>CM060248.1:84053628-84523628 GCA_030684275.1 Acipenser oxyrinchus oxyrinchus | reverse complement strand
CATACAGTACCAATGAAGATCAGTGTGTGCATGTTTTTGATGTGCATATAGTTCTGTGGTTGCTTGCAGTTTAAGTACTTTGATCAGCACTATTTATTTTGGGAGATGCAAAATCTACATGCAAGTTTGATGTACTGTAGTTATTATGCTTTTTATAAAATTACTAAATAAAAAGCAGCAAACAATAAAACCAAAATAATTTAACCTACATTTTGTTCAAAACACATTATAATAAACAAATTAAATGCATGGGTTTCTGGCATGGATTGCTTATAGTTGTGTAATCGTATAATCGTATTTCTTTGAGGTTAATTTCTGCTATGATGCGTGAAAATGACATCATCCCAACAGACTACAGAAGTTTCAGACTACAAACATCTGCAGTTAACTACTGTGTTCTGGAAATATTCAAATAAGATGCCCTGCTAAACCCAGGATACTAACCATAATTTTGCGGAATCGGAAATAACTTGAAATAGGATGTTAGTTTAGGGAAATATAACAAGTCTGTCTATATTTTTTTTCCCACAATGCAGGCTCTTTTTTCTACTATACTAACATGTTTTAGGACACTTCTTAGGCATTTAGCACAGCTATTGTACTGCGCTTCAAAGGGTAGACAGCCATTCTACTTTCGAGATTCAGAATGATTTACCTTCAAATCTAATCTGTAATCTATTGTTATCCCCTGCTGCTTTAAACAGAGGTTAACAAAAAGACAACATCCATGTGAACTCCTGTTTTAATAAAACGTACATTAGTGAGTGAGTAATAGAGCTGCTTTATTTAAAAAAATAAAGTACCATGACCTACTGTACATCCACTGTACGCACATACAAAAATGTAAGCTTGACATACGGACAGACTTAGTTAGCAAGCTAGTTAATATTTATACAAGCAAAACCACTGTGACAGAACTTAAATAAATGACGCATTGTGTTCATTTAAGATCTTCTGCAGGAATCTTTCTTGCTAGTCCTGCAATATTACCAGTTTTGTTATACTTTTCTAAAATACTGAAGTAAAGTTCTGTGAGAGGGCCATTATTTATCTGAAATATGACAGCCGTCATAGCTGGTTTGAAATGTGGGATACAACTGCAGATGTAGTTAGGACTTAGAAATACTACGGTAAAAGAAACGTAATAAGCTTGACAACAATTGTTCCGACGTCTTTCTCTCAGAAGTCTTTCTCAATGTCTAGCCCCCCCCTCCCCCCAAAAAAAAGGCTTCTTCTTTTTACTTCTTTAGGATCTTTTTTTGTGAATTTACTTTTAAATCAAGGGTTGGTATTTCCTTATTCTTTTCTTTACAGCTTGTGACAACTAGCGATGGGCAACAGCAACAGCTTCCAAAAAATTTCAGAGGTTTCAGATTCAAACACACCTCTGGAATTGAAAGGAAACTGTCCTCTCAATGGCAACAACAACAACAACAACAACAACAACAACAACACAGAGATAACAGACGAGGCCTACACCAGAGAAAACCACAATCCAGAGCAACCTTCCAAAACCAGCAATTTGAAAAAGTCATCTGTCACAAATGGCATCCTTGAGGATTCCAAGGGTGAACTGCGCACCACCATTGTCAGCAATGGAAAGACCGTCCAGAGTACCCAAGAGCAGAGAAGCACCGTCCCCTCTGTCGCCTCCCGCTTGCCAGGATTCCTCTCCTGGAAAAATGTGTTTCAGTTTTGGGGGGCTGTGGAGCAACAGGAGAAAAGCAGCAACAACGGGAGGCCCTCCACCAAGCGGCAGCTGTCCTCTGAGAGCACGCAAACTATTAGGGTGGTGAAGAAATCCACCGTAAAGAAGGAGGAATCAGGCTCTGTGGTCCAGAAGGAGGTCTGCTCGGAGGTGCATGGGTTGAAATCTCGGGAGGGAGAGAAAGGAACTGTCCTCACAAGAACCAGCCCTGTGAAGAGGAAGCTCAGGAGGGACCTGTTCTCTGAGCCCAAGATCTTCGGGAGAGAGGACAGCCATGTTCTGAGCATCAGTAAGCAGGTAGGTCAAAGGCAGGGAGAAGGCAGTATGGGGGTGCTATTCTGGTCTGAGGAAATACTATGGGAAGTTCTTTCATTGTGCTTTTATTCATGTATTTATTTGTTTGATTGTTTTCACAGCTGAAGGCCGAGGGTGTGTATTCTTTGTCCAGAATCATCCATTGTGTCACTCAGGGAGCTCAAAGTGAGCTGGAGAGGGTGCGCGCAATATGGATCTGGCTGTGTTATAATATCGGAAAGTCAATATTTACTGAAACAGCAATGTTAAAATGCCATTTGAAGCTAGCTACTAACATTATATCCTGTAGATGTACCATTTATTTATTATTAAAAGAGCTTGTTTTGAGGGCCTCAGGTGCTCACCTAGTAAAAAGCTTGGAGTGCAGGCTAGCATGTTAGCACGGTTCGAATCCTGTTCTCACCAAGTTTCCAGTCTTGGCTGGGGACCCACAGGGGTGCTGCATTGGCCTTTACAATCTTGTGAGTCAGGGAGGAGTCCAGCCTCGCCAGGCTGGACCTTACCTCCAGGGTTCAGTAACTTAGTTACATACTGTATGTTGCCCACAGTAAATGTGAAAGCGATGTTTGGTTTGACAGCAGGTCAGCTGGTTCGACCATTTGCATGCAGTCCTCCAGAGCAAATGGTCAAACCGGCTGCTCTGCTGTCGAACTTAACATCTCATCTTTCTTATGCTTTGCAGAATATGACGTGAGTGGGTATCTGGGGTTGTCTGAGAAGATGTGCTCCCCAGATCAGGTGATCCAGGCAGGGAAAGGCGTGTGCTGTGGGTACTCCAGAATCTGTCTGGAGATGTGTAGGTAAGATACCACAAGTACACAAGCCAGGGACGAATCAGCGTATTACTGTCACGGTGTAAGTCATGCGTGTGTTTATTTCTAAAGGGAGGTTGGAATCAAGTGCGTGGAGGTCTCCGGCTATGGGAAAGGCATTGGATATCGGCTCGGGCAAAGCTACCAGAACAAGAGGTCCAACCACATGTGGAATGCAGTGCAGCTGGGGGGGCATTGGTACCTATTGGACTCCTGCTGGGGAGCCGGGACAGTGGACATCGAGAGCACGACCTTCATACAGCGGTGAGCAGTGGCTTGGGGTGGGCAAGACACACTATTTTCAGATCTCCAAATCATTATTAAATGTCCTCTAAATACAAAAAACAGGCAACCGTCTTAAGGTTATCATAAGTCTGTATCAGTCCCAATGGGCCAGACCACCGAGCTGCTAGTATTTGCTCAGTTAGCATGGACTTATGTGTCCTACAGTATAGAAATTGCTGAGCAGATTTCATCTCTGCACTCCCCTTAAGAAAATAGAAGTGGTGGAAAAGGCCATGTATCTGTAGACCTATTTAAACAACTTGCAGACTTGTGATGGAGTCATGGTGGTCCTACTCCATATTTTATTGTAGGAATGTTTTTTCAGATGTTTGTCTATCCTCTGAGTATATGTGTAAAGCACAACACTGCATTATTTGGTTTTCAGGATCTTCATTCAAAACATGGACCCTTTGTACTAATTGTGTGCTCCTGCCCATCAGTCAGTTAAACTTGTATCCTAGACTCATAGTTTCCATAGACCTTTCTCATTGCATATTATATTTTAAATGCAAAATTAGAGCAATCAGTAATGTAAAAAAAAAAAAAAAATAGAGCACCATGACCTACTGTACATCCACTGTACACACATATAAAACTGTAAGTGTGACATACGGACAGATTTAGTTAATATTTAGTTAATATTTATACAAGTAAAACTACTGTGACAGAACTTAAATAAATTAATGCATTGTGTTAATTTACAATATCTTGCATGAATATTTCTTGCTAGTTCTGTAATAATGTACTTTTCTGAAAAACTGTAGTAAAGTTATTTTTTATCTGGAATATGACAGGTGTATGTGTGTGTACTGGTTTTGTATAGGTCTGCTGTACTATTTCCTTAAAGATGTTCTATTGTTATTGTCAGCTTTTATTTTGGTCACTCATTAGAGCCTTTTTGCATTGTTAACCAGTGGAAGTTTTAACAAGTCGTCTTTTGTTCTGTGAAGAACAGTTGATGCTTTCAGAATGTTCCCAACATGCTGTCATCTGAGTTCAGGGTATACAAACTCAATATACACTTTTTATTACCACAAAGACTCTTCAAAATGTATCCAAAAATGATTGCAGTGCAGTTCAGTCCTCCCTTCACCTAGTTACAGGTTTTGAGAATAATTTCCTAACATGACATGACAGTGCTAATACTGTACTAGTGCATCTTCTCATCAATATAAATATAACCAAACTATATTTATATTGTGATTCAGCAATATAACCTGCAGTAAATTCTCTGTTTTAATGTGCTATTCAATTAAATAGCCAGACCTATTGAAGGCACACCAATGCATAAGCAAAAGATTTTAAAAAATGTTTTATCATTCTTTTTAATAAGAACACATACTGTACAAACCCCTGGAAAGTTTAATTGAATATCACCAATAGAACAGAGCAATGTTTTTTTGTTTTTTTCATTAATCTCCCCATAAGAGTTTATCTTGTAAAATACACAGCATGGAGCTGTCCAACATCTCAGTGCTGAAGCTGATTGAGGTGAACTTCAGTCATATGAAGTAACATGCATAGTGTAAAATATAACAACGTGTATCAAAGCAGTGATGCGCCTGTTTCCTGTGTTCTGCAGGTATGATGAGTTTTACTTCCTGGCAGACCCTGAGGACTTCATTGACTCGCACTGCCCTGATGATCCTCAGTGGCAGCTGATGGACTCCACAGTCTCCCTGGCGCAGTTCCAACAGAGGGTTTTTAAGACCTCAGCGTTCTATAGGCCGGGTCTCTCCATCATATCACCAAAAGAGTTTCATATGCACACAGGTACTGTAACTCGTAGAAACACCCATATGGACTTTATAAAAGTTGTATTTTCGCTTATAGATTAAACAACGCTGTTGTTTACAATGGTTGTTAAAAAAAAAAAAAAAAAAAGCAGCTAAAACACCAGTGTAAGGCAGGGTTTGTAAACAAAAAAGATACCAGATCTTATAATTAAGGAAGAGGGAATAGCGTTTTCTGTTTCTACACCTAATGTACTGACCTTGATTTACAGTTCTCATCTGCTTGTGGATCAGGTTTCGTGCCTTATTGGTGGTGGTGGTAGCTACATGCACACCTATGCCTAGCCGTGTTTTAACACAATCTTCAGGTTTGAACAATATCAATGGCGGACCGAGTACTCTGATGAACAGGAGCAACCACATCGTTGTTGTTAATAGCGCTAGTTTTTAGCTGTTTTGCCTTTTGTGGTGTAAAAACACAAATCATTGTCTTATTTATAGACGTCGCATTGTAAAATATATCATTGAAGTACACTTTTGTCATTCAATTCATTTAACATGAAAGCAGTTCTTTTATTGTACATGTTATGTTCATAGTTATTTTTTGCACCAATAAAAAATAGTATTTGTTTTCATATGGTTCATCTTTTGAAAACTGTTTAACTCTTGCCTATCAGACAAAAAAAAGATACCATCTGGCACAAATGAAGCCCTGGTGTTGGGCCACCATAGACAGCGAAGGTGACACTGATTGGATTTAAGTCTGCCATTTGTTTAATCAAAAGAGACAGGAGATGAGACAATTCCTAGAAAGGTCCATAAAGTCATCACTAAATGTGTCAGCCTTCTAGTAAAGCCTTTAATTTGCAACAGGCAGATGCATCATTTACTGTATTTGCTGCAGAATATGCCAGGGATGTCATTTGCATAGCAAATAGGTAATGTGAGGTACGACCCCTTTAAACTTTGCACACAAATTTGAAATAGCATGGGCCAGATCTTGGCTACAGGACTACAGATTAAATTCACAGATCTTTTTCTTGTCGCTCAGTAAACGGAGAGGCCATGGTGTCCATGCGAAGTGCTGATGCTGCAGAGTTCATCTACCAGATCTCCCAGCTGAGCAGGGGTGCTGCAGAGGACTTGAGCAGCTCATTTGGGCTCCAGACCGTGTCCCGTCAAGGCATGAAGCTGAAGCTCGTCCCCGCCAGTGGCACATACAACATCATGATATTCGCTCACCCTACGCACTCTGATGGCAGTTTGAGCTGGGTCTGCTTCTTCCAGGTGGAATGCTCTGAGCCCAAGTCTTTGGAGGAACTACCAGAAAACCCCTTCCTCTCCTGGGGTCTGCATCAACCAGCCAAAGAGCTTGGCCTCAGAGAGTGCAGCCATGGGGCAGAGACCATTGTGGTTGACACTGGATCCATTGAGCTGATCCTGCAGACCACAAGACCTCTGACAGTCCTGTGTGAGCTGGTCCACAAAGAGCTGGACCTGACCCTATCCAAAAGATGTGTTGCATCTCAGATAGAGCAGAACAAACTGACCTGCCGTGTCATCTGCCCGTTCCGTGGCTACTACCGTCTTTCTGTTTTTGTGAGGGATTTCAAAGGTGAAAGCAGTTTGCAAAACTCAGGCAACTTTCTCTTGAAGTGCACTGTCCCCACCATAAACCTCAATGAGCTCTTTCCACCTGCTCTCAGCACGTCCTGTGGACCTGGCATTAGGGCGCAGAAGCTTGGCATCTCCAACCCTAGCCATGCAACATCACTTTCCATAACTCCCAAGACCTGGAGTTCACTGCGGTTCTGGAAAAGGAACATAACAAAAGCACAAAGCATCCACTGGACAGGCACGTCCTTTTTACCTACACGGACAGTTAGGTGACAGTCAGCGTTTGCTTGCCAAAAGCCGGAATCTACAAACTGGGCCTCTACGCGAAGACAGCTTCCAGCGAAGATTGCACCCATGTTTGTGACTACATCCTTAAATGTACCTCTGAGAATGGGTCTCAGCTTTTTCCCACCACCTTCAGGGCCTGGAAGAAGGGTTGCGTGGTCTTTGAGCCCAGGTCTGGCCTGCTGGAGCCTCAGGGCAGGGTCCGGTTCCAGGTTCGAGTCCCCAGAGCTCAGAAGGTCTGTGTGGTTGGGGAGTCACGGACTGAGCTGCAGCTAAATAAAAATAGGGTGTGGGAAGGAGAAGTCTGCACTGTGGGGGCAGTTCCTGAACTGAAAGTAGCAGCAAGGTTTGGCACAGAATCTACAGGCATGGACGTGATTATGTCTTTTGGCATTCTAGGCCAACAAAATGAATTATGAACCTTATAAACTGAGTATACGCATACTGAACCTGCTATCTGAATTTGTTTTAAATAGGTTTGTTTATTTAGAGACATAGCACAAGTGCCAGCCTGAATTATACAGCCTTGAAAGTGATAAGAAACAATCAGAAACTGATTTGTTATAGAAAGGAAAATCAACAAAACAACGCATCTGAGAGGTTAGTGGAATTCTGATATTGTAGGGCATTAATTTTGGAAGGAAGGAATCATGGGGTTGATTTGAATTTATCAAATTTGTAGCATTTCTAAATAGCACCACTGTTTGGATTATTAACAAAAGGTGATAGTGCATAGGAGTATTTCAATGTATTTATTTATTTATTTTTAAATGCTCTGCAGTCTTTAAGGTCAATTCAATAGACACTCTTAGTGGGTTGCTGTGTTTTTTTACAAAACCAGGACTGTTTAGATGAGCAGTGAGATGATATAATTTGACAATATGCTTTTTAAATAAAACATACTGAATTAAGGTGGGGAGGGGGTGAACTATTTGGTACGCACTATAAAATGGAATGTGCATTTTTAACATGGTCAGTCATGTACTTTATGTATTCTCTGAATTTATGTAAAACTGTGTTACTCAAAATAAAATTTAAAACAAACATTCAGTCACTAATAAAGATTTATTAGAAATCATTATTTTCAAATCTTAGTGTCCATACCAGGTCAGTGATTTATATATACAAATAATAAAATAAGCAAATACATATAGTATAACTATAAACATAATTTAATATTTTTAACATCGTTCCATTGTTGACGCATTTATTTTCCACACTTTGTCCATAATAATATTATTCTCCTATATCTCACCCCCACTTACACCTCTACTACCTGCTGCAGCATACTATACGTACCTAACCAGTGGAAAGGTCCAGGGAGAGTGTTTACTGAACAGTGAGCCTCATCAGCTTTATGACTTTATTAACTGCTCTGATGGATTCATCTTGTTTATTGCACATGCCGTTGCCAGGAAAATAAAAAACTTCAACCAAGGATCTTTTTATATCCACATACCTGATGTGTTGATGACTCACCTGTACATTTGCAATGTCTGGCTTAATAGTATCAGCCTCACAAATTGTCTTAGTTTGTCAATGAGATTGATACTGGGTATTTTTGGCATTTTACAGTAGAACTTTTTTTTTTTTTAAATAAGCTGAAAAACATTTTGATGATCACGATTATCACCCAACTTACATGTAATAAAAAAAGGCTTCATATTTCCAAAAAAAAGTTTATAACCAATATAAAATCTGTTATATGGACAGTGTTAAAACATTGTCGCACATTAGATCATTTTTACACGTGGCACACTTACAGTAGCTTACTTCTTTGAGTTGACATTAGTATAAAATCGTAATTGCTTTTGTTTGCTTATTTGTTACACAGTTCTGTCTTGTGAGTTAGAGGTTCGGCAAGAAAGAAGTCTATTGTCGGCCTGACCAGTTCACAATTTGAAAATGGATCTGGGCCCTTTTCAGTGAATAAATTGAAGTAAAACATAAAAATATATAATGGATGATTTGATGTTATGCTAATAGATCCAGCAGAGTCTGGGACAGTTCAGTTTTTTTTGTTTTTTTTTGCCATACTCTGGTACTTATAGTCTTGCATTCCAAAGCAATGAGATGCAATGGGATAAAAAAGAAAACAGAAATGTGCCCCAGCTGTCCTGGTGGACCCCACAACCCCACATGGCCACCATATGTATGTAACAAATTTTCTGGAATACGATTATTCTTTTCTTATTGTTGAGAACAAGATCGCTTCTCTTATACCATATTAGAAGTATAGTCAATAGTACAGATGTAAGGACAATGACTGGTTAGACTGGCAATCAATCATCCAAACCTGACCTCATTCCCCACATTTATTTTTTCGTTACCCTCCAATTAGACCAGCCTTCCATTCAAGCGCACACATTTTCACATGTGGTTGGCCTGCCTAATTGGAGGTGAACAGCGGCCCTTTTGAAGCTTGATTCCAGGGACCCTATCCCCTCTTCTTACTAGTAATACTACACTACAATGACTTTATCAAAGGGCCACAAATACATTATGTATTTAAGGTATTGAAGGTATTACATTTTACTACAGTAATTGCAAAAAACAGACTAAGAGAGACAGTTATAGTGTTAGAAAGTTTGAATTGGTGTTAGACAGAGTTAGACTTTGAAACGGTAACAAATGGAAACAGTTAGACACAGAAACAATTAGATTTGAATATATTGCATTTTAGAAATTAACCTTTCGTGCTTTTGCAGCAGCAAAGTCTGAAACACACCTAGTAACTGAGCCACAATGGCAGAGGATAGCTCAGGATGGCCGGAGCCCTTCTCGGGGCCCCATGCAATTGCATGGGCTGCATGTGCCTAAAACCCCTAGTGGAGGTGACGCACACTCATTTACCTTTCAGGGGTGGGTTTTTAAACCCACATGGGTCCTTCCCCCTTCCACTTGCTTCAGCATCTGTACCCAGCTCTGGCTCCTGGACCTACGGTGTAGTTGTCATCCCTTTTGGTTTTGTACTATAGCTTTGCAATAAAAAACTGAAATGCAAACTTGTATATTTATTTCATGTTTTTTTTGTTTTGTTTTAAGGCTAGTCATTTTAGAATCCCAAAATATAATTGGATATAATATAATAATCTGATGGTATTTTCATTTGCATAAATTAAAAAAAAAAACATCAATAGCCAACATCTAATTCAAAAACGCATCAGAAACAACTTATCAAATACAATCCCTAGAGATGTTTTTTTTTTTTTGGTAACTTTATTGGGTGCAGTTTTACTATCTGAAATACTGTACGAATCACATTTTGGATTAACACCAGGAGCTGGAATATGTAGGATGCATGAAGCACTAGCAAATCTAACCATTAATACCCACAATGACTTCCTAACTCTTGTTTGCTATTGGTCTTATTTTTATTCTTAAGGAGCTTATCCATTGAGTCTGTGTTACCTCGAATACAATGGCAACCTGACAAAATGACAAATAAAAAACAGTTAAAAAGTATTTGCAAAATGATACAGTATTAAACCTAAACTAAATGTAAGCAAACAAAGGGTAAGAACAGTACTATTTTGAATTCTGTGTATGGGTCTTTAACTTCAGAGTACATTTAATGCAAGGGATTGGTGTATGTTTCGCAAAGGCATTAAGGATATTTATTTTTTCAACCATCATCGCTAGGATACTGTGATTAATACCATTCCAGGCCACTGTGGAATTGTAACTGAATACAGAACTCCTAAACACAGACAGCTCTCTGTAGCATCTGCCACACAAACAAGGAACTAAATGCATCTTATATTTGAAAACAGTGATTTAAAACCTGAATGTTAAAATAGTTTTACAAGGTGTCCTACTCTTCATTTCAATGGACAGCCATGCAGGTATTTCTCAACAATGCAAGACTCAGAACTCATTGGAAATCACTTTTAAAAATGAGTGTCACCCTCAACAGCTGTTATTGCTGCACAGCCCTCCACCCAGGATCTTCTAATGAGGTATTCTTCAGATTTCTTTTTTTTTTTTACTCATGTATTTAACATTCAATTAATGATAACAAATACCCCAATCAAAATTGATCTTAATCAATTTTTTTGCTAGCCCATCTACAAAGGTATCCAGATTCAATTGTAGCTCACTGAAGCACTTACATCTGGCTTGAATGAGCGATGAGTCACTAGTAAAAGATCAGGTACAAAAGGAAAGGATTCAGTTTTAGTTTGGGAATCAAGGCTGATTTTCTGAAAGAGGGCTGTTCCCTCAATTAGAGTATCATCTGGCCATAAAAAAACTCTCCCTTTCCACAATTCGTGTGTCGCTTTGGTCGATCAGCTTCCACCTCCCCATCCACCATCTTGCAAGAAGTCTTGTTCAACAGGGGAAGGATGGCTTAGCTACAAATCTAATAATTTTGCTAAATTATTCTAAATCTCAACTGGCAGCCCATGTCCTGCCAGTCCCAATTACGGTGTAACTTCCACTGAAGAACGAGGCCAATAAAGTCAGTTTCTTTTAAATAATCATATGTATGCATCACTAAATAAAGCATTGAAATCTATCATCTGGTCAGCCTTTCTATTTGAATTATAGTTGTAGTGTGTGATTAAGGTATAATGAAACAATTGTCTTTTCAAACACCAACTTGCAATACCAAAGTTAGTATGTTTTAATTAAATAACCATATTGAACAAGACAGGTGGGTGAAACAAATGCTAGCATTTATTTATTTTTAAATCGCATTACATCAGTGAAAAGAGGTGGAAAATTCACGAAACCGCACACAACTATAAGTAACAGCATTTAAACAACTTCTAAATAGATGGAAAAAGGAATAATTATTTAATAGGTTTTAATGGGTTATTTAGTGCAATAAATACAATAATAAGATTTTAAAAAAGCATCAGTCACAGGACAAACCAGTTTTACTGAAGTTACAGTAGTTTTGTGCAAATAGAATTGTTTTTTCATTCTATCAAATTCAATAACATCACCAAAAAAAAAAAAAAAATCAGCATAAAAACAGAGACATGTTTTGGCACCTTTTAAGTCACATGAATAATTTCCTGATTTTCAATCTGAATATTAGTCTTCAAAATTGTACAGCACACAAGCGTTCTGAATGTAGTTTTGAGGTAAGTAATTTTTTAAATTTATTATTATTTTATTTTTTTTTACGATTGCAGAAACACCATTAGTGAGCTATCACTGACCGAAAACGATACTTTGCATTTTAGGAAACAAAACTGTTGGCATTCAGAATTGAAATACAGTTTTATTGTGCAAATTGTCAATTATTTTTCTTTAGAAAGGCTTGTTCCCAAAATATTGACATTGGCAGTGTAGAGACAGTGGAGAGACAGCATCCTTCCTTTTTTTTTAATAAATGAAGGGTACAAAAGAACCATCTTGAAAAACAAAAACATCTTTAACTGCCTGCTAAAAATGACACCTACAAATCAACAGTACTATATTGGAACAGTTCCTCCAAGCCAAATCCCCTCACATGCTTTTGAAAAGTTCTAATAGTTCTTTGTGGGCAACTACTCACCACACCGATGAGCCAGTGCAATCAAGAACTTGCAAGACTCTCCTAACTAATTTAAAAGACCACTGCAAGGGGCTACAGTCCTGTAAATGTGTCTTCTCTGTTACTTGGTTGTGCTGCCATCTAGACAGAGGAAGTTTCTATCTCTAAAACAAAACTGGTTCATGTTTGTGGGGGGTGATCGCTCAAATTCCTATGAAATGCATAAGATAAAGAATATAAGAAAGAAATGAGTAAGCACATACTCCTATCGGTATCTCACAACCTATGATCACAGTTTAAGAGGTTCGAACATACCAACCATTTGCCCCTTGTGTGGCAATGTTACTAAAATGAGAAACTCCAAAAGTGTTTTAGCAAGGAGTGTATACACACAATGGTACACTGCCTTGGGAACAAGCCAACTTTTTGCAAATGCAACTTAACAAAGTCTCTTTGTTTACAAAACCTTACAAATATATATGTATATAATCTTATTTATTTTAATTTTTTGTTTAAAAAAAAGTGCATACATTCCAAATTTGGCCCTTCTATTTATTTAGAATAAACCTGAAAAAGAACCTCCTTGTACTTTAGCTTATCCTCTGCACACAGTTTAAGAGCTGTGAGTCAATCCCTTTTTAAAAATCAGTTTTTGTTCTATAACTTCAGCGACTAGCTAGGTGGCCTCCAAGAGACAAGAACACAACGCACTGATAAAGCCGGCTGACTTGGAAATCCACTTGAGGACTCTACTGGGGTTCCTGACCAACTAAACAGGGACCTCACAGTTCCAATTACAGTTCCAATGCAGACTGCCAAACTGCTAAATAGCATTTCCATTGACATATTCTCTGTTATAACCCCCAAATACCATGTCAAATGAACAACTAACAGGGCTTGTTCAGTAAGTCTGCTGACCTGTGATGAATTCCAGACTTCTGCATCTATTTCTGAAGCTATTATGGCCCTCAAGTGGTTTCTACCATGCACCTGCTTTACCTTAATAGATGGTTATAATACTTGTACAAGAACAACTTTAATATTCCTTTCACCAACACTGTTTGTAGACAGCCCCTCAACCCTACTTTAACACAGCAGGGAGGTGGCAAAGAGCATTTCTCTTAGACTTTAGCTCTTTGCCATTTTCAAGGCACTGCTATTGTGAAAACATCTAAGAAATGTGTTTTTTTTGTTTTGTTTTCGCTTCATATTTATATTAAACAGGGTGTATTTCTTCCACCCCTGTTGAATTCACAGCATTATAAAAATATTATTTAAATGTTGAGGTAATTCAATCAGATATGTAAAATATTTTTTTAAGTTTTCCTTAACAGTACCAGTTTGGTGAAAGGCCATTTTAAGGAGATTAAATAGACCTTATAAGGATATTATTATACATGCAGTAGGTGCTATTGTGTATTACATTGAGATAAATATATAATATACCTTTATATACCCTTCAGACCCTTCAAGGACTGCATTAATACAAATCATGCCCTCAAATTTCAGTTTGCATTAGAACGACCCACATAGCTTAGCAGAATCAGCATCACAAAGCTGATAAATTAATAAAAAAAATGACCTCCCTCCTTACATCTTTTTAGTTTTTGCCTTCACAGCAAGTTTAGGGCTAATATTTGTCTGTGTTATCTCATGTTTTGCCATCAAAGTCATTACTGGCTATGATGGCAAGGTACACCCACAGCCTTGGCACCAGAAGTAAACAATAATAAAAAAAATAAAATAAATAACAATAATAATAAACACACACACACACACACACATATATATATATAGAACAAGATTAAAACTCAAGCAAATCTGAAGGATTAAAAGAAAATCTGCATGTCATACCACAAAATTGACAAGGAGAAAGCTCTATTCTTTTTTTTTTTTTTTTTTTTTTTACATCAGCCTGAGGATTACATATCCTTCTTACTTTCTGAGGCCTGTGCAGACCTCGTATTATTCACACTCAGCTAGGAATTAGATTCTGTCAACAAAACCAGCAAATAATTCATAGTAAACCCTGCTTGCATCTAGTTTGTAGTTATGAGAGAGATCAAAATAGTCACTCCTCTGCACAGTCACACAGAGATTTGGAACCTGGGTCTCCTTGATCCAGGTTATTCACACAAACAGGGTTCCTAATGTATACCACTTTTTTCTAATCCACAAAAGCAGTCCTTAAAGAGTTGTCAGAAGGGAATTACAAAGACTATGACAATTATTGAGTGAACTGCACTTTCACGCTAATCGGCTAACAAGAGAATTACGTGATCCCATGTGATTCCTTCCCAAAACACCAGCAAGAGAATTTAAAAAGGTCTCTCATATAGGTTGTTCCAGAGTCACATGTCACAGCCCCTCAAGGAGGCCAAAGTAGTTGCTTTTTTTCTTTTTCCTTAAGCTATTACACACTAGTTTCAGATACAACAGTGGTACGACTACTGCTTTAAAGCATATGGCTTTGTCAGTTAATACACTGAAATATTTCATAGCTAACATGCAGGGGCCAGCAGTGTTTTCAAGTAACCAGAGCATATTTGATCACAGGGGACTTAAAATAACTTCAATTCTTTAATCTGTCTTCCAGTTCCAGGCCTTCAACATTGCAGGTTCTAGGCCAGTACTGATCGCTCTGTATAGAATTAACTCCAAGGTCAAATCTTTATCATACCTAAATGAGTGGTCTGTAAACAACATCAAAAATCAATCAGAGTTGTAGACAAGCCTTTAGACAGTGTCAACACCACATGTATTTAAATGGCAATGAGACAGAGGGAAGGGATCAGATCGTAATACACCTGGCTTCTAGGTCAGTAGTTTACAAGGTCTAATTAATGTGAAAAGTAAAAATGAAAATCACTGTCTTCCATACATTCATTGGATGTTAAAGATGGCAAATGTAAAAAATTGTCACGACTCAACAAAAATGTAGCCTTTATTCCCTACCCCAGTTTGAAGCCATATAGGGGCTTATAGGGGAATACCCTGTATAAATGCAGAGATGTTGACAGATTTGTTTTCCTAATAATGAACACCTGAGGCTTTATGTTAAATCTCTGTGAAGGTGAAGTTCACTTTCACTAAAAAAATCTCAACCCACTCCGATGCTTTTAAAACTGAATCTCTTTTGTCATTTAGTTTGACTTTAAATTCTAACTGCTATTGAATAAAGTTTTTGTGAGTATGTTCTCACCCTTATCAACAAATAAGGATACAGATTTGACCTTACCAGAGCATTAAAAAGTTGTACTACTTTTTAAACACTGATAACCCCATTTTAGTAACAGTGATTAGTTAGCTGTTCAGGCACTCATTTCAATAGACAAGCATGAGTCATGCATAGCATAAGTAATCAGCTTTAGTATGTTGCTGCTACTGTTCTTCCTATAGAACTTCTCTCAGGCATTCTTAGACACCCAAGGAATCAATCCCAACCCTTACCTGCCCACAACCCACCCTCCCCACCCACAATGAAGTGGAATGGTCTATGGAAATTGTTGCCCCACAAAACTGGTGCATTAAGCTTCTGAAAATCAAATACAGCCTCTGTAGTATGCCGATTGACTGTTTAGGTACCAGTCAAGCACTCAAGGTGGTCATCATGCCCAACCACGTTCCGCTAGGTAACTACAAAATGTAGCTGAGCATTTATTATTTAAAACAACTTTTCTAAACTTTTAAAGTGACTGTTTAATTAGGCAGACCAACCATTCGACCTGACTTAAGATCATTTTAGCACAGGGGTGCTGCTACCATCTAGTTTTACAGCTGGAATGGGATTGAAGTATAAAGTGGTGAAGTGACTGGCATCCCCTAATGGGGCAACATCATTTCCATACCCTCACTTCTAGCTTTAGCCCCACTCTTTTGTTGTTATTCAAACTGCTTTATTTTCTGCAGACTAATCCATCTCGAAGACAAATACCACATTAATGCATTGCCCCTCATTGCTGCAGGTAGTGTAATAGCTGTGCCTGTCTCGCACTTTGAAACTTTGGGTAAACAGACAGGTGTGTGTCATATCAAGTGACTGTTTGGAATGTTTTCTTTGGAAAACCCATTTGAGATTTCAGAACCGACCCATGTGGGGACCTTACATTGACAGATTTGGTGCCTGGGTTATATATATATATATATATATATATATATATATATATATATATATATATATATATATATATATATATATATATATATATATATATATATATATATATATATAATATACACACATACATATATATATATATATATATACACACACATACACACACACACATATACACACACACACACATATACACAATAAAATCACTTCTCTTATAGGCTGCTGTTAAACCCTGGTCCCATTCCCTAGTACATGGAATATCCAAGTATGGTTTAATGCATGCTAACAGAGAGGGTTGATGCAGCCCCTCTGTAAGGTACCGCTGTTTTGCTGTATGTGGAAATGATCTGCGGGTTGTGGAGCTTGTGGACGACCTTTAAGGCTCAAACAAGTCCACGTGCCTCTGCTGCTCCAGCTCACGGTTGTACCGCTCAATCTCCCGGTTGGCCTCCTCCACATACTCAGAGATAAACTGCTCCATCACTGGGAGGGCAACGATGTAAGGAAAACAGATTGCGTACCCAACAGACCTCAAACACCAACGTGAACAGAAACTACAGATCTACTGTCCATTACAGCAACTATTCCTTGCACAGGTCATTTCTTCTCAAAGTTTTTACAACAGCACTACAGTCATCTGTAAAAGTAGACAAAAGATGTTTTATTTAAAACTACTGTTCTCTTTACTGTGTCCATATCTATTTGTTCGTAAGACATATTTATTTTTTAAAGCAATTAATTGTTCAGATTGCTAATAACAGTGGTCAAAAGGCATAACTCGTGGCTTATTAAAATAATTACACCAAAATGAAATTTCCACCATTTTTTGTGTTACAAGAAGGTTCAATGAAGGAGCCAAAAGTTTATCTATGGTGTTGGTTACCAGTTTGGCAACATTAATAATTTTAAAGACTGTGATAGATCAGACCTATAAAAGTCATAAAGTTAAGCATTTAACCCTTTGCGGTTCTATGCCGACATTGGACCGACATCATCAAAAAACAGGTTTCTAGTCGTTTTTTCTCCGGAAAAAGCCGAGAAAACCATTCAATGGCCAAGTGGGAGCGACAGGAGCCGAGACAAGCCGAAAAAAAGGGTGTATCTCATGAATAGTCATACTTGCCCCTGGCATCAGATAGGGGCGGCCATAAGGAAACAAGCTGGCTGTTACTGAATCAGCGCACAGAGAATATCACAGGCATTTGCAGAGTTTTTTTGAGATGTTATAGTAATAAAATAAATGACTTGGATCGCATTATTGAGTTTGGTGATAAAACGAGTGATCAGGAGATGATTGATCTGTATGTATTATTATTATTATTATTATTATTATTATTATTATTATTATTTATTTATTAGCATATGTGAAAGCGATAGCGAAAGAAAGGGTGGGGCGGGGCTGGAGATGCCTAGTGAATGCTTTGTTGATATGCATGGCCTTTTAAACCCGTTTGACTGTGGAAAAAAATACTTTTAAACAGCGCGTCTAAAATTAACTGCATGTGTGAATAAATTGGATCTGACGCGCCTGCACGCACTTAATAAATGGACTGCAAAGGGTTAAGACAAGCTTTATATATAACACTTTGATCTATTCAGAGTTTGTGAATGGTGACCAATGTACCATTCTTCAAACAAGGTTACTTTAAATATAAAACATTTGAAAGGATACATGGATGGAAGTCCATTTTCTCTCCAAAGTGGTTAATAAACTGGGTCCCGTTGTAAAAGTACCCAGCTGGAAGGGGTTCCAAGTGTCTCTTCACCTGAATGGAATACAGACGTAGGGTTTGGATAGGTTCATATTAGAAAACTGACACTGAGAATGTATTTCTTGAATGGGTCAGTATGACAGGGTTTCATGCTGGAACTTGCTAACAGACAGCCTTTCTTTAAAATTCACAATACCAGTCAGATGGTTATCTGACCCTTCAGTAAAGCCAGGTAAGAATGTAAAGAAACAATCTAAATAAATAAACCTAGTCAGTCATGTATAGATTATCTGCTTCACTCATCTAAATTAATTTTCATTAATATTTAACTTTCATGTTAGTTAAGTGTATGTGATCATCCTCCAGCAATACTCACATGAATGCTCTTGATTTCCTGCATTGTCAAGGTCTCGTGTCTCTTCAGGGCTTTCTTTGGAGGGTTCTGTGAGAAAATACTGATATTGTCAAATTATCTTTTGTGGGAAAGAGAGCCTTTGTTATCAGGAGTGAGTTAACTATATTTCAGCTGTGACTGCATTTAAATGTTAATGGCATTTATTAGCAAGGGGCTGGGTTAACGTGTCTCTGGACATTATGCATATATATTGTCGGTGTTCTTCAAGATAATCTACCATGCTGTAAAAGAGGATTTAATTATCTTTTTTTATATATGTATAAATATATATAAAAAATACTGATTATAAAACTAGTAAGAAAGAACCGCAAGAGCAACTTATTACGAGCATGGAATGTCAAGGTTATCTGTATTCTTGTTGTTGTTTAGATTCTGTCTGCCTCATTTTCTGTTTTGGTCCTAACATCCTGGTGACTTTTTAAAACATAGACATTTAAACACTCTGTCCTCAACTGAATTATCCAAATCATGGTTAAATTCTAAGTACATCAAGTACATTAACCATTAACCCTTAATCTGTCCTACTGCAACACATTTTACTCTACGCAAATTTGGTTACACAGTGGCACAGCTCAATGACTACACTCTTGGACACCGGGATGTGATGAATGAACCAGAAAAGTAATACAAAAGTGAACCTAAAACAATAAATAGAACATATTAGTAACTCATGATATTTCATGCAAGATGCTTTTTGGGACAACTGTACTTAAAAGCCCCTAAATCAAAGCCCCTAAATAAATAAGATAATATATGGTTGCACTATTAAATTGCAGCTCCACAGGGATCAAGCTTTAAAAGGAAAGCTGGGTTGGTGTTACCTGCTTGGCACACTGTCTGAGCCAGTCCCTCAAGGCCTCCTCACTCAGACAGATGCCGTCAAACATGATAAAGCAGTCGCAGGGTTCCTGCCTGGCGCCCCCATTCTGAGAAGGGGGGGAGGGCCCCTCCTGCACAGGGAGCAGGCTCAGGCTGTTGGTCAGGGTGTGGTGGCTCACTTCAACCACCTTCTCAGAGTCTGGCAAATTAATCATTTGGAATTGAATTGCTGAGGTATTATAATTATATATTGAGATACCCTGCCCAGGCAGCAGAAAAATATAAAACAGTAGTACAATATAGTTCACATATGCACAGTAAGAGATATATATATATATATATATATATATATATATATATATATATATATATATATATATATATATATATATATATATATATATATATATATATATTGTTCTGAATATATCCAGTTCACAAATAAAATAATTAAATATATTATATTAAATAACTAAAAATAAAACAGAAAAGGGCAACTGGATGATTTGAGACCCAAACTTGCTTTAAAAAAAAAAACTTGGGATGCATAACACATTTAAATGAGAAATTTCAATAGGAATAAAAAGCTAGGTATATTGATCAGGAAAGCCTTCTCACATGTGCTTTGAAAAAGAAAAAAATCTTCACAACCTCCAAAAGCATTGTTTTTACCTGAAAATCGAATTCTACCCTGGATGTTGTAGACATTTCCAGTGAAAGGATTTGGTTTCAGTGACGACTTTAATGCTGTGAAATAGAAAAATATAAAATGTACTTATCATTAGTGCATAATTATGAAAACTATTATATTGAAACAAAGTATTGTAGCAATCCCACATTAAATGATTAATTATCAGACCGAAGAAGCTAAGCAAGGTCAGGCTGGTAATTTTTTGGAGGCTGACCACAACAGCGCGATGTTCTGTTGGTGGATCAATAAAGAGCAATCATCCCTCTTGGACAGAACTCAACCAACACATGCGGTCGCTGTGATTTTGGGGTGTCAGCCTTGAGAAGATTAGACATCCTGTCTACACTGTAGACGTTAAAGTTTCCATGGTATCTTTCACATAAGCCCTGTTTACATTCTAATATTGGTCACAACTCTGCCCTGGGGGATCTTGAAACAATGCTAACCTTTACAGCGAGTCATGAAGCGGGGCTTCTCCAGAGATCGACTGAAGCGGATAGTGATCAGGGTCATGGATGGAAAGACAGGTCCAGAACTGAATTTGCCATCACTCCTGTTAGAATATCCAAATTGAAATAAAGTTACTTCGATCTGGTAACCTTGTAGTTAGATTAGTTTATACAATGTATTCTTCTTAATAATATATATTATATATATATATATATATATATATATATATATATATATATATATATATATATATATATATATATATATATATATATATATATATATATATATATATATATATATAGGAACATTTTTTTGAGAATTCATGTTTGAAAAATCAGAGCATGCAATATTATATCAGATCAAGAACAGTCTGCCTAAATATTGAAATTCTATGACTTTAAATCTAGGAAATCTAACTGTACCAACAGTTTTACAACAAGTTAGTAAGAAAGATGATGGGTTGAAAGCAGTAACATTGATAAATACGGCCTTACTCACCAGCCAGGATACATTAAGTATCGTGATCTTAGCAGACTGGGTTCTGTAAAAATGCTCCCAGATAAAATCAGCTCCACGTCTTCATTCCTGGATGCAGGACAGTTTTACAATGAACATGTTTGCTTTTAAATGGTCTTGGAATATTAATCTCCAGTTTCTTTAACACTCTGCTAAGGGGTGGGCATTTAACTTATTTAGGATTTGCAACTTAGTCCACATCATAAAAAACAAGTATGTTAATAACATACATTCCCTGTCATGGCTGTTAATATAAAAACCGTGCTAGAAGTATCATGAAAAAGTAGAACACCATGATCTACATATTCATCACAAGTACAAATGTGTGAAAGACGGTCCCCCACCTCTTGACTTGTGAGGATACACAATGGTTCTATGTGGGGAACACAAAAATTATCAGTAAGTGAGGTAAGACAAACACTGAGAGACAAAGTCCAGAGTTACTAATGTCTTTACTCACAAATTCGTTATTTTTGAGTTACCCACCATGAACCATTGTGTTTTCTATTTATATCACATGTAATCAAACATTTACTTACAATATATGTATTTAAGTCATCTAATTGTATTGTCCAGATTAAACAATGCTGTTTATGTGGTGGGCACTGAATTCAAAACGGCCAATACAAAGCATGCTACAAGCTGGTCAGTTTTGGCTTTGGACTGGCAGGCAGGCAGGCAGGCAGGCACGCAAGCAGCATCAAGACAAATTCAAGACCGAAAGGTATTGAATCTACTCTTTGTCTCTAAGCTCTCGTTTGTCCCAACTCATCCCCCCTGTCTTTTGTCTCTCACCTGGTGACGGCCCCCTTCTCAGCAAGGATGAAGGCTGCTGTAGGGTTGGCAGCTCGGATGAGGTGCTGGAGCTGCAGGAGCAGGGGGTGTCTCTGCTCGCCAGTCAGGCCAGTGAAAACTACATTACTGACCACACCTGCAGCATGGTAACAAACAAACCAAAAAAAAACAAGCTCAGAGATTGCCTTGTACAAACTACCTTGCGATAGCCACAGATTGCAATCATTTTTTATTTTCTAGTGAAAAAAAAAATAGGGTACACATACAAGATGCATTTCTACAGTGTGTTTTAAGGGACCTAACCTAATCATTAAAGTTATTAGCTTCAAATGTACTGATTTAACCGAGTGGTTCTTATTGAAATGACTCAAACACTGAAGCGAAGTGCAGCTCCTTAACTCACAGTCAAAGCACAATAAACCAGACAACAATATTTGATTAACTGCAATAATAAATCACTCAGCATGATTGCAAACATCATAAAAGGTGAATAGCATTATGTTCAGATCCAGTGATTTACCATTCATGCCCCTTACCACACTGCTTGAATGCAGTAGCGGACTCACCCATGTACACATACCTTGAGAACACTGTTCCAAGAATTTCGGAAATAGAAATCTAAAAGGTAAAAAAAAAAAAAAAAAAAGGATTATATTATAATAATTATATATATATATATATATATATATATATATATATATATATATATATATATATATATATATATATATATATAAATAAAGTGGATTTTACTTCATGGCATTTATCTATAGGTTTGGACATTAGATTTACAGCACATTGATGAATTTTCACTTGTGCAAAGTGTGATTTTTATATTCATTTTTTTTTACATGCGTATTATTCACATATAATTCACATATAATAAACAGTAACAAACAGGGTCTCTTGTAAGTGAAGATATAATATATAATGGCGACCCAGTATAAATAGTCTTTTTCACCATGGCTTGGGAACGAGTACCTTGCGCTGACAAAAAGTCAACTAACACTGGCTTTTAGTGAGAGCTGATCGGGGGTATTCTAAAGGACAGACTCAACTGCTTTCTTCAGATTATAGATAACAAACTCTTCATACCAACTAATCCTCCAACATGAGATCTAATTTTGAAGCAGTCAGCCAGGATGTATTTATAATACAAGCATAGACAAGCTTAACCCTTAGAACTATTGAAGGAGAAAAGTCCATCTGTTTTATGCACTGCAGGGCAGAGCATGGTGACCCTTGTCTTGAAGCTAACTCAATTCACTAGCACAAGCCTATTACTTTTATAAATAACTTTAAAACAAACATTCATTCATATTAGCAAACTAATTCAGAATACTAAACAGCAAAACAAAACAAAATCCTAGTGGCATAACTTTAAACCATCTTTACGTCATGCTGTTTGCACTTGTGACCATTTGTTCAAAATAGGGCTCTGTATTATATCTGTGGAAGGTGTGCTTCAATTAGGTTAGTTTAATGATTCACCCCATCCAGTAAATCCCAGAGTAATCTAAAAAGCTGTCAACTCTGACGAAGGTTTTGTCCTTTCTAGGTGAGGTTGGACAGAGCTTATTGGAAATCAGTGTCTTTCCCTTCATAGAGGGTTTCAAACAAAGTGAACCCACACAGAAGCTGGCAAACAGTTAATGAAAGCTAATAAGTGTTGATGAAGTAGGGCCCCACTTCAATACATAGGTGCAAATCTTCTATTTTCAAAGGTTGCTTATCAGTTTAGAGGAGCCAGCTGAAGGGAGGATGGTGGGAGTCACAGCAGAGACTAGAGACTATGCCCAGTATGGCAAATACAAAGACATTAAGTAGGAAGCAGGGGACAAAGAATAATAAAGGTAAAAAAAACAACTGCTCTTCTAAATTGTTCAAACTAAATTGTTCAATCCAATCAAAAAACGAGTGCTGTCTGAACTAAGGCAAAAACAAAACAAAACATTGAACCACCCAAAAAAGAGCACAAACATATAACACATACAAGGGATGCGTACATGTGTGAGGTGTAATTTAGTTAGCTTGAAGAAGTAGCTGAAGAGTCAGATCACACTTAGACAAAACTATTAGAAACTAAGTCAAGGACACAAATGGTTTTGACTAGTGCCTTCAACAGGACACTTCCCCAGCATGTGTCTTCTTATAGTTCTACCTTAGAATTCTGATTGACTGTTTTCAAGTTGTGGATGACAATTTATTATAGGCTAATAAAAGCTCAAAAGAGGTGCACATGCACAAATGGGAAAGTTGAGTTTACTTAAAGTTTACAACAATAAAAGCATAGCATAGCACGTGTAACAATGCTAAAAACATGGTAAAGCAAAGGTAAGCATTGTTAAAAACAACAAGGTATGGCAAATCATAATAATAAACATGGCAAACCAGGGAAAACGTTTTTTTTAACTTAACCCTGGTTCCCTGAAATAGAAATGTAACCATTACCGAATGGGTATTTACCTCCTTAAGACCCGAATCCTGAATACTGCATGCCAAAACCGCTCTTTGAGACTGTGACGCAGTCGTGGACCCACCCCCCAGGGAACAAAAGGACTGCACTCACAGATCTCAGCATCATTTTTCCTTCAAGCCTGCTTTAATCATGGACGCAGTGACCTTGAATGTTAATGGTTACATTTCTATTTCAGGGAACTAAGGTTATGATAATAACCTAACGTTCCCCCCTTTCAAGTACGAAATGTAACCATTACTGAATGGGTGAGTGTACCAAAGCTGGTCGCAAGGGCAAGATTGCGGAATGACCATAATGCTACAAGGCTAAGCCGAAGACTGACTTGTGCATTACCATTCAGAACACCAATAACAAGTAGCTAGGGTGAAAAATTGACAGAGTTTCACCTCTATGCCTGTGTTGTAAGGGTCGACTGGGAAGCCGCCCATAACAGTGTACTTCCAAAGCTAGGGTTTTGAGGATCCACGACATTCAGTCTATAGAACCTAGTGAAGGTATGGGGAGTAGCCCACACCGTTGCATTGCATATGTCCTTGACAGATGCACCCTGGAATAAAGCCCACAAAGCTGCAAGGCCCTTGGTAGAATGGGCTGTAAGCTTTTTTGGAGGGGGCAAGTTGGCCAGCTCATAGGTAGTCCTGGCTGTGTCTGCTACCACCTTGGACAGCAACTGTTAGACAGGGCTTGACCATGGGACTTTACCCAATAGCAGAATTTCAGTATTTGGTAAAATGAAGGGAAGTGCTAAGATGGGGTAGTGCTCTGGATACCTGTGCTCCATGTAGCTGCTGAGTGGATCCACACAGGCTGTGACTGCACCCACGGTGAAGGCAGACTGAATGTCGGGGTCAGGGTGAGCTTGCACGGCCTGCACAGCATCGATGGCGTCTGTGTATCTGCAGCAGAGAGAGTGAGAATGTGAGAGCTGACAGCACAGTATAGGCAGGGTGGCAGATGGCAGAGTCAGGGCTCAGGACAGAACTGAGGACTCTCAGAAAACACCCCTAGAAACTTACCAGCAGGGGCCGGGGCTTTAAGCTTGTGGGACCTGCTTTACAAGAACAAATACATATTGTACACCCAAGATAAGCATGTGTTGTACTTCATGTTTTGTTCTCTCCTCTAAGTGGCTTTTACATTGCGTTCACTGACAGCAAAAACATTTCACTACCACAACTGCCCAGTACAGGATTCCACAGAAAGTTTATATAAAAAAAATAAAAAAAATAAAACAAAAAGCCTCAACATAGTAGCAGGACTTTACTAAACATAAAAGTATACTCCATCCTATTGTTTGGGAACATATTCCCCCAAGTAGAAACAAGTCATTAATTAGGAAGCTATTGTCCCAGCACAGACTTGCATGAGTTACATGATTTAATGCTGTGCAAGTTAATTCTTTTGTGGAAGGCTATGCATGAAAACACACTGCCAGGCAGTACAGGAATAAACAGATATTAGAATTATTGTCACATCATACACACAGGGTACCACCTATGTCAACTTCAGCAGGTGTTAATGTGAGAGTGGAACAGCATTCATCAGCTGTCCTGGACATCCTTGTGTTGTGATGAGAGTGCAAAATGTATTGATATTTTGCAGCATTCATTGATCCTTCTACAATACAAAGGTCACCAGTGCCTGAGGAAGAAAAACAAGCCATACCACCACACAACCTCCACCATGTTTAACACTGGGCATGATGAACTTAAATTCTTCTCCTCTCTTTCTCCAAACATATTGTTGCTTTCTTGGTGAAAAAAGTTATATTTTGGATTCATCTGACCATGAAATTTGGTTTAAGAAATCATCAGATATTCAATGTATATCATTGGAGAACTCCAAATCGCTTTCTTTTGTGTATTGTTTTTAACAAAGGTTTGCATCTGGTTTTCGCCCATGGACATTCATATTGTTAAGGTATCGTTGAATTATTCGCTCGTGAATTTCTTGACTATCTTCTCTCAATTTTTGTGTCAAATCTTTTGCAGTAATCCGAGGAGTTTGCCGGGCTACTCGAATAATTCTTCCAGATTTGGCAGAAATCTTTCTTGGTCTTCCACACCTGGAGCTAACTGCAGCAGTTCCTGTTCTCCTGTGTTTGTCAATAATAGCCCACAGTGCTTTTCTGTAAACCAAGTCTTTCTGCTATTTTTCTGGTAGTTTCTCCTTTTCGTTTAGTTGTATCACTGCCATTTTGAGATTGTTGCTGTACTCTTTAGTTTTAACCATTTTTATTGCCTTTTTGAATCACAAATTTCCTGTTTATTTTTCAGCACTTGATGATTATGTATTTATTAATTCTATAAATGATCATCAGGTGTTGGTTTTCAAACATGACATTTGTCAATAATTAGCAACAAATGGGTTTCATACGAAATGTGTTGATTGCCCAAATACTTTTGTCAAAAGTATGAAATTAATTTTTGCATGTTTTCATTTTATGCATGTTATGTAATCATTTGTTGTTTTATTATAAAGCTAACACTCTACTTTAATTCATATCTTTCCACGGAACAATTAGATATTACAGAAATCCTTTTTTTGTGGTTGCAGATAAACAAATGAATGAATTGTAAATCACACTTCTGAAGGTGAGAGTTTTCACATTGAAACTATACAATCTAGCTCCATTACGTATTTTCTTCCTTAACAATTTGGTATAAACACAGATCTCAAGTAAATTAGTTGGAATGAGACCCAGTCAGCATGCCAATAAATTAATGTGGGCAGGGATTGCCAAATTTGTAATATAAATGGCATCCTGAACACCCTTTTGTTTTATATTCCCTAATCAAACTTCCATTTACTGACAATAATACATTTGTGTTTGATAACTTAATGCAAGGGCTCACAAAAGGGATGTTCCCAAAGTTTAAAGTTTGCAACAGACAACCCAGAGAACAATTAGAGTCTTTATTCAGTCTTTGAACGGTATTTGTGTAAGAATGAGTTTATTTCAGCACATACCCAGGAGTGATTACCAGCAGTCTCACTCTCTTGCGCGTGTAGGCCGATTGTCGAGCGCTGCGGCCCTGCAGGGTCTCAAGGACACTTGACAGGTAACGCTGGAAGTTCACAGCACTGAACTTATTGCAGCCGTCAGGTGCTTGCCGATAAACCACCCACCTGAAAACAGCATGTGAATGTGAGCGCACAAGGTTAGTCAACAACAGATTATATGTTCTAATTATACATGAAATAATGTTAAACAATACATCACATGCCATGCATTCAGTGGCAAAAGGTACCTTAGCTAACTCTCTTATTTTGTTTACTTTTTTTTTTCTTTACATTATTTCCTTATGGCTAGAATTGGGATCCACACAAACTCTCTACAGTGTAATTGTTTCAGTCTAGTTAAATATTTTGCTTCGTGGAGATGAAATTATGTACAGTAGTAACTGATTGAGAAACACATTTACCTTCCACGTTCTTTGTTCAGATTTACTAGAAAGTTGCAAAGGCTGTCTTTATGGCTTCCAGGAAGCCCTGTAATAATGGTGATTACCACCTAGGAAAAAAACATAATAAAGTTTGAATGTAGGTACAGTATTAATGTCAGATCACCCAGTCCCTTGTGACCACGGCTGACAGGATCTGTGCGACTCCTGTTCCTTTATGTCTCTAGCTGAACCATGCATTCATCAACTTAATCTTGGCTAGTCTTTTACATTTTAACCCTTTGCGGTCCATTGTCGGACTGGGTCCGACATTGCAATTATTCCCACCAGGTCCTTTGTCGGACCCTGTCCGACATCGTTTTAAAAACGCAAAAAAGTCGGTTTTTCAACGGAAAAAGCCGAGAAAACCATTCTATGGCCGAGTGGGAACGAAAGGAGCCGAGACAAGCCGATAAAAAAAAAAAAAGGCGTATCTCATGAATAGTCACAGTAGCCCCCCTTCTTCAGATGGGGCGGTCGTATGGAAACAAGCTGGGAGTACAGTATCAGCGCACAGAGACTATCACGGACATTTGCAGAGCTTTTTTGAGATGTTATAGCAATAAAATAATGACTTGGATTGCATTATTGAGGAGTTTGGTGATAAAACGAGTCATCAGGAGACGATTGATCGGTATGTACGACTATTATTATTATTATTTTTTATTTGGTAGCATATGTGAAAGCGATAGCAAACGAAAGGGTGGGGCGGGGCTGGAGATGCCTAGTGAGTGCTTTGTTGATCTGCAGGGCCATTTAAACCCGTTTGACTGTGAAAAAAAATACTTTTAAACAGCGCGTCTAAAATTAAATGCGCGTGTAAAAATTAATTAGACCTGGCGAGCCTGACGCAGAATTAATAAATGGACCGCAAAGGGTTAATCCCTACAGGAGAGTGACACATGTCCAAAAAGTGACACCACCGATTACAGGACCATATATGATCTCTAATCTTAAATACAACACAAGAAAAAAAAACAGCATTTCTAATTAATTATCATAAATGCTTTAAAAACAAAAAAACAAAGAGTTATAGCTACCTTTTCAGTTTCCTCATGGATGTTTGCAGGTAAACTGGTCTGATGAAAGAGTGCAGGAAGGTGGGTGCTTTTCACTGGCTCCTTGCCAACACTACTGACTTCAAAATGCATCATGAATCTAAAAAAAAAAAAGTAAAAGGTTTTGAGCTTTCACAGCAACAAGTTAATTCTGAAAGAAAATATAGCCTTCAAGCTAAGAAACAGCCTTGATTTACAGATATATAAACCATTAAAAATGAACCCACGTTTCCAACTGTAGGAGCTCTGCTGAGGCAGCTTTAAGTTGGCACCACCTCTCACCCACTGGGATTGAATGACTCTCACAAAGTTTTTGCAGTTTGGCGTGCCTGCAAGGACAGTTGAAATTAAGTCAGTACTGTGAAACAATTCATTATTTTCCAGAACGCATCACAAAGCACCTTTTCATTTTCAACATAGATTTCACAGACCTCCATCACATATTAAACTGCAAAAGTTACAACCACTAGTTCACTATAAAACGGAGGTCAAGTTCTGAATATATACAGGGATTTATCCCATGGACTACAATACATATTTTGGTAACTAAAGAGGTCTCTATCTCTTCAAAAATATTGACACCTGCTATACTGGAAACAGAGATCCCGGGGCCACATCAACATTTGTTCCAATTAACACCTTTGATTACTCACATGTTTCTTTGTTCTTCTGACAGTTGCTCACTCCATACCATTTTCAGCACAATTCCAGAATTGTCTGACTGCTGTTTCCATGAAGCCAGCACCTGGGAAAGTAGTAGAGGAGGAATTAGCTAGATAATTCTGTCAAAAAACACAGAGTTGAAACAGACAGTCATAGATCTTTAAGTTCTATCAATTACACCTACAGAGTGAAAACAGAAACACCAAACTGAAAAAATATTATATATATTGGCTTTACTATCCCAGCTAGTGCAATAGTGCTGTGCTTTAAAACACTTTTGAGATGTGCTCAATACGGTGTATGTGTTATATATATATATATATATATATATATATATATATATATATATATATATATATATATATATAGATTGCTAGCTGTACGTGTTACCTGTGAATAGAAAGCCTTGTAGCTTTTGGATTTGGGCAGCAGTGCAAAGGCGAGACAGTTGGATGTGGAGTGAAGCTGGAAGGGCAAGTGAGGGAGCAGAGATCTCTTATATTCAACAAGGAGTACAGCAACTACACTGGGGGAGTCCTGCAACAAAGGTAATACATAATTAGTGGAATTATTTTTCTGCAATTTTTTTTTTCTTTTTTCTCGTCATTGTAGATATCACAAAAACTGTCAGAAGGGTTATTTTTGATTTAATTTGGCCAGATCCTTACATGTTCAAGTCTGGGCAATAGGAGTGATGTATCCTGGTCCAAGAGAACAGAGGTTTATAATATATATATATATATATATATATATATATATATATATATATATATATATATATATATATATATATATATATACAAATGTGTTGCATCTTAAAATAAACTCACAATACTCAGTCCTGGCTGAGGGGAGGTGAGAGAAAAAAAAAATTCCCCTTAGACAACCTTCAAATATTTCCCTTTTATTCAAAGAAAAAAACTGGCACAGACTAAATCAAGAAATGACTGCCAGTTGCCATTTATAAGCTTTCTCTTTTACAAGCCAAGGACTAGGACATCAAACAATAGGAGGAAGACTCAAAAATAGCCTGTCAAGCCTTCGAGCTCACGCACCCCTGGGGTCAAAAGGAAAAAAGGGCTACAGAGGTGAAGTTTGCGTTTCTCTAGGTACAGTGTGCATTCTGTATAGCACTCTCAATAGTACACACACCTCGACTGGGTGCGTGCTCTTTTAACAGATATTGTTATTAGTTACACAATAGCCTTTGTGCAAAGCAGCAGCTTATTTCATTCTACTGGGAAAGCCAGAACAATGATCCACTTTCTTATCTTACTGTAAGAGCCTTGGAGTTTTTTTCTTTCATAAAGCTCTAAGTTAAGGTTATGTGTTTGATATGGAAGGCTTGATAAACAAAGTGTTCATTGCTATACAAAGCAAAATTGTATAGTACAGTAGTGACTATAAAAGTGTGTTGTGAGCTGAGGTTGCTGTGTTGCAATGTTTGTCATTGCAAGTTTTTACAGAGAAGGAAAATGTAACACCAGTTCTTATCCACAGAACTTTGGTATTGGGCAGTATACAGTAGCTTAGGCAGTAGAATGTAAGCTACTGTATACTGCCGAAGACCAAAGTTCTGATGCATTCATCACCTTAAACTGCACAAACCAAAATAGACGGCATCTTTTCTTAAAGTATACAGTATAAATGTGCATTGCTTGTTTGATACAGCTTTCCGTTTCCAAAATTAAAGAGGCTTAAACAATATATATCAAGGGTGTGTTTGGGTACTGTACCTTTACAATGGATGGGTACCCAGGTTTTCAGGTACCTGTGCATACCTCTAACAGAATTGTTCCAACTAGAAAGTAATGCCTATTTGCTTTATTGCAAATCTACAATTAAAAATCCAACGTACCCCATCATAAAACTTGAGTGCATTGATCAAATTCTTGTAGATAGTGACACAGCCATAGTGAGGATGTACAAATAGAATTCCATCTGAGAAGAAACTGATTTTACCTGAATGAGAGAAAAGACATGTGCTTAAACAGGGGGTATCTCGAAAAATATTACATTATATATTATAATGAATGCACTCCCTTCACCCCTCTATGAGTGTGGCTTCTGTATTCTAATTAAATAATAAAAATAGGAATGACTAAAACAACTGTTAGCATAAACATTCACTATCGGAGTACGATTTTTGTGTCTTGAGGATTCTAAACAGACCATGGGCCATTGAACCTCTGTGACTTACACATTTTTACATAAACCCCATAATAAACCTGGAGCTGACCATTCGATCAATAGGGTACAGATGTTCTATGGTGTACAATCCCGTTAACTATGACGTCACCAGTAGAAGACATACCTTCTTCTGGCCAGGCCAGTATGTTGCTGGAGTAAATGAAAGCTGTTTCTCCTACAGAAAGGGGGGTTCCAAGGCAGGTCTCTTCCTTATCCTCAACACAAACCAGAAGTTAGTTTTTATGATCCTACCAAACGTAGCATAACATTTATCAACCCTAAAGTATTCAGCACATGTCAAGACCCTTTGCAATTGCAAAAGAACATGAATGTACCCTCATCTTAAACCACCAACAGGGGCCCAAGGGGATTGTGTATGGTCTGAGATACAGTACACACTCACTAATCCAAACTGATCTAAAATCTGAACCATGCTATCATCAAGAATTTGCAGAAACCAAAATCCAATATCAGAACTCTGTGAGGTGGTTGCAAAATGCTCAACAGTCTCTGCATGTTCCATTCAAAGGGTTATTACTGGTTTCCCCACATTACTCTACTTAACCACAGATTATGGAATGGCCACTGGGAATGTTATGTTTCAGTAGTACTGAACAGTTGTACTGAACAGTCCTCTTTTGGCAGCTTACCTTTAGTAGCTGTTGTGCCTTCTCAGATAGCTTAACATCATTGTCCTCTACCTATAAGGAAAAAAAGAATGTATCAATTAATGACATGTAGTTACAGCTAATAATCTATGGCATAATGACAATCTAGATCACATATTAAGTCACAAATATGAAAGGCCATTAGAAGCAATCACTTACGAGCCAGGAGACGTATATTGGAATGGATGCCGTCAGGATGGTAAAACTGCTATCTGTGGAAATACTGCCATCTGCAGGGTGGAATAGAAAATGAGAGCGATGGGAAACATATGCATTCATTTGTGATCATATGTTTAACTAACCAGGGTATATCTATCTTTTCCCCCCCTAAATGAACTCGGCAAGGTGTCTAATGTACTATATAGTGTGTCCAGTGCATGTAGATTGGAGACCTCATGATTGATCAAGTTAAGAATTGCAACAAAATATGTTAAATAACAAATAACAGAACTTGCCTTGTTCTTTCACAAAAAAACAGGACTCCAGGAATGATTCTGAGAATACTACTGAACCCAGGACTCCTCTTCCTCCAAGTAAGTCTGGAATGTCGTACACAGTCATGCAGGCCTAAAGAGAGGGGAGTAAAACACAATGAAGCACTTCCAAAATGAACGACTAATTGCGTAACTGGAAAATCTTGTATTGCTTTCTCAAATAATTTGTTATATCAGCAAGCGTTTGTTAAAAAAAAAAAAAAAAAAAAAAAAAGGTTTTTGTATGAAAAAAGTTTTACAGAAAGCCTAGACTATTCTTATAACAAACTCAGGGTATGCATATTTTTTTGCATTAAGGAGATGAAGTGATTACTTACAGTTTTGACTAAGGACCTGCTGCCGTCATTTTCCAAAGGAACAGTTCTGGGGGAAAAAAAAACATTTTTTAACAGAACAAAACCCCCCAAATGTTTAAGTTAAGAAAGCGTAAAGTGGAAATGTCTCTAAATTGATGCAAGTCCACATGATCACAAAAACTGCCAAAACAACAACTACTTTAATATAACCATTGCACAGCAAATAGCTTGCAGATGATCAGTAACAGCAAAAAAACTAAAGAAATAAACCAACCTTCCTTCATTATTCACAGCTTGAATGTAGAATGTGGTTTTGGATCTGAAGAGAAACAAAAATAGCGGTCATATTGACTATCAGATCAGAGAAATCATGGGAGGCTAATGGAACTGAATAGAAAAAAAATATATTCTCAACAGTTTGCCAGTAAAATGCCCAAAAGGAGAATAATGAGAAAAAATAAGAACTATAGAAATGTACTGTACCGGAGTGCATTCTTGTACTGTGCAAGACTGCAGCAATCCAGGGATGATTGGAATGTCTGATCTGCCATGTCCTTTGCCTGTTATAAGCCAAATGAATTACAGGAGCTTATTACACAGTATAAACAATAAATAATGACATATTTAATAATAACACATTCATCCAAATATGGCCTTAAAGCCAAAGGTATTGGGTACCTGACATGTGGGAGCCTCTTATACAAAAATCAGAAAATAAAGACCTGTGTGATGGTTCTTTAAAGAACAAAACACATACCAGAAGAGCGGTCTATGTGTGCTGGGATGGGACAGGTGACCAATAGGGGATGACAATAAATTGTAACATATGAGTCATCAATCAATATATGTGCAGAAATAAAATACTGTAAATCTATGATTGTTGGTGCCTAAAGACTTGGATAACCAGATGTTTTAATGTATGGGTACAGTGGGGTCCACACCTTGGTTGTGCTAAATGTGCAAGAATAGCATTTGATACCAGCCAGCACAGCTTGGACTGTAGCTTCATAGATCTGAGACAAAATCCTGCAAGTCAGAGAATAGATGTTTTAATAAAGTTATGTTTAAAACAAGAATGCCAGTAACATATTGACCACCTCACGGCTGGAAATACAAATCTATATTTATCAGCATTATGGAAAAGTAGATTACAATGACCTAACAGTGACCAACGTACAAACTTATTTACATAGATTCTGATCATTTCAGAAACTTGGAGATATAAAAATGTCCTAACCAAGATTAATCACTACTGGATAAGTGGTTTTCTGGCCACATTTAAAACCTCTAAAGTATGACATACAGATGGGCATCTATATACTTGTTGTTGGAGACATGACAAATACATTCATATGACAAGACAGGTTGACAGCTTCAGGGACAGAAAAACAGAAATAAAAATCAACTTACATCAGTTCCGTTTTCTTGTACTGTTCATTGTCATTCCCTGTTGGTACAAATAAACAGCTGTGTTAAAGTTGATCCTCTCTAGACCACATGTACTTGACCAGGCTGCAGCCAAAGTGAGTGAACAAACTGAACACCCCTTGAGTTTAGGATCGCCCCAATTACTTTGGATAATAAATGTTTTATTGCAGGAGATTACATTACATGTTTCAAATAGAACACACATAAATGGACTACAGTAACTTAATAGTTAATAGAATAGTGGTTACTTACACCACAGTTAAGTCAAATCATAACACTTGGATACTAAAAACACCCAGCCTATTGCCCTGAATAAACCAATACGATAGCACACTCTTTTACTCAGATAGCATGGTCGTGGAAAGCATTACACAGTGGCGTTTTCATATTTTTAAATGTTACCATTTTGATAACATGTCAAAATATGAAAACACTTCTGTGGTATCAGTTTACAAATAACAGCCTCACATCACTGTAGCTGCCCATGTCTTACCTTTTCCCCTTAGTACAGAAACGCTGCAATGTCACCAAGTATCAATTGGTAAGGGTGGTTACAAAGCACTACCAAAAGGTATTTTATTCACTCACCCCTTTGGCTGTCTGTGCGGCTAAAGTTTCTGTCTGTTTCACGGTTGAACAAAGTTAATGTTTTGGCTAATTTTTTAACAAAAAGTGACCAAGTGTCAGATTTTAGCAGCAAAGACTTGAAAGTGTCAAAGTTCTGGGCACAAGGTGTTCAACACAGCAAGGTGGACGAGTGTGAATTTGTGTACAGGGAAGGCTAAACAGAATTTAACAAGCACTTTTAATACTTTTCAAGGTAAATTCTTCTTAAAGAGACATTGGGCCACGTTCACAAATCTTTACAGTTTTTGAGCTTTTATCAAGATTAGTCCTGTCCAGTGATAAATAAAGGAACTTACCCAAGTATGGGATATGAGTAGTTCCAAAGAAACAGGTCCGTGCACACGCCAGGGGTCCTTTAGGGGCCACACACTGTACAAGCTGTGGATTGTTGAAGATGGCACATTATTACAAAAGGGCAAGAGGTAATATAAACAAAATAAAAACATTTGAAATGGGAGTTTGTGAACAAAAACAAAGCATCGCCAGGGGCATAATCTAAGGAGAATGTTGTGACAAATTGAATGGTTTATAAAACTGATATATAAACAAGATCTGTATCACTGATATGCTCAGAGGTTAAAACAATGGGGCAGTGAAATAGTTAATTTCTACTGTTCACCACCTATAATAGAACACAACAGTGTACCAACTGTAAACATACTGTCAGAAACAGAGTGGTCTGTAACATTAATATGGAACGAGATATTAGCAGCTGTAGTGGCAATTTGTAAATTCATACATTTTCCCCATCACTGGACATACAGAGGGATTCCTCACTGCAAACACTGATTCTTCTATACTGGGGATGTCAATTCAGGTTTGATTAGTGCTCTGTTCACAGGTTTTGTAGTCAGAAAGCTCTGAAGGTCACAATGTGCCCTTTGTTACAGTACCAGGTATCCGCTCAGGGAGCGTGCCATGGCAAATCAGTGGCCGGCTAAAAGCAGTCTTACCATGTGCTTGGCAGTCGCCCCTCCAATCCCCGTGTTCCGAACCTGGTGCCCCTCTGATGGAAAGGTGAAGCAGTAAGAGTTCAGGTCCTCTCTTATGGAGTGACATCCAAAAAGCACAAAAGGCTGTCTGCTTTTACTGAAAGAACAAGCCCCAAAATATATAAAACAGGTTGTATAAGAGGTGCTTGACAGAAAGATAGAGAGAGAGAAAAGGGGGGGGGGTAGTTGTGTTCAGTACATACCACTTGCCAGCGATGTGGCTAGAAATCAGTCCATGTGTAAAATAACTGCGAAAGGGCTGGAAAACACAAAAAAACACCACATTTGGAACCTGATTTTAAAAAGCATTGTCATCAAGACAGTTTAAGGTAGGTCTAGAATAATAATTTTAAAAAATCTAACACAGAAAAACAAGACAAGTGACTGAAAAATCTATCAGTGATTTGAACAACAACAACAACAACAACAACAACAACAACTGGAGAGGTAATGGCTTTGCTGTCGATTGATCTTGTTTTGGTAAAACAACAGCATTTAAGGCCCGACAAGGTGTCCGTATACGTCGAATATTGGGATGCCAACCCCCCTGAGAAGTCCGTACATTCGACTTAAACAGTGGATGTGAAAAAAAAAAGCGTAAAATCATGTTTGGGGCAAAAAATTCTGTTTTTGTTAAATATCCTCACATCAATAAATTAAAGTAGTCTCATTAGTTAGTTAAGTTAGCTGAGTAAATTCATTTAATTGAAACATGCAAAAGAAGGTACATCTATTTTTGATATTGTGTACATTGCCATTGAAAAGATACACCAGGGGGCGGAGCTCAGATGGCTCGGATTTCAGTAATTTTTAGTGTCGAGGAGGGGTGGATAATGTGCAGAAGTGTCTGTGTTTTTCTGTAGCGTTCATAAACCACTAAAAAGACATCATTTGAATTTACAAAGTCAGGGTGAGAGTATAAAGACAGCAGTTTTTTTTTTTTTTAGTATTTTTTTCTGTTTTGCCATCTTCCAGTTCATTTAATTTTTCTTCATCCAAATCGGCATGTCCACTTAATACTTTTGGTATTTTTTTGCTGTTAATTGGTCACTCAGTTGTATAGTTACTGTAAACAAGATGGCTACCAGTACTTTACATTTTATATATATATATATATATATATATATATATATATATATATATATATATATATATATATATATATATATATATATACACAGTGCCTTGCAAAAGTATTCAGACCCCTGACCAATTCTCTCATATTGCTGAATTACAAATGGGTCATTGAAATTTCGTTCTGTTTGATATTTTATTTTAAAACACTGAAACTCAAAATCAATTATTGTGACATTGGTTTTATGTTGGGAAATATTTTTAAGAAAAATAAAAAACTGAAATATCTTGCTTGCATAAGTATTCAACCCCTGTGCTGTGGAAGCTCCCAGTTAACACCGATGAAAGAAATTACTATAGGCCTCCACCTGTGAACCATTAAAGTTGCTATCACATTTTCTGGATAAAAACCGCACTGTTGAAGGATCATTGGTCAGGCTGTGAATCTGAAGGAAAATGAAGACCAAAGAGCATTCTACAGAAGTTACAGATAAAGTAATACAAATGCATAGATTAGGGAAAGGGTACAAAATAATATCCAAGTGATTGGATATCCCAGTGAGCACAGTTGGATCAATAATCAGGAAGTGGAAGCTGCATCACACCACCCCGGCACTGCCAAGAAATGGCCGTCCCTCAAATCTCAGCGCTCAAACAAGAAGGAGACTTGTGAGAGAAGCCACAGAGAGGCCAACAATCACTTTGAAGGAGCTACAGAGTTCAGTGGCTGGGAGTGGAGTAATGGTGCACCAGTCAACCATATCAAGAGCTCTAAATAACACAGGCCTGTATGGGAGGGTGGCAAGAAAGAAGCCGTTACTCAAAAGTACCATCTGAAAGCACGTCTGGAGTTTGCCAGAAAGCATGAGAGTGACCCAGCTGCGATGTGGGAAAAGGTTTTGTGGTCAGATGAGAGCAAGATAGAGCTTTTTGGCCAAAACTCAAAGCGCTATGTGTGGCGCAAACCTAACACTGCCCATGCCTCATGACACACCATCCCTACAGTGAAGTTTGGTGGTGGCAGCATCATGCTGTGGGGATGCTTCTCATCAGCAGGGACTGGGCATCTTATTAAAACTGAAGGAAGAATGGATGGATCAAAATACAGGAAAATACTGCAAGAGAACCGGCTTCAGTCTGCTAAAAAACTGAAGCTTGGGAGGAAATTCACCTTTCAGCAGGACAAAGATCCCAAGCAGAAGGCCAAAGCAACATTGGAGTGGCTCAAGAACAAAAAGGTGAATGTCCTACAGTGGCCCAGTCAAAACCAATATCACCTTACAATAATTGATTTTGAGTTTCAGTGTTTTAAAATAAAATATCAAACAGAACGAAATTTCAATGTACCATTTGTAATTCAGCAATATGAGAGAATTGGTCAGGGGTCTGAATACTTTTGCAAGGCACTATATATATATATATATATATATATATATATATATATATATATATATATATATATATATATATATATATATATATATATATATATATATATATATATATATATATATACACACACACACACACACACACACACACACACACACACACAGCCGTGAAAAAGTATTTGCCCCATGTCTGATTTTCTGCATTTTTGCATATTTGACACCGAATGTTATCAGGTTATTATTATTATTATTATTATTATTATTTTATTTATTTTTTTTCTTAGCAGACGCTCTTATCCAGGGCGACTTAAAGTCGTAAACAAAAACACATTAAGAATCACAGTACAAGTAATAATACAATTAAGAGCAAGATAAAAATACAATGACTTTGGTTCTAGCAAGTACAAGTATAACAAAATAACATTCAATAACGGAGCAGATAACAGTGTCAGTGATAGTTACATCCGGATATAATTAAATACAAAATACTACAGATTAAATAACACTTGTGACAGCTTACAGTACTCTGTAAAGTACACGATTAAATGCAGTAAAATAGGGGGCAGAAAAGAGCAAGTAAAGCGCATTTAAGGGAGAGTGATAAGTGTCCGGGGAGTTCTACAGGTGCTGTCTGAAGAGGTGAGTCTTGAGGAGGCGCCGGAAGGTGGTCAGGGACTGAGTAGTCCTGACATCTGTAGGAAGGTCATTCCACCACTGTGGGGCAAGGGTGGAGGAGGAGCGGGCTTTGGAGGCAGGGGAGCGTAGAGGAGGTAGAGCCAGTCTTCTAGTGCAGGAGAAGCGGATAGGTCGAGTGGGGGTGTAGGGAGAGATGAGGGTGTGGAGGTAGCTGGGTGCAGTCTGGTCAAGGCATCTGTAGGCTAGTACAAGAGTCTTAAACTGGATGCGAGCGCTGATCGGGAGCCAGTGGAGTGAGCGGAGCAGTGGAGTTGCGTGGGAGAAGCGAGGCAGAGAGAACACCAGGCGAGCAGCGGAGTTCTGGATGAGCTGGAGCGGACGCAGGGAGGCCAGCCAGGAGGGAGTTGCAGTAGTCTAGGCGGGAGAGTACCAGGGCTTGGACCAGGAGCTGGGTGGCGTAGTTGGTGAGGAAGGGTTGGAATCTTCGTATGTTGCTCAGGAAGAATTGGCAAGTGCATGCCAGAGTGGAGATGTGCTGGGAATAAGAGGCAGGGGTCCAGGGTGACTCTGAGGTTCTTAGCTGAGGAGGAGGGACAGAGTGTGGTAGATTCCAGAGGAACGGAGATAGAGAGATCAGAGGAGGGAGAGGAGGAGGAGGGAAAGAAGAGGAGGTCAGATTTAGAGAGGTTGAGTTTGAGGTGATGCAAGTGCATCCAGGAGGAGATAGCAGACAGGCAGGTAGAGATATGGGAGGGGATGGTGGAGTCAGAGGTGGGGAAGGAGAGGAAAATCTGAGCATCATCAGCATAGAAATGGTATAAGAAACCATAGGATGCAATTAGGGGGCCCAGGGAGCGGGTGTAGAGAGAGAACAGGAGAGGACCCAATACTGACCCTTGGGTCCTCTCCTGATCTTCAACCAAAACCTAATATTAGATAAAAGGGACCATGAGTGAACAAATAACACAAAAAATTGATACATATTTCATTTATTTATTAAAGAAAGTTATGCAACACCCAATGCCCCCGTGTGAAAAAGTAAATCGCCCCCTTAGACTCAATAACTGGTTACACCACCTTTAGCAGCAATAACTGCAACCAAACGCTTCCTGTAGTTATTGATTAGTCTCTCACAGCGCCGTGGAAGAATTTTGGCCCACTCCTCCATGCAGAACTGCTTCAACTCAGTGACATTTGTGGGATTTCAAGCATGAACTGCTCGTTTCAGGTCCTGCCACAACATCTCAATGGGGTTTAGGTCTGGACTTTGACTAGGCCATTCCAAAACTTTAAATTTCTTGTTCTTCAACCATTCTGATGTAGACTTGCTTGTGTGTTTCGGATCATTGTCTTGCTGCATGACCCAGCTGCGCTTCAGCTTCAGCTCATGGACGGATGGCCTGACATTCTCCTGTAGAATTCTCCAATACAGAGCAGAATTCATGGTTCCTTCAATGATGGCAAGGCGTCCAGGTCCTGATGCAGCAAAGCATCCCCAAACCATGACACTACCACCACCATGCTTGACCGTTGGTATGAGGTTCTTACTGTGGAATGGAGGGTTTGGTTTTCGCCAGACATAACGGGGCCCATGTCGGCCAAAAAGTTCCACTATTGACTCATCTGTCCATAGAAAATTGTTCCAGAACTCTTGAGGATCATCAAGGTGCTTTTTGGCAAACTTGAGACAAGCATTCATGTTCTTCTTAGTGAGCAATGGTTTCCGCCTTGCTGCTCTGCCATGAATCCCATTTTTGCCCAGTGTCTTTCTAATGGTGGAGTCATGAACACTGACCTTAGCCGAGGCGAGAGATGCCTGCAGATCCTTGGATGTTGTGCTAGGGTTCTTTGTGACTTCCTGGATGATTTTACGCCTTGCTCTTTGAGTGATTTTGGCAGGACGGCCACTCCTGGGAAGATTCACTACTGTCCCAAATTTTCTCCATTTGGAAAACATGGCTCTGACTGTGGTTCGGTGGAGCCCCAGAGTCTTAGCAATGGCTTTGTAACCCTTTCCAGACTGATACGCATCAACAACTTTTTTCCAGAGGTCTTCAGGAATTTCTTTTGGAGAAATACTACTGTAAATTACTGAAATTCACAAAAATAACACACAACAAAAATCACTTCCTTTAAACTTAGGCATTTTATATTTTACTGCACCAAAAAGCTGAAAAAAAAAAGGCTTTGCAATTTAACGTTTAAAAAATATATATATATATATATATATATATATATATATATATATATATATATATATATATATATATATATATATATATATATATATATATATATATATATATATATATATATATATATATATATATATATATATATATATATATATATATATATATATATATATATATATATATATATATATATATATATCAGAATTTAAAAACTTGACAATCAGAATTTAAAAAAGAACACCCTAAAGATGTCCAATATATGTTATAGTGCCACAGTATGCATTATTCTATTAGTAAGATTTATCATTTCAAAACAGCGTGGTGCTGCAGATTGTTTGTTACTAAAATTCTAAACGTATAAAATAAATACAGTAGTCCGTCGCACATCTGATTGCGGTGGGACCAGACTAAGGGCAGCTATGTAAAAAGTCGGATGAATGTATCCTGTTTTAAATACCAATATACACAGCTGTAACAATTACTATATTCAAACAATTATTGTTTTGAGATTCAGCTTTTATTAGGGAGCTTCCCTAAAGCGCGTGTTTAGAAAGATACAGGTATTTATGCTTGTGACAGAGTAGCTGTCTGCTGTGTGGATGCATGCATTTGCTGCTGAGTGTCAGGCAGGAGATCGAGACGGAGGTTGACATTGATACGCCCCATAGGCGAATAGGATATATTTACATATCAACACACTGAACAGCTCACGTGACACTATCAGCAATGGCAGCACACGGAGCACATACAACACAGTGTACGAAAACATTGGTAGGATCTACAATATCTGAACTAATCTTCTCTGTTCAATAATAAACTAACATTGCTGAAGAGGTTGATCATGGCGGATAAATGGTTAGGGTGAATATGTGACGGGTGGATATGCGACAAATAACTGTAAATAAATAAATAAAGAAATAAGTAAATAAATAAAAAGTACAGCCGAGTAAACCGAATATTGTTTAAAACACAAACATTTACTAACACAGGAATTATTTAAGAGCAGAGAGGAGTTGTTTATTTTTGGCACGGGATAAATAAAATACATAGCAACACCATTACAAATGTATTTGAATACTAAAACGTGTGTTATTGGATCCATATCTACAGTTCACATGGCACTGCATAAGCCAAAAAGTTAGTACAAAAAAATATTTCTTCGCTTACCTAAAAAAGTTTTAATCCTGTAAATAACTTTATATAAACTTTGAGAATAAGTAGGCTATCCTGAAACATGTATTTTGTGTCATTGATAGTTTCCTTCAAAAGCATTATCAAAATACAGTGTCAGTTCACAAATAGATGCTCCTCAGACACTAAGCTTGCAAGTATCATCGCTTGGTTTAGAAGCATGTTATCAGTAGAAAAATGCAAAGGCAAAACAGCATTGATGATGGTAATTGACAGTATGGTAGAAGTGGATGGAATGCTCAAGTGTGAGGCTAGGTGAGAAATCAAAGTAGTACTGTCTTGTTTTGTACAGGATGTAGAATAAAAAAGGTGTTAATATGAAATTGGCCTTTTCCTTCACTTTGTTTATAGGAACATGAATATAGTGCTAACCGTTGTATATTGTATTTACAATAATCGCTGTGTATAATAACAGGATTGGTATCAATACCGACTCACCCCTAATATGTAATGCAGATTTCAGTGCAGAGGATCAAACATGTGTTCCTATATAATTATAGGAAAACTGCATAAACATGCATTTATTAGACCAACTCTTTGCTTTACGTCTTTTTTTCCTTACCTCCCCAGCCTGTGCCTCAGACAGCTCCATGATGTAAGAATGGCTTTCAATGTCAAAGTTGGAGTAGAAGCTGGCCCACTGTTTCTCAAATGTCACTAAGCCCTGAAACCACAAAAGACAAAGTGAAACGTATTTTAATACTCTTTGAGGTACACTCTGAAAAAGTTAAGTGTGTAGTGGTGACACAAACATCCCCTAAAATAAAATCTATTAAACATTTGGGGCCATATTTTCAAAGTGTTTGCTCCAATCTTTAAATAACTCCTATTTTTTGAACAAGGTAAAATGAATGTTAATTTTACCAAACAGCTAAGTGTTATAATTCAACATCACTTAAGCACTCTCAAGGTGTTTTTCTTTTCTCATTCTGTAACACTGACATGATTTTTTCCCCTTTCAAATAATAATGAAGCATTAAGACACGACAGGGGATGGGCTGACATGACGTAACCGCACACTTAAGGTGTTACAAGAACGCAGCTAACCAATCAGAGAGCAGGATTTTTCCCAAGCAGATTCATAATTAAGAATGGAGTAAACACTTTGAAAATATGGCTCTTGTTTTATTGTACTGTACAACTGAATCTACTGCCTGAGATATGCTGGTTGTAAATGCATTTAAATAATGAAGTACAATGTGACATATTGTACAAATTGTATGTTATTCAAACTCCAGGTAATAAAACACAGATAAAAAAATAAAAAAAAGAACAGTGAACTCCAAAGAGCATCTGTGTAGCTGTGTTACCTCTGTGAGCAGGATCTCCAAGGCAACAGGGTCCATCTTACTGTAAATATGCCAGAGTTTCTCACTCACGTCCGTCAGCTAAAAACCAAAGCACAGAAAGGTCCTTATCCCCACATCAAATATAAGCAGCATGTCTAAATTAGCGGACTAATTATCAATGTAACTCGACAGAGAAACTTGTCTTGGCAGTAAGATGTGTTGTTTATGTCAACACCTTTAAAGTGTTTATATTTTTGCTGTCTTCATCAACACTATTTCAGACACATTCTCAAAGTGATATTCTTTTCGGTGTAGTCCCCAAGGTTTAAAAGCTCTTTACAAACTCGTGTCATTTTAAAAGCTCCCAAAACATTACTCTCAAGCCATCACACTTTACACCAAGTATTAGAAACAATTATGGGTAACATTATTTAGTATTACAGGACTGGATTAAATATACACCAATATTTATAAGGCAGCAAAATCTTTTATTCCAAATAGAAATATTTACTCAGATGTGTTATCATTTAAAAGGGGTTGTAATATGCACAAACATTATAACTGAAAAGTTTTCAATGCAAGTTTCCAGTAAAGAAGTCAGTGTTGCTGCTCGAGTCTACAGTGATACAAACACCCTAAAAAAGCTACCCTCAAAAGGGACAGTATAGGGTGAATAACTAAAGGTGTTATTTCGTGAGACCGAACAGACTTAATAGAACTGGACAATCTGATTTGGCGAAACCGTTCCACCTTCCTGCAGTGGAACGTGTTCTGCTTGTTCGGTCAAACAGCCTGGTCTGCTTGACGAGCTGCTCCACACGGTGAAACCCCGCAGGTACAGCTATGACCAAAAGTTTTGCATCACTTAGAATTTTAGGATCGAGACAATTTAAAAAAATAAATAAATAAATAAACAAATACATAAAATAAAATAAATAATATATGTTATTTATTTATTTATTTATATATATATATATATATATATATATATATATATATATATATATATATATATATATATATATATATATATATATATATAAAGCTGTCAGCTATGATGCCAGAACAGAAAAATAGAACAAACTGATTTTGCAAAAAGGTTCCTGTTCCATATCGAACAAGCTGAACGCGTTCGAGTCTGTTCACCTCACGAAATTCCGCTTTTAGTAGATTAATCGGTACCTCGTGCTTCATGGTAAAAAAGCCACCTCCTCCAATTCCTTCAAGACCAAAAGCCTGGACGATGGGCCACTTCTCCACAACAAAGATGTCAAACTTCTGAATGTGCTCTGAAAATCAATGTATACCTACTGTAACCCTTGTTGAGAAAGTATCGAGGTACCCTTTTGGTGTCAAATTAAGATTATTATTTATAAGGCTTACTAATTAGTGTGCTTTTTAAACCACAGGGCTGCTCCCTGGTTTTAGGACTGATCTTGAAGGATGTGCAACTGTAATTTCTGTGGTTCTGTATATCATACTAACTCATACTAAACTGGTAAGAAATTCAATATTCTGAAAACGTAGATGTTATAACGTAAAAATGGGCCATGAAGAAAACCTGTGTTTAGTGTTGTCTTTGACAAACATGTGTAAATTATTGTGCTGTAATTGCTTGGGGTGGTTGAGAGTTGCGATCTGTATCCGGTGTTACAGTGTGTGTCCGTACCGTGGGAGCTGTAGGGAATTCCAATACGGCTGCAGTCCTGAACCATGTCAACAAAGCTGGAGATTTTGAACTCCTCTGCAGCCTCCTCATCTTCATACTGAACAGAGAGAAAGATGGACTAATTAAAGTCACATTACCTGCTAAACAACTACAAATCAACAGTAGCACAGCAGAAGAACCCATCTGCCCCCACACATACATAGTACAGGACACACTCACCTCAGTCTTTGTCATACAGTGGAAGTGCAGATTTCTCCAGTGGCCAACATAAGGCAGAAGGTAGCTGTAATTTACAGGGTTGCAGTACAGGTGGACACTCTCTGACTTTATCAATAGTATCACATCTGTTATGAATAAAAACAGATATACTCAATTTTATCAAGTATTATGTCAGGCCAAATAAGTACCCACTATTAAAAAACAGTTATTGTCATCTACAGGTAATTCAGTGTGTTAATTCTACTGTACTTGAATTCTATTTCCATTTCTCATAGTATTATTTTTCCAATTCTGATTCCCACTACACCACTAACATCAAAGTGTAATACACAGTTTATCATAATGCAATAGGTTTCTTCAGAACAGCTCCCACTTTCAATAAATTCCAACAGAGGATCTTATATTTTGTTAAGGAAGGCTGTCATCTAGTGGCATACCAATGTAAACACATAAAGCAACTGACATGCATGGGCCATTTGAAAAGTCTGGTTTCACTTGATTAGAAATAATCTTGGTAACATTAGGTTTGACATCTCCTGAAAGATCTTTACACACAAAAAAAAAAGCTTATTGAAGTTATTTAAGAATAAACTTAAATTTTAAGTCCATGTCCATGGATAGGTATAATTACCTAATGTATTTATGGAAACAATCATTCCATGTAAAATTAACACCCAGTATGTCTCAGACTAGAAGATCAGAAGAGAATTGTCTGGTAACTATATTGACTGGTATATTTAAACTTGTGTGTTTTGTAAGGATTTCAATGATTTTTATTGATTTTCCATAAGCAGGGGTTCACATAACTGGTACGAATGCGCACCAATAAAAAAAAAAATGCGGACTTCCATGTTGTTTTAAAGACGCAAATGCCTACCGTCAGTACATTTTTAACAGGAAAGCATTTTTAATATAGGCAGCGAGGGTGCTCACGTTTGCAAGGTCAAGCATATTATCTGTCTGTAACCCATACCTGCCTAACCTCCAGATTTTCTATTGAGTGTCAAGGTCTGTGGGACCTGTCCCGGTAACTGAGCTTATTATCGCTGAACATAATTAAATATCAGTCCCCATGTTTCACTTAAGGCTGGAGGGTTCCAATTCACTAAAAAGTCCATCCCTTCAAGCACCATCATTGGCTGCTTCAAGGTTTTATTTTTAAAAAAAAAAGAAATTAATGGAGAGTGATAGATGGAATCACTCTAGTTCATAACATCAGTAATTTTCTTTTAATGGACACTTGAAACAACCAATGATAACAAAGATCTCGATTTAGCTGTCCATTCAGAGAAGAGGGATGTAGTTAGGGGAGTGGCGTTGTGGAAGCTTCCCAAATCGAGCGCGGATGAGAGGAAGGGTCGATGTTTGAGAGCCATTATATTTAAACGTGAGTTTAAAAAAAATACATTTACTTAAGCATTTTACTTAAAATAATATTTTGTTTCCCTCAGTTATATCCTTATATAAATAACGTTGTGCCGTCAAGCTAATGTGTTCAACAACACTAATAAAGTGAAGAAGTGTTTTGTTTTTTTTGCTTTTGAATCCCCAGGGCTGGAATTTGGTGGTAGGCTAGTGAAATAAACAGAGAATGTGTGAGGATTTGTTAGTTTAGCACCTGAGAGCCTAATGGTGTAAATTAGTAAATACCACCCTAATCAAGCCCCACTTAAAACTTCTCACACGACTCGAACCTTCTCTCCTGTGTATGTGGATGAGTGTGGGTGGGTCATTTGAGTAGTCCAGACCCAATGAGAAATTATCGTCATAACGAATAAAAATAAATAAATATATAAATAAATATATAAATAAATACATTATATATATATATAAATAAATAAATACATTATATATATATATATATATATATATATATATATATATATATATATATATATATATATATAAAATAACAACAATAAATTAAACATGTCTACTGGCGTCAGAAGTTAACATCGCTCGTGCTATATGAGGTACCCTGGCACTAGAATCTAGCTCCAAATTTGCACCTCTGATCCTTGACATCCCAATTGTTTGAACTGTCGAAGGAGGAGGTAGAGCTAGACAGCGACTTAGATAATGACCCCTAATTTTGGTGAGTACCAAACCATTTCTGCTGGTAATCTGAGAACTTAATGATAAAAGTTATGTGAACCCCTGCCTATAACTGTATTGTTATTTTTACTGCATATCACTTTAACATTTTTTGTTTCTGACAAATCATTTGACAAATTCTCTAAACCTGCCCCTGGCAAAACTCCTGCTTCACTGAAATCAATTATTTTTAAAATTATAAAATAAATACACTTAATATACAATGGAATTAAATCAGTCAATTAATTATGCTGTGCATACCATCTAGCACCTCCTCTGGGAACTCTGTCCTCTCCAGGTCCATGTTATTCTGATTGTACAAACCAAAGAGCAGGTAGTTGGCCAGCTCAATGCAGCCCTGATTGTACCTGCTGTCAATTCCTGCAATGAAGAGGAGACAGGCATTACTCTGGTGGTGATATTTAATGGGATGCACCGTTACCCAGTACTGTATCAAGACTAATCAACATGATGCAAAAAGTAATAAACATCTCTTGAACTGTTGGGGCAAGTTGGTATGTATATCTGTTTTTTCACAAAAGAATATTCTTATAAAGCTTAATTTTGACCTTTAAGCTAAAAAGAAAAAAAAAAGGAAGAGTCAAATGTGACCAAAAAAGTTGCCACGACTGTACAAAATAATTCCAGAGATTCTTAAGGAATTTTTTCATGGAAATCGAAGCCAGGATCAGCCACAATGGTTCTGAAATAGACTGAACCTTTTAATATGGGATTCCACTTTCAAAAACAAACACGTAGTGTATCGGGCAGTGTTGTGTGATACACTGTCAGTGCATATTCTGTCCCATCAGTAAGATGAGATGAGGTTACAAGCTCTAAAAACACAAATGCAGAAGAGCCCGGATCTTTTGCATTGTGGTTAAGACACTTGGTTGCGGTGTGCAAAGTCGCCGATTCGCGCCCAGGCTCCACACTGTTACATTAACCCTTAGCGGTCCATTTATTCAGCGCATCTCAGGCACATCAGGTCCAATTTATTTTCACACGCGCAGTTTAATATAGACGCGCTGTTTAAAAATATTTTTTTCACAGTAAAACAGGTTTAAAAGGCACTGCATATCAACAGGACACTCAGTACTGCATCTCCAGCCCCGCCCCACCCCTTCTTCGCTGTATTTTTCACACACCTCATAGTAGTGCATACCGATAAATCACCTCCTGATCACTCGTTTTATCACCAAACTCCTCAATAATGCCATCCAAGTCATTATTTTATTACTAGAACATCTAAAAAAAGCTCTGCAAATGTCTGTGATATTCTTTGAGCGCTGGATGCAGAAGCAGCTATCTTGTTTGTTTATGTCTGTGTTATATATGTGGTGCCGCGGCTGTATTCATGAGATAGGACCCCCTTTTTTTTTTTTTTTTTTCAGCTTCTCTCAGCTCCTACTGGTCTCACTCGGTCATTGAATGGTTTTCTCGTCTTTTCCGGAGAAAAACGACTAGAGACCTGTTTTTACATCTTTTGATGATGAGGGACCCTGTCTGACATTGGACCGGAAAGTGAAGATTGCAATGTCGGACCTGGTCCAACATAGGACCGCAAAGGGTTAATGACACACAAATCTCACTCCATGGCTATATGTCAGTGTTCTGTGGAAAGGCTTACCAAGAATACAGAGGATCCCATCTGGTTTGGACTTGCTGCTGTCACTCAGAATTGACTGAACCTGACGAAGACGGGAACAGCTAGAAAAGAGGAAAAAACACCACAAGGTAAAGTGCTAAAATTACAAAAAAAGAACTGGACCGCTGAAATATGATTCAATCCTTGATACTGATCAAAGAGGCAGCAAATGGATCCTGAGATTACTCCTCCACCATAAAAGGTAAGGACAGGATTCCAAATCATTTTAGGGTTTTAATTCCCAAATGAGTTTTTTCTTTTTTTTTTTTAATTTATTTTTTAAATGTTATATATATTTTTTACTTTGTTCTGCAAGAGAAATCAAACATTATTTCAGAATAATATGAAACTTAATAGGTCAATTTGTGCAGCAACTCCCCACAACAGCTCAAGAGAAATGAAGGTCAGTAGGTGTTCTCACTGCTGAGCAAATTGCCTCTTTGCACCCAGGAGTTTGACATCAGATATTGGCGAGTTACTGGGCGATTAGGGAGGAATCAGCTGACTAAGCAGTGTTCTCGATTTGTACTGCCGCTTGTTTGGTATGTCGCAAGATCCTTTTGTCACGTCTGCTTGGCGATATAAAAAATGTCTGTGGACAAGGTGAAACAAAAGAGGGTTTATATCATGTAGTGGATAATAGTTCGAGAGGCAAATCAGAAGTGTGAATTCTTCTGGAATCATAGCGAATGAAAATAATAAACATGAGACTGAATTTGTTGCTTGTAAAACACGTTATTATGTATTTGTGAACGACAGCCACAAAACTGGTACACCTCTGTGAAAGCACAGGTGTAGCTCCCTTTTAACTGGAGGCATGAAGGGAAGACAGGTATTTACAGTGGCTCTCAAAAGTATTCACCCCCCCTTGGACTTTTCCACATTTTATTGTGTTACAACATGGAATCAAAATGGATTTAATTAGGGGTTTTTGCCACTGATCAACACAAAAAAAGTCCATAATGTGAAAAATAAAATCTACAAATTGTTCTAAATTAATTACAAATACAAAACAGAAAATAATTGATTGCGTAAGTATTCACCCCCTTTGCTATGACACACCTAAATAAGCTCTGGTGCAACCAATTGTCTTTAGAAGTCACATAATTAGTTGAATGGAGTCCACCTGTGTGCAATTAAGGTGTTTCACATGATTTCAGGTTAAGTACACCTGTCTTTGGGAGGTCCCAAAGTTGGTTGGTACATTTTCTAACAAAAACTACATCATGAAGACGAAGGAACATTCAAAGCAAATCCGGAATAAGGTTCTTCAAAAGCACCAATCAGGGGTAGGATATAAGAACATTTCCAAGGCATTGAACATCCCTCGGAGCACAGTAAAGTCCATTATTAAGAAATGGAGAGAATATGGCACAACTGTGAATCTGTCTAGAACAGGCCGTCCTCAAAAACTGAGTATCCGGACGAGAAGGGCACTAGTCAGGGAGGCCACCAAGAGGCCTATGGCAACTCAAAAGGAGTTACAGTCTTCCACGGCTGAGCTGGGAGACACTGTGCATAGGGCATCAATAGCCCGGGTGCTTTACAAGACTGGCCTTTATGGGAGAGTGGCAAAAAGAAAGCCATTGTTGAAAAAAACTCACATCAGATCTCAGCTAGAGTTTGCCAGAAGGCATGTGGGAGTCTCAGAGACCAAGTGGAAGATGATTCTATGGTCTAATGAGACCAAAATAGAGCTTTTTGGCCTCAACGCTATGCACTATGTTTGGCGCAAGACTAACACCGCACATCATCCTGAGAACACCATCCCTACCGTGAAGCATGGTGGTAGCAGCATCATGCTATGGGGATGCTTCTCTGCATCAGGGCCTGGAAAGCTTGTGAAGATAGAGGGCAAAATGGATGCAGCAAAGTACAGAGAAAACCTGGAGGAAAACCTGCTGATGTCTGCAAGAGACCTGGGGCTTGGGAGAAGATTCACCTTCCACAAGGACAATGACCCCAAACATACAGCCAAAGCCACACTGGAGTGGCTTAAAAAAAAGAAAAAAAGTCAATGTCCTGGAGTCCTGGAGTGGCCTAGTGAAAGCCCGGACCTCAATTGAGAATATGTGGAAAGAGTTGAAAATTGCTGTTCACCAAAGGTCCCCATCCAACTTGACAGAGCTTGAGCAATTTTGCAAAGAAGAATGGGCAAAAATTGCAGTGTCCAGATGTGCAAAGCTGGTAGAGACTAATTCAAATAGACTCATGGCTGTAATTGCTGCCAAATATGGCTGTGCCTCTACCAAATATTGACTCAAGGGGGTGAATACTTATGCAATCAATTATTTTCTGTTTTTAATTTGTAATTAATTTAGAACAATTTGTAGATGTTATTTTTCACTTTGACATTATGGACTTTTTTGTGTTGATCAGTGGCAAAAACTCCTAATTAAATCCATTTTGATTCCATGTTGTAACACAATAAAATGTGGAAAAGTCCAAGGGGGGTGAATACTTTTGAGAGCCACTGTATAGTAAAGTAAGTAGAGATAGTTAATATGTTACAATGTTAAAATATATCCAGACCACTATAAGCTACCACACTGTGTAGCCTATTGTATAAACTCAATCTTTGGAGAATGGTAGAGATAGCTATGTGTGAATGTGAGAGTGTGAGCGAGTCAGTCGACGCAGGCAGTAGGTAAAGGACAAACACTTGCGGGTTCGGGTTGATTTGCAGGCCTTATTAAAGCGGATCGGGTCAGGTTGCGGGTAAGAAGACGGTGCTGCAGCGGGTTGCGGGTTCGGGTCGGGTCCTGTAGTAGCAGGTCCGGGTCAGAAGCGGGTTGTAAAAAATCGGACCTACGCAGGACTCTGTCGAGGATAAACAGTCCCTGATGATTTTACCTCCCAAACCAGCAGGATTACCAGTTAAGATTGGCAAGTGGGCACAGTGATGACTTACCCTGCACACCACACGGCCTTGCCTTTATCAGGTGAACTATTCAGGACTTGAAATGAAAACTTTTTTTAACAAATAACATGCCAAGTATGCTTTTTGGAAGCTAGAGAGACTGAAAAAGGAAAATAACATAGTTGAAGTTTGGTTTGAGATAATTTCCAAAACCTGTGCACAGCCTCTTGGCCCACTGACAGAAGAATTACATAATTCTCATCAGTAAGAATAAATAACAACGGAATAACAACAAACGTGAAGATTTCAATCAACCAGTCAACAAGAATTTTAAAAAAACTGCCTCTCTCACAGTGTAACTATAGCCCCTTTCACACTGGCATGATCTAACCGGGTCAGAACCTACCCGGGCTGGACCCAGGGTCATGCGGGTCGGGTACGCGATTTCACACTGCTTTTGATAAAGCAGGGTTGACCTGGGCAACAGATGCAAGTAAACAATGCGTGTATCAATGCCCCGGAATCAGCTTGCTACTGACGCTTCCATCCAAGCGTCTCTGGATTGAACCGTTGACCCAACTTTTGATAAGATCAAAGGTTTCTACATCCCTGCTGCGGTCTCACTCATGGTGTGTCTCAAGCAACAAAAATATGGCTAAACAGAATAAACAGAAACGTTCCTCACCGGAAGTGAAATTTTCACTTGGCTGTTTGTTATTGTGTCGGCTCACGAACGGCCATCAAGCATTTTGTCTTGCTCAACCCGGGTCAAAGCGTGTCAACCCACATCCTGAGGTGGGTCACTAGGACCAGGGTTAACCTGGGTATGACCCAGGTACGTGGTTTCACACTACACAGGATTGTGACCCGGTTAGCCTGGACCCGGGTCCAGACCTGGGTAGAAGTGCCAGTGTGAACCTACGTTTGGATGTCAAATTTAGTCTGGGATCTAAGTGTAGGATATTTTTAGACTTTGCCCCAATTACTGAACATATGAAGATGCCATCTATAAAACTTTATATGACATTCGCAGTTGGAATAGCGGTGATTGATTTAGAACAACAATACAAACACCTCTATTGGGATGATTAATACATTTAATTTATGAAGTTGAAATCGGGTTCAACAACCGATGTTGTGGGCATTTGTAAAGTCTAGTAAAACTAGAAAGCTTTCTTGAGGCATAATCGAAGGGGAATGTCATATTAGTTTGAATGGCTGGTAACAATTAAGTGAAATGAATATGTGAAAAACGATCTGTATCATTCCAGAGGCTATAACAATGTGGCAGTGAAACTGTTAATTTCCTGTAATGGAACTTCATTGAGAATACAGTGTACCAACTGGTGCTAAGACACTGTATTTAAACAATGTAGCACTGTAAAACAAAACTACTTTGATGTAGGGCCCCTCATTAAAACAACACCAACAATATCTACTGCACCTTGTGATTTACTTTGATGACAATTTACTAGTTCACGGTGTCCAATTATTGCTATTCAGTTTATAAACAACACAGCCGATTTTTACAGTATTCTGACAAAAGAAAGTCGTACTGCAACAAATCAAAGTCAGGAAACAAGATAAAAGGTAACCATGGAAGTCTGAGCATGAAAACACAAACACATGTAGCTAGTTTTCTATGCTCTGCTGTGTAGTACATACGTCCAACAAACAGCACAAAAAAACAAAAAAGAACACAAACCAATTAAAACTATGTACTGGACTCACTCACACGCGCTTGCTTTACATAAGAACATAAGAAAGTTTACAAACGAGAGGAGGCCATTCGGCGCATCTTGCTTGTTTGGTTTTTAGTAGCTTATTGATCCCAGAATCTCATCAAGCAGCTTGTTGAAGGATCCTAGGGTGTCAGCTTTAATGTTTTTATTATTATTTCTCGATTGTATATTTTATCATTGTGTCACATATTATAAATTACACCATCTAATTTGAAGATTACAAAAAAGCATTCCTTTTTTCTGATCAACAATGCTCCATTTATTAGTAGAATAAAAACACGTTGGGATGATGTCGAACGTCTGGAATTAAACAAATACATTTCAAAAACAGGCACCGATCAAGAATTTGCTAACTGTACACTGTACACACAATAACAAATTGACTATAGTTATTTTGTCTTACAAAAATCATACACCGAAAATAATTACTATAAATGAATAGCAACTGATGCAATTGGCAGTGCAATACAGTTGTTTGCCGTCGTCCATTAATTGATTGGGCCACCAATGCTGCAATAATAAACTAATTTGAACGATTAGTGAATACGTGATATGAAATAAGACCCGAATGTTTATATATATATTATTATATATGAGGGAGTCGAGTCCATTTTTGACGTACAAAAAACGCCTATTTATTTTCCAGCATTCTGAATGGAATTACGGAATCCCCCAACTGTCACCAAAAAAAGAAGAAAAAAAATTACAGTTAACCTCGGCCTCCATTCCCTCTAACGAATCAACTGTAATAATTTTATCACGTTTTACCTGACAGCAGGGCTCAAGGACTGATATTTAATGTTCTTCCTCCACACTGATGCCATCTTCACAGTACAGTATAGCTATTAAAAAATAATATTGTTAAAAAACAAATCTAAACGTCGATACCTCCCATCACTAACAGCCCTTGAAAGACTGAGGAAGACCTGACCAGAAATGGCAACGGATTGAACCACCCAGCAGATACAGGGGAGTTATACCAAATTCTATATTTTTCAACAAACGTCTTTATCACAAACTGCGGTTTTAAAACACGACTTTATTGTTGTTTAAACAGAAATATATTTAAATTACTATTTGTTTAAAAATATTTTAAGATTGTGTAGTTTTCTTTTGTAAATGTTTATGAGTTTGTGCACCCCTTCAAATCCTATTAATAACGTCCTTAAGCGTCCCTTGACAGCAGTAACAACAGCACATAGGAAGAGAGGTTGTTTTTGTGGTTTAGGAAAATGTTTTCCTCAGGTAAAGTGCTTGGGACTTTTTTTTTTCTGGTAGGAAATGCATTGTTACTATATATATATATATATATATATATATATATATATATATATATATATATATATATATATATATATATATATATATATATATATATATATATATATAGATAGATAGATAGATAGATAGATAGATAGATATGATGAAGTAAATTAGTAGTTAAGAAGGAAGTGTTATGTTCATAGTTTAAAATGATTATCCCCCAATCTAGATAGTTAGATTTAAATAGCTTTTTTATTTTTATTTATTTTTCTGATCAAGTTAAATGTTGTCTCTTCTTTAGTTACGAAATGAATACTAATTAATATTCCTTAATATAAACATAAAATGTGGCGAACCGCGTTTCCCGCAGGCGGAGGTGGGATGTGAACCCGGGACCTCCCCAGTGTTGCCAAGTCTCACCAGAAAAAAAGACCCACTGGCATTCAAAACAAGCCCAAAACAAACCCGACCTTATTATAAGCAGACTTGGCACTTGTGGACCCGCTCTTTACAAAAGAGCTGGTGTTACAGGCTAATTCTCACCCCTGTCAATAAAACAAATGACACACACATACAACCGTGAATCTCACTCCACGACCAAACTTAAGAATACTAAGTCATTTAGATTAAAATAATAAAAATAATAAATCTTAATTTCATTAACATAACAAAAAGGTTAAATAACTAAGGACACATATCCTCTTGTCTTTCTGAATGCTAAAATCTCAAAAAACCTTCAAAGCCCTGGGTGTGAGAATTGGCCTGACAGGGTGAGGATTAGCCTAGGACAGAACTCACCCGGGAAGAGAATTAACCTAGGCTAATTCTCACAGGGGTGAGTTTTAGCCCAGACTAATTCTCACAGGGTGAGACTCCAACTCCCTTGCAGGGGCTAAATTACGTCACCTACCAGCCCTGACCCCTAGCCCCGTGCACGCCACAATACATTCAATAGAACACAATAATAAAGCAAGTACACCAGGACAAAGAGAAAACAAGTAGTCAGAGCGCTCCTATTTTAATGTAACCTAATATTTTAAATGTATACTGTAAATTATAGTTTCGGTTATGGAGGATATTCTATGTCAAAATAAAAATATAATCTTGGAGAACTAACCACAGTTCTTCTGTGGATTTAGGCAGCCTCAGTTGCTTCTCTCTCTTCATGTAATCCCAGACAGACTCGATGATGTTGAGATCAGGGGCTCTGTGGGGCCATACCATCACTTCCAGGACTCCTTGTTCTTCTTCGCTGAAGATAGTTCTTAATGACTTTCGCTGTATGTTTGGGGTCGTTGTCATGCTGCAGAATAAATTTGGGGCCAATCAGATGCCTCCCTGATGGTATTGCATGATGGATAAGTATCTGCCTGTACTTCTCAGCATTGAGGAGACCATTAATTCTGACCAAATCCTCAACTCCATTTGCAGAAATGCAGCCCCAAACTTGCAAGGAACCTCCACCATGCTTCACTGTTGCCTGCAGACACTCATTCGTGTATGCTCTCCAGCCCTTCGGCGAACAAACTGCCTTCTGCTACAGCCAAATATTTCAAATTTTGACTCATCAGTCCAGAGCACCTGCTGCCATTTTTCTGCACCCCAGTTCCTGTGTTTTCGTGCATAGTTGAGTCGCTTGGCCTTGTTTCCACGTCGGAGGTATGGCTTTTGGCCGCAAGTCTTCCATGAAGGCCACTTCTGACCAGACTTCTCCGGACAGTAGATGGGTGTACCAGGGTCCCACTGTTTTCTGCCAGTTCTGAGCTGATGGCACTGCTGGACATCTTCCGATTGCGAGGGAAGTAAGCATGATGTGTCTTTCATCTGCTGCAGTAAGTTTCCTTGGCCGACCACTGCGTCTACGGTCCTCAACGTTGCCCGTTTCTTTGTGCTTCTTCAAAGAGCTTGGACAGCACATCTGGAAACCCCTGTCTGCCTTGAAATTTCTGCCTGGGAGAGACCTTGCTGATGCAGTATAACTACCTTGTGTCTTGTTGCTGTGCTCAGTCTTGCCATGGTGTATGACTTTTGACAGTAAACTGTCTTCAGCAACCTCACCTTGTTAGCTGAGTCTGGCTGTTCCTCACCCAGTTTTATTCCTCCTACACAGCTGTTTCTGTTTCAGTTAATGATTGTGTTTCAACCTACATATTGAATTGATGATCATTAGCACCTGTTTGGTATAATTGTTTAATCATACACCTGACTATATGCCTACAAAATCCCTGACTTTGTGCAAGTGTACCTAGAAGAATTGATGCTGTTTTGAAGGCAAAGGGTGGTCACACCAAATATAGATTTGATTTAGAATTTTCTTCTGTTCACTCACTTTGCATTTAGTTAATTGATAAATATAATCTATTAACATGTCTATTTTTGAAAGCATTCTTACTTTACAGCATTTTTTCACACCTGCCTAAAACTTTTGCACAGTACTGTATATATATAAATTATTGCATAAATAAATGTCAAAATAAATAAATAAATGTCTAAATAATTAAGTATAAAGACATGTATTTGTTTATTTCTATATTTGTTGATTTATTCATTTTCCATTAGGACTTTTTGAAACAGGCTGAACCACTTTAGACAAACAGTCAATCCAACCACATCAACCCTTTTGATTTTTGCACAGTGGTTATGTTAATTAGGTACCCACTTCATTTGCATAACATTACTCATACTCTCAGAATTGGGGTTTTGTGACTGTTCTCATCCTTCCTTGCCATTTTTGATTTTTGCTCGGAACAATGAAAACAGTCAGAAAGTTAAAATCCCGCCACAAAAGCCCTCCCCGACGGTCGGAAAAGCTTCGGTATTCAGGGAAAATGTGTTTAGTAAAGACCTTGGCAATCAACATCAATATATAATGCCTCTCTGCAGTATGATGAGCAGCTGTCCCAGTCAGATCTCTGTGCAGTGTTTCATAAATAATTTATGCATTTCCTCAGGAACTCCCCTCTCATGAACCATTGCTTCTCTTGTTTATCTTTTCCGTCACCTGTATCCAGGGGCCCCCGAATCATTGTGTGCAACCAAGAGGTTTTCCTACAATTCCTTAAAGGTCATCTAATATTAGCTCCCTGGGAATGCTTCTGAGCGACCGGCAAATGTGTTGATGCAGAATGTATCACGGATCTTCTGAGATACTTGTGCGATGGGTTTCTACTGTATACATGAAAATATTGAATCCAAGCAGTGTTTCATGTATCATTTTGTAAGCAGTATTGTAGAAGTTCTGTAGCTCACCATGAGCTCATTATCTCTGAACATTATGTTCAATGTTTGCTAGTTACAGAAAAGCAGCCAGATGAGGAAGCAAGCTGCAAGCAAGTCAACTACCACAAGCAACGAGACTGAGGCCCGGCTGGAGGACTGCCGTAAAACTTACAGTGACTGTTATCAGACAAACCAGTCTGGGTCTGCTGTACACCTAAAACCACAGTATCCAAAAGAAACTGTGCCCTGCTACCTGCATAGCTAAAAGATTCAGCTAAAAGAGGACAGAGCAGACAGGCGCTGTTGTGGATCCTATACCGAGAACTGAAGACTTTGTTGCAGTTGTTTGTTGATTCTGTCGAGAATTGAAAGCTTTGTTGCCGAGTTTGATCCAATGTGTGATTGAAGACTTTATTACTGAGAGGAGAGCCTTTTGTACTGGTCACTTCAACAGATTGAGTTTCCAAACCAGAGGACCAAAAGTCTAAGCTTCAAGGAACCGTTGAGTATAATGCCAGTTGCATTTTCTTTTCATGGAACTAAATTAATTAATTGTAACACATTCACATATAATTGAACTGTTAATTATTTAGTTTGCACACTTTTGCGTGTGAGATAACTTTTAGTGAAACTTGATGAAGTAACTATAAGTTAAAAGTAAACTTGCCATATTCTTAATCTATATACCATTAATGTGATATATTCTAAGATTGTCTGCATCATTTCAGTTGAGGCTGTGCTTGTACGTGTGTGTGTGTGTGTGTGTGTGTGTGTGTGAGCAATTTACTAGCTACGTCACAGCCTGCTTGGCTGTTGAAGTTGCTGCTTGGTGTGTGAGGAGATAGGCAGTGTCATATTTCAATTGCCCTGCCGAGTGAAAGCTTTTGACTTGTGTTTTGTGCTTAGAGATGAAGAGATTTACTTTATGACTTATGTGATTTCTGTTTAATATTTGCGTACTTAATAAAATACTACTATTGATTAAACATTCCTTGTGTCTGTGCGTGAATGTGTGTTCATAGTAAATCCTCAATCTTTGTAACACGTCAATTAATTATTAATAAGAGAACTAATCAACCCAGATAAACTCTGAATTATGAATAATTGAATTGTTCCTACACATGTGATGTGAATTTCACTTAGTATAATCAGAGAATAGGTACACCATTTTTAACGTTGGTTCATTGCATTCCTCTTTAATACCATCAGTGATTTGTCAGCTACCATTACCTTTTCCAATAAGCATTTATTTTTATTTTTATAACATACTACCATTTAGTTCAAATAACTGAACATTATTTTAGTATGTAATGGGTTTATTGGTTTACAGAATTTGATCAGTTCTATGATGTATAATGCATCAAAGAAAAGCCTAAAACAACTTTTGAAACATATTTAGCATTCCGTGAATTGGAAATCTGTAGGTTTAAAAAAAGATGAATTAATGGGGATTTTTCTTCAGAGAATTATGGATCTAAATGACTGAGGAAGACAATGACTGGCTAACCTGCTTTAAAATAAATACATTTAAATTAAATTAGTATTATTACAATCATGTGTTCCCTTAGGGACAAGGGATAAATGAGATGGGTTAAGATTAAGAAATCTAGAAGTTTCAATGCCTGGCACCAGCAAGAGTTTCAGTCTTACAAAAACACCCTAAAAATATTTTTCTTCTTAAAATCTCTTCAGTTTTTAATCTTCAGCACCCAACCCTGCATGTAATAATGTTAATAATCCTTACATAACTTACATATTCTTCCGAGCAGTAATGGAAAAAGCCAGGAACATGGTTCTGAGTGCTACTGCTCCTGCTCAGAAATTAACCAGACAAATTATATAAAAACAGAATACCTTTGAATGGACTGTCTACTAACTATCTGTCTAGCAGGCAGCACCATGGGGATGTGTCATGGCGGGGCCATGCAGTGAAAAAAAAAGGCTTCAGATGCTCAAAATTTGGTACACACAATCATTTTGCGGGGATTCAGTACCGGCTAAATCGGTACAGTTGGAGGGTATGTGATGCTGCCATGCCTTTGGTTGATGCTAGGAGCTGCAAAGCAGTGAAACGCTGAAGGTTCAGGAGCCTGTACTGAAATGTTTCATTTTTTCATTCAGTCTTCTTGGATTTTTCCTTCAATAAAGCAGAGCAGTACTGTTCATTTGCTAGATTTCTAAATCTTAAGCCATGGAATTGCTTCAGCACATGGGTTTGACCGAAATACTGGAGATGTAAGATCAGAGACAAGAGGCTGTGGGATGAGAGCCATATTTTTAAATCCCCAGCTCACTCACTGGATTCACAGTACAATACAGCACAATAAATCTGCAGCGCAAAATGTCTCCCGAAGATACACAATCAAGGTTTGTGTAAGGACTTCAATTTGTCACAATGGATATTGAAAGCTAGCCTATTTGCTACAGTTCCATAGTTACATGCTGATTTTCACTGTTTTAGATCTAGTCATTTGGCAGTTAGCACAGATGGAAATAACACATACTGATGAGTTAACATGCAAAGTTCTTAGCACCACTAAACAATAAATCATTTGATGATGGAGGAGGCTGTGTGGTCCAGTGGTTAAAGAAAAGGGCTTGTAACCAGGAGGTCCCCGGTTCAAATCCCACCTCAGCCACTTACTCATTGTGTGACCCTGAGCAAGTCACTTAACCTCCTTGTGCTCCGTCTTTCGGGTGAGACGTAATTGTAAGTGACTCTGCAGCTGATGCATAGTTCACACACCCTAGTCTCTGTAAGTCGCCTTGGATAAAGGTGTCTGCTAAATAAACAAATAATGGGCTGCTAAACTGTATGATAAACGAGTGAAAGTAGACCCGATAAAGCAGAGATGGGAATCTGTGCAATTTTGGAGTGAGCATGTATTTATATTGTTTTATTGCAGGGGTGTCCAATCATGGTCCTGAAGGGCCATTCCACTCAAGGTTTAAAGGGTAAAATAATACAGTTAACTACTTCAAGGTCTGGATGGAGGTTTAATTGGTTCAATTAAACAAATTAGAATAGGGTTGGACCAGCTTTGGATACCCTTTTTATTGTTTTATGTTATCTGACAAACATCTTGTTGGACAGAAATTTGCTTAGCAGGAAAACAATAACCTCAAGTGTATTACTAGAATAGTATCTAACTTATTAGTGATAAAATAACAAATCCCAGGCATGACTTATAGGTGTGTCCATTATTATTTACATTACTGTACATTAAAAACAGAGGACCAGTGCACGAAGAGGACCAGTGCACGAAGAGCACCCTTTCTGTTTGATCTCATTCCAGTCATGACAGCAATAACCAGATATTTTTTGAATGAATTTTACTGCTTAAATACTAATCGCCTATTTCTGTATCACATGTGATACAATGCGCAGCCATCCCTCTCTCTCTATATTTTTTTTAATCCAGCCTCACAAGTCAGAATTTTTTATAGGAGTACAAGAGATCCCCGGATACACCCCCCAGGGTTAGTACACAGAAGTTGTGACCACATGGTGAACTGGCGAACCCTGCCCAGAAAACAAGCTTAGAGATGGGCGAAGCTATCGTGGTCGAGCAGTTCCGCCATGTCGTCGGCGCTGAAACCCAGGCATGGATACAGCGCCACAACCCCGACAACCTGGAAGAGGCTGTGAAACAAGCCGAGGATTTCAAGGACTCCCTGGTTTCCGCCCAGGGCGGCTTACTCACTGCTCCAGCACAATGGAACAGCCAAGCACCACCTCCTCTCTCCGCTCAGCTCCACCATCACCAGGACCAGGACCAAGACCTCCTAGACCGCCAACCCCAATGGGCAACCTGGCCTCCCCTCCATGGAGACCAAAGTTGGCCCTCAGCTGGGGTAGAGTTGCTGCCCCCACCCCGTTGCCATAACAGCAACAAGACAAATATTTAACATCTGCTTCCTCCTTCCCCAATACCTGTTTTAGATGCCACCAGCCGGGACACCTGGCCAGGTCATGCCCATCTGCGATGGAGTGTGAAGTGGCAGCTTGCAACTGGGCATCAGAAGCAGGTAAGCGAGGGGAAAATGGTCGGGAGGAGCCTTGTATTATTAATGTGGTTTTAGGGAATATGAAAACCCATGCATTAGTGGACACAGGCTGTGAGCATACCTTAATTCGGACAGCTCTTTTTGGTAGTGTGTCGTGGCAGCCACAAGGTCAGGTGGCTAACTCCTGTATCCATGGAGACATGGCAACATACTCAACTGTAAAAGCATACTTATCGGTAGGACCGATAAAACGTCACCTAGTAGTTGGGATGGCGGAAAAGCTACCACACCAAGTAATTCTGGGCCTAGACCGGCCAAACTACAAAGAATTGATTAAATTAATGGCAGTCTCGACCGCACATGTAAACGTGGCAGAAAAGAAAGAAAGGGAAATGATTGGTGATGTTTTTCCCTATCAAGCTGAAATGTTTTCCACCTTTTTCGTCCAAGAAAAAATAACAGAGAGACGGATCGGAAAATAGGAGGGAGCATTAATGAGACAAGGCTGGGGTCTGGTGGAAGAATGCTCTGACGGTAACAAACACCAGTCAAAGGGGGACTAGACAGTCCGATCGCCGTAACGAATGAGAAATTTATCACTTACATTTATTAAAGCCCTGGCAGGCAAGGGAAGCCTTATTTATAGTCCCAGGTGAAGTAGAGGATGATTTAGGCCCCGGTCTAGAGACCTCTTGCACTAAAGACATTTCAATGGGGAAACAGTTACTTCCAGATCAGCAACAAGAGCTGCGTAAGTTAATTGAGGAGTTAAATGTTTTTGTTTTTTCTGACTTGTTTATGTTTTTTCTGACTTGCCCAGCAGGACTAATCTTGTTGAATATGCCATTATCTCTCCCCCAGGTGTCATGGTGCAAGAGAGACCTTACCGGATCCCATAAAGTCGACAAAGTGGCGTTAGCAGAGGTATGGGCGATGCTCAAACTTGGGGTGATTGAGCCTTCCAGGGGCGAGTGGTGCAGTCCAATTATGATAGTGGACGGCACCAACCACATCGGCACTGATTTCCGTAAGGTAAACACTATTGCCAAGATCAAAGCCTACCCCATGCCTCGGGTCGACGAGCTTTCCTATAGACTGGGAATGACTAGGTTTATCTCCACTCTGGACCTAACAATGGGATATTGGCAGATCCCCTTAATCCATAGTTCTAGAGAGAAAACCGCATTTTCAACTCCTGAAGGGCTGTTCCATTTTACAACCATGCCGTTTGGGCTACATGGTATGCCCACTGCCTTTCAGAGACTGATGGACCAGGTCTTACACCCACATCAGGAATAATCGGCAACGTATATTGACGATGTGGTTATTTACTGCTCCACCTGGCGAGAGCATTTGGCTAGGATCATGGCCATCCTTCAGTCTCTAAGGGTAGCCCGGCTGACAGCCAACTTGAGAAAATGTGCATTTGCCAAAACAGAGACATAATATTTGGGATTTGTAGTGGGGAATGGAAGGGTGAATCCCATTGTCACCAAAGTCCAGGCTTTGGTGGACGCAGCAATCTCCAAAACCAAGGCTCAGGTGAGGTTTCATCCCCGAGTATGCCACAGTGGTCAATCCCTTAGTTGACCTCACCAAAAAGAGGGCACCAAATTCAATTAAGTGGTCAGTAAAATGTCAGGGGGTGATGTATACTATTAAGCAGAGACTCTGCCAGGGCCCCACTCTCATTACACCAGATTTCACCAAGAGATTCATCCTCCACACCGATGTGTCAGATGTCAGTTTGCGTGCAGTTTTGTCCCAAAAGGTAGACGAAGTAGAACACCCGATACTGTACCTCAGCAAAAAGATGCTCCCCCGGGAGCGCAACTACTCCTTGGTCGAAAAAGAGTGTTTGGCCATTAAATGACATCATCAAAAAGACATAAAACACAGGTCTCTAGTCGTTTTTTTTGTTCCAGGAAAAAGCCGAGAAAACCATTCAATGGCCGAGTGAGACCTATAGGAGTCGAGAGAGGCCAAAAAAAAAGGGGGGCGGATCTGAGCAATTCACATAGCCCCGGCACCACAGAGATAACACGGCCATAAACAAACAAGATACCTGCTTCTGCATCCAGCGCTCAAAGAATATCACAGAGAGCTTTTTCAGATGTTATAGTAATAAAATAATTACTTGGATCACATTATTGAGGAGTTTGGTGATAAAACGAGTGATCAGGAGCTGATTTATCAGTATGTATGACTATGAAGAGGTATGTGAAAAATACTGCGAACAAGGGGTGGGGCGGGGCTGGAGATGCAGTACTGAGTTTCTTGTTGATATGCAGTGCTTTTTAAACCTGTTTTACTATGAAAAAAATACTTTTAAACAGTGCGTCTAAAATAAACTGTGAAAATAAATTGGACCTGACACGCCTGAGACGCAGCTGAATAAATGGACCGCAAAGGGTTAAGGGGGAATGGCAAAAAAAGGCACTTTTGTATATAAAAAACTATATATATTTTATTGCATCATCATTCACACTGGTGTTGCTTTAAAATAAGCTGCTTTCAGGAGACCTAACAGCTGCTCATCACTGTGAGACAGAGCACTCTCCATTGCTTTTGCCATTGCCTGACGTGAAGTTTTTGCATGCAGCAGAAGAAAAAGGTGCTTTTCTTTTTAACCAGTGCTCCATTTCTTTGTCGGGGTTTGAAGCTGAGCTATCCAACGATACCGCCCCTTTCAGTCTAGCTGCTACAGTGACGGAGCAATACACTCAAAACAAAACCTAAGCTGTGAACTCTGTCACATGATGAGAGGCTTACGTTCAGGCGATCGTAGTTCCGGCTAGGAGTACCGCACACACACACACTAAATACGGTATGTCTTTGGAAAACCCAGAGTCTGTCCTTGTAAACAAGCCATGAACCAGGTAGGTGGCTTTTATGGTGCCTGAGTAATATGTGCGTAACCTTTGGTGCGCTGGTGCCCCAAAATGAATGTGGCTGAGTTTTAACAGTTAAAGCGAAAGTCACCACTTGCAAAACAACACCTAGAAAAGGTCTTTTTTTTCAAAACTGTTTACTTACTGCAGTGTACTGAGTTTCTATAATGCTCAAAGATAGCCGAGAATCACGTATGAGAGAATAAAGTCTCGGCACTTAAAATATCCAGCACTACTTTTATTTATTTATTTATTTATTTGAACCAGAACTACTCAGAATGCGGCTCATAGAGCAACTTAGAAAATGCACGATTCCTGCACTGAAATTCAAGCCCTGCCTTCATGTATCATATGATTAACCGTGCAGGGAAAGAACACCAAAATACAGATTATTTTTCCGGGAAGGGGGGAGTAATGGGAAAGGTAGCCATCTAACATCAGCTAGGAAAGAAAACTACAGTGCTGTAGACATTGCACTCATATAAAAGGACCCATGATAATAAATACAGTGCTCCTGTTAATATCCCCCGCTGCTTATTATCAGCACATAAAAATCTAACAGCCAGGACACCCTTAAAAAAGTTTACCATGGTATTTTTGCAGTTTTACCATGCTTTTCCCATGGTTGTACTATGCATTTACCATAGTTTACCCTGGTATGCCATGTTTATTAATATGCTTTACCATACCTCGCTAATCTTTACAATGCTTTCCTATACTTAACCATGCTTTCACTATGCTTTATTACACTGCTATGCTTCTACTGTAAGAAACTTATATAAAGCCATAATGGGAGTCAATGGAGATAAGCGCCTGGAAATATCACTTTAATTATTATCACACTCTGCTTCATGTCATTCATGTTTATCAGTCATATAACTGATTTCTAACCCACCTAATATTACTTTGGGAAACAAAAGGATACGATTAGAAAGTGTGCATGTACTGTAAGTTGCTGTACACTATTGAGATGGTATGACATATACAGTAGCATATACAGAACACTACACTGTACATTTACAGCTGTCTTCTATTTTAATTATTGCAATGTTGTTGATGTACTGATGTACTGAAAATAAAATGTATTAATTAACACTATTGTAAGCAATGCCGCACCTACTAAAATTTATTGTATCAATATTGGTCTGTTTTAACACATATTTAGGTTATTGGTGAATTCCTGATAAAGTCTACTCTCCATTATGTTCTCAGTTCCTTTATCCACCCACTAGAGGGCTGACTCTACTGTATCTACCATAAGAAGACAACTCTTCAAAAGGCTTTATTGTGGTGTGTACTCCTGAAAAATCTTGAGAAACTGTTCCACTGCAGTAATGGTTGGAAATAACATTCAGACACTTAAATGCACAGAGAGGCAAAGCATAGTAAAGGCATAGCAGCTTTGTAAAGTGTGCACATAACCACCGAAAACTTTCACAAGTACAAAACCAGAGCAGATATAACATGAACATTTATCATGACGTTTTGTTTTTTGGCAGTGGAAATCAATTCACAAATCCAGCTGCAGCTATTTATAGAGGCTGGGTCCAGCTCAATTTGAATTGATTTATATTAATAATATCACATGACCTCTCGCCAGTTGAAAGTGTGCTCAGGACAGGCAAAGAAATGCATGTGTTAAAGAATTCTGCATGCCGTAATTGAAAGCAGTCCCAACAGTACGTTCACAGCATAACTTGAATAAATGACTTGAAAAACAATGACTGAATTTCTGGCAGTGTACAGTAATGAATATCTAACACCAACCAGAATGCAAGTAACATACAGTACATCTCCTGCCACAACTGCAAATCTAAATTCACAATTCAATTTCATTGAGATTTCTTATATTCTCCAGCAAAACAACACTGACAGCACAATGACAACAGCGCACTGCAAAGCCTGATGACTGACTTAGGTAAAGTCAGCACAAGCAGCAACTAGCAGACCTCTGTTAAAGGACTTTAAATAAGAAGCTAACAGTGTACCTGGAGACTACTGTTTCCCTTGCTGGTATTAAAAAACAAAACTGGACTGGATTTTACATGCCAATATCTGCCTAACATATTCTCAATCAAAGTTTAAGAATTCCAGCTATTCCCCAAGGCCTGAATTTCAAAGCATAACCAGAAAGAATTAAAAAGTACCACCAAGGATAATTTAATGGCAATATTATCCAAAGCATGTCAAACTCGATAACTAATGCATTTGCATTCCTTGTACTTTAAAAACAGGAAGCTTAAACTTCACATTGTCTAACAAACTAGTACAGGGATCTGTAATACAGGTTACTCCTAAACCAGTCAGACAGGACAGCTCTTTCTTAGAGAGTTAAGGCATGCCATTGAATAGTCATATATAGATTATGTTACATTTTTGTGATTGTGTATGTTTTTGTAGGACATGTGTATTTTGTGTTGTATTGAGTCCTTCATGCACATAGACAGTAAAGGTTCTCATTTGTATGCCTTGCATAACTATTTACTACTTTTTTGATAAGATCCCTCTTGTAGCTGAGCGATAAATATCTCCTATCTCCATCTGTCATTGGTTCCAGTACACTACAGAGATTACACACACACACACACACACACACACACACATATATATATATATATATATATATATATATATATATATATATATATATTAGACATTTTGCACATTTGGGAGGGGGGGCAGGGGGGGGGTTTATACCACCATAGAATCAATCTGTGCCATCTACAGAACGTCATGTCACATATACATTTTAAATAAAAGAAAAAAAGTTTTACTTTTTTTTTTTTTTTGGATGCTTCTCACTTGGATTGATTCGCGCCCCCCCTTTGTTGTGAATCACTGGGTAAATGTGATGGATTATCTACTACAACACTTCATATTAGCTGTTCATGTATAGTTTACTTTGAGTTGTGATCACAAGTTTTTGAAGATTCTGATCAATGTGAATTAAAGATTGCTAAATGACAAGCTTGGTTTCTTCTCACCCAAACTATGCTGTATTAATAACAGTCAAAGTTGTTATAATAGTGGAAAACACTAGTGGAGGCTTTGAGTAAATTGTTGATGCTCATAACATATATATATATATATATATATATATATATATATATATATATATATATATATATATATATATATATATATATATATAACTCCTGAATGTGTCTAAGACTTTTGCACAGCAGTGTATATATATATATATATATATATATATATATATATATATATATATATATATATATATATAATAACATTATAATCCTCTACGCAACCTCGTTTTCTCATTTTTCATATAAAAAGCAGCACACCGTTTTAATTCGTACAGTAGAGGGTTATTGCTCCTCATCAACTTCAGTCTCCAATTAATTTCATGAGTCTTCCTCTCCTTTCTCAAATGCACAAACCTGCTGCATTGAAAGCAGGCCTGGAGGCAGCATGAACGCTGTGGGGGGTGATCCACTAATTTAGGACGGGCTCATTTTGGAAAAGACAAATCAATTAGCTCGTATTCTCTACTATTTTACTTCACTGTGGTGACAACAAACAAAGAAATAAATGAATAATATGACACTTCAATATGAACTATCCCCACAGCTCTTTTTTCTTTTCTTTTAAATGATTATTACCGCATTAGCAACAACGGGGTGTCTGAGCAACAATATTTGAAACGAATACAATCATAGTGAGCAGGCCCTCTACAGAGACTGCAATAAACAGCTTCCCACACACACACCAAATTGCTGTAAAGTAACACATGTACATATTATTATTATTATTATTATTATTATTATTATTATTATTATTATTATTATTATTATGCTTTGCTGACTGCGACGGGAGTTATGCATCCCGAATCGAAAGCGAGGCCACTAACTAAAGTCAAGGTCAACTATCAGACGGTAGAGCCATCATTGCATCATCAAGAGGGCGCTATCTCTATTAGAAAATTATTTTACCATTGTTTTATTTAAAAAAAAAAAAAACACCTTGACACCTAAATTTACCTTGAACTTGTACTGATTCGGCGGGTAACTTTCCGATGAGTAAAGACGTTCTAAGAAAATAGTCCCGAACATTTTTTTAAATTAAAAAAACAAGGATGGCATACATATAAAGAGCGAAACAATGCATTTTTAATTAGTAAATCGATTTAAATGTTTTATTAACTTGTTAGAGTTTTAAACTCCTATTTATAATCTGGACATTGCCTAAGGAATGAACTGAGCAATTACTGGACAGGACTGTTGGCATTGGGGTGTTGTCATCGTGCCTGAATCCCCAATCATACTTAAAAGGGTTTTGTGGGGTAAACCACCACCTGTCCTACCAGCCACTCACAAACAGAGTGCGTTTTAATATCAAGCCAGGCAAGGTAGGAACATCCAAACAGGTTTCTCCTGGCGCACGCGCATTACCAACTCTACCGGGCAACAATAATATACAACAGGCATACAGTTAAGTAACTGTTAAAGGATTTATAACAACACAGAATGGGGTCTGTTGAAGCATGACCTACTTTTTCATGATACTGACAGATATGCGACTTATTTATAACCTTGAAGGACACAACAAGCATTTTGACAAGATCAATGTCCTGAAATATAAAAGCCACTGAGAAAGACATCTAGTAGAAATGTTTTTCATTGAATTTGTTATGTGGGTGTTTTATTTATTTATTTATTTAGGTTTTCCTAAAAATAAGCATATAGTATGCATTTACCACAGTCTACCATGATATTTAGCATGCTTTTGAATGATTTGGCATGTTTGTACTGTGTTTTGTTGAAATTTGCTATGCTTTTACTTTTAAAACTATGACTGGCAATACAGTACAAAGCAGCGAAGACACATATTACTTTTTCTGTAAATAAGTTCCATTAGATTAGGAAATAGCAAATACCATGAAACAGTGCTGCATTATTTATTTATTTATTTATTTATTTAATTAATATACCTTCTGGCAAACCATTTTAACATCTAATCATCAATTTGTGATATCAAAATTTATATTTTTAAAATCAACAATTCAATTTTTGAAATAGACAATTATATTTTTGATATCAGTGATTTTGTCACATTGTTTATATAAAAAAAAATTATTGATATAAAAATAGTTGTTCATATCAAAAACTACCTTTTATTTTGATATCAGAAACTGTTTTTTATATCAACAATTATATATTTATATAAATAATTATATTATTAATATAAAAAATGACAAAATTACTGATATATATATATATATATATATATATATATATATATATATATATATATATATATATATATATATATATATATATATATATATATATATATATATATATATATATATATATATATATATATATATATATACAGTACTGTGCAAAAGTTTTAGGCAGGTGTGAAAAATGCTGTAAAGTAAGAATGCTTTCAAAATAGACATGTTAATAGATTATATTTATCTATTAACTAAATGCAAAGTGAGTGAACAGAAGAAAAATCTAAATCAAATCCATATTTGGTGTGACCACCCTTTGCCTTCAAAACAGCATCAAGCATCAATTCTTCTAGGTACACTTGCACACAGTTTTTGAAGGAACTCGGCAGGTAGGTTGGCCCAAACATCTTGGAGAACTAACCACAGTTCTTCTGTGGATTTAGGCAGCCTCAGTTGCTTCTCTCTCTTCATGTAATCCCAGACAGACTCGATGATGTTGAGATCAGGGCTCTGTGGGGGCCATACCATCACTTCCAGGACTCCTTGTTCTTCTTTACGCTGAAGATAGTTCTTAATGACTTTCGCTGTATGTTTGGGGTCGTTGTCATGCTGAAGAATATATTTGGGGCCAATCAGATGCCTCCCTGATGGTATTGTATGATGGATAAGTATCTGCCTGTACTTCTCAGCATTGAGGAGACCATTAATTCTGACCAAATCCCCAACTCCATTTGCAGAAATGCAGCCCCAAACTTGCAAGGAACCTCCACCCTACTTCACTGTTGCCTGCAGACACTCATTCGTGTACCGCTCTCCAGCCCTTCGCGAACAAACTGCCTTCTGCTACAGCCAAATATTTCAAATTTTGACTCATCAGTCCAGAGCACCTGCTGCCATTTTTCTGCACCCCAGTTCCTGTGTTTTCATGCATAGTTGAGTCGCTTGGCCTTGTTTCCATGTCGGAGGTATGGCTTTTTGGCCGCAAGTCTTCCACGAAGGCCACTTCTGACCAGACTTCTCCGGACAGTAGATGGGTGTACATGGGTCCCACTGTTTTCTGCCAGTTCTGAGCTGATGGCACTGCTGGACATCTTCCGATTGCGAAGGGAAGTAAGCATGATGTGGCTTTCATCTGCTGCAGTAAGTTTCCTTGGCCGACCACTGCGTCTACGGTCCTCAACGTTGCCCGTTTCTTTGTGCTTCTTCAAAAGAGCTTGGACAGCACATCTGGAAACCCCTGTCTGCCTTGAAATTTCTGCCTGGGAGAGACCTTGCTGATGCAGTATAACTACCTTGTGTCTTGTTGCTGTGCTCAGTCTTGCCATGGTGTATGACTTTTGACAGTAAACTGTCTTCAGCAACCTCACCTTGTTAGCTGAGTTTGGCTGTTCCTCACCCAGTTTTATTCCTCCTACACAGCTGTTTCTGTTTCAGTTAATGACTGTGTTTCAACCTACATATTGAATTGATGATCATTAGCACCTGTTTGGTATAATTGTTTAATCATACACCTGACTATATGCCTACAAAATCCCTGACTTTGTGCAAGTGTACCTAGAATAATTGATGCTGTTTTGAAGGCAAAGGGTTGTCACACCAAATATGGATTTGATTTAGATTTTTCTTCTGTTCACTCACTTTGCATTTAGTTAATTGATAAATATAATCTATTAACATGTCTATTTTTGAAAGCATTCTTACTTTACAGCATTTTTTCACACCTGCCTAAAACTTTTGCACAGTACTGTATATATATATATATATATATATATATATATATATATATATATATATATATATATAAATTCTTGATATCCATCCAAAATAGAATTCTTGTTATCAGAGATGCATAGTCACTCGTGTAGTCAGTCAGTTGAATCTACCGCGTCTTCATCCTCCCTCCCCTCTGCAATTTTAAGCACCACTAGTTGGGCGTCACTTCCAGTTGCTTGTGTGTGACTGAGTGAGAACACACACTTGCAGGTTAGCGTATTATACTCTGGACAACTCTTTCAAAACAACCTGCATAAATAACAAGCTAGAAAAGATAAGACAACGCTCGGATGTTACCTTTGTTTGTTGATGTATTTTAACAAATAAAACTGTAAACTGCAGGAGTTAAAAGTGCGACGTAAAACAATACTGTAGAGAAAAAAAAAATCTAGACGGCAATGGACGAGGAGAAACGGCGGGCCTGCTGGCTTGTTGGCCGCAGCTGGGGTCTGTCCAGAGGTGGTCTTCCCGGTTTGATGTGGGGCATGCAGCCACTGGTTCTGGTTGTGCTGGCATCAATGCTGTCTGGACTCGCTTCTCCGGTCGAGGGGAAGGAGTGCGACAAGCCGTGTCTGAACGGGCAGTGCAACCCGACGGTCGGCAACTGCATTTGCGAGCCCGGCTGGGCTGGGGACCAGTGCCAGCATTGCGGTGGAAGATTCAGGTAAGCGAATCGAATGACAATTATGTATTGTCCATACCAGCTTGTTTGCATGTAGACTTAATTTGTATTTTTCCTTTTGAATAATAATACAAGATCAAACATAAAAATAAATAAATAAAATTAAATAAAAAAGCGGATTCAGGTGAAGCAAGGATTTATTCAGTGTAGATCAGCAAACTAGTGAAATAGGGTAAAACTTGTAAAAAAAAAAAGTGCTGTGAGTCAAAGAAATCTGCTAAATTTATATATATATATATATATATATATATATATATAGAGTTTGATCGTCTAATTTAAAATTCGCATACTTTTTATTTTAATAATTGATGAGTGCGCGCCTGGGTGATCAGGTACAGTTCTGTTTTGATTAAGCGTTGCTTACGGTTTTTTTTTTTTTTTGCAAAACGTAGCTGCGCTATATTATTTTGCTTACGGTTTTTTTTTTTTTTGCAAAACGTAGCTGCGGTATATTATTTTGGCAGAAAGGTAACCCAGCTAATCCTGGACGAATCTACAGCTGATACAACTCCCGAGTGTGTAAATAAAGTCCGGGTTTAAATGTGCAGGGATTTCTCACTTGATTTGTGTAACCTTGTGTCTTTGCATTACAACATTGACCCGACAAAATCCAAGTATGTACAAAGTCAGCTAACCGCAAATTCAAACCAAAAATAAAACTTCCCACAGTCATACAGTGTCGTGCTATCTTTTCTTCCGAGAAACGAAGCAAACTGATTGTCTGTGTACAATGTTACTAATTTGTTAGACACCTCCAGGCTATTATAACTTAATGTATCCTTTGGTAAATATCTTAATTCCGCAAATACAGAAACGACTACTGTACCTAGAACAATTCAATTCCGCTGCTTCTTTTATTACACTGTAGTTTACAGTACCTTATCACCCATACTGCATTAAAAAACAAAAAACAAACAAAAAAAATACCTTTATTTTTTACACAGGTTGTTTTTGTGTTTAATGGCTAGCTTCAAACTGCTTGCCCCCATAAGAGAAGTTTTGAAAAGTTAACCTCAGTCCAAAGCCTGGGCTAGATGCCAAAGGACTGAAGTGTTTTAAGAATTATTTTCCTGGGTTGAAGAGCCTGGATGATAAATCTTGTTTCCATTAAGGAGCTGCTTAATTTAGAGCTGTGGGGGACTGAAGTGACTTGGGACTAGAAGATAAGAGATGCAGGTCATGATACACTACCACTTGATACATGTGATGGTCCTGAAAGGACTGCTTCATGTGACCTGTTAGTGGATGATTTTATGAGATGGGGATTGTGTACAGTATTTGCTTAGTGCTTGTTATCAAGGCAGTCCTGTATGGAGATATGTGTATATAGGCAGTAATTGACACAATCATTTAAAGCATGCAAGCCAGTCTATCTCGGTTTCCACTGTGAACCATGTACACAGGCAGCTAGATGCCTCTGCCCCGAGATTTAACTACCAAACACCAGGGCAAAACTGCTTCCTCACTGCAGTGTGATCGGGATGGTTGTAGTTTCATTCCGGATTTCTGTGAGTCGGAGGCTTCAGCAGCATTGTGGACTTTCTGCAGGTGTGGGTCTGTCGAAAATTACATGTTGGGATTAAAACAAACAAACAAGAAACAGTAAAACACTTAACTCTCTATAAATACATAATGAGTCTGCGTTGGAGATGTCCTGTGGTGGGATATCTTTGACTACTATGGACACAGAAAAATAATTCTGCATTGACAACGGCCCTATCATATCAATTAACTTTTATCTGGAGGGGAAAAAAAGTGTTTTAAAGAAAATAAAAATGCTTGCAATAGAAAGATAGAACAATTTAAGTTTGTATTATTCACTGGTGGCCGTTCGACATTTGAGCCTGTTAATTGCGTAAAATTTCTTAAACTTTGAAAGAAGTCTTTTTGTCAAGAACTTGCTTTTATGTGTTGTGACACATATATAACATTGATAGTGTTAATGCTTACGCCCATGTTTGTTCACAGTAAAACACTTCGAGTAAACTAGATGTTGACAGGTAATTGGATAAGAGTTAACATTTTACAACTGCAACCTTTGCTATCAGATCAAACTATACAATGTGACTTAACAACAAAAGCTACTTGAGCAGGCAGACCTATAACCAGACAGATCTTAATATACAGGAGTGCTTTGTGTTTGTGCCCCGTTGGTCCTGACCTATGACTACTGTAAAACAGGATTTTTTTGCGGCAACTTAATTTCACTAATGGCCTGCAAGGTCCATTTTCCTGCAATAAATGTTTGCACTTTTACTTTTAATGTACGGCACATGTATGAATAATATTTCACGGCACATTCATTTTGCAGACTTTTAATAAACGCAAAATTAACAAACATTTCTTGCTCGCGAAATGTTCTTGTTTTACAGTAATTCTGTTTCTTTTTTACTTGTCTGACCTGCTGGGATTCAAACAAGACTAATCATCTAGAGGTGTTATATTCTGTCATTTCTTAAAAGTTTAAACAAGTTTATTCTCAAAGTCTTACATTTAAGTCTTAAGTTTTACATTTTTAGAATGTTACTTTAAAAAGAAACTGACTACACAATGTATGTGTAGGCTGTACTGTATAGAAACAAAACGTATTTGTCTAGTCAGTCAATACTAAAGTTAACCCTATTGTTGATGCGAAACAAGTAGTCTAAAGTTCCGCTAAAGCCATTATCAGTGTGTGGTTCCAGACCATCTGATTAACCCATTATCTCATTATCACAACAGACAACAACAACAAAAAAAAACTGTTTATTACCGTAAAACTTCAAATAATCGACGGTCTCTACTGAGCGCCGGGGCTGCTGGGAAATATGGCAAATATTATGAATAATAATATAATGCGTGTCATACTGAATGTTCCAGCCAATACACACACATGGCTGTACAGCGAGCTTACCAATTTGTTTCTCAACAGCGATGAAGAGACCCTGAGGCTCAGGGTGAATAAGAAAACTGAATTTAATTTATTTTAAGGTGCAAGTAATGCATAGTTATTTTTATGATGTTATTCATTTTAAAACCAGTTGTGAAGCTTTTTAAAGCGTGCTGAAAGTAAAATACAAACTTGTTTTCTGTTAACAGGGTTGCCTTTTAGTGTATTTTACGTGTTTTTTTTAATATTTAATATTCATATTTTGCTACTTTTCCAGAGTTCTTAATTATCAATGTACACGTTATAAAAACAAATTAGTCACTTTTACTTTGATGTGATGAAACTGGTACTTGTATTGAATTTATTGTTAATCTTTAAACAATTTTAAGCTTTTTTGAGTGTGTGGTGAGCCAACAGTATGAACTTATTTTTCGTGTTAACACAGTATTTCATGCGGTTGTTTTGCAATGATGATTCGTTGCTGGTTAATTTTTCATTGATTGTCCATGCTTACCAGTGTACACATTTTGAGGATGAACAATAAATATAATGTGTTAATAAAGATGATATTGCTTTTATTAATTTAAGCCATGTTTGTTTCTTTATTGTGCTGCAAGCCTACCTTAATACATGATTGTGTTCTGATATTTACAGGGCTGTCTTTAGTGGATTTTACTGTTTTTATTATTACAATACAAACTGTTATTACCCACTGACACAACCTTTAATGACATTGCTGGAATGTTGTAATTTACTTATGTCGTTTCTATAAGGTTGTGTGCAGGCAGCTTTTTCATGATTGCATCTGAAGTATTTGCAGATGTTAGTGATCTTACATAATAAATGCTGAGTCTCAAATAGTCGGTGGGGCAACTGGCAAAGATTGTAAATAAATGCTGGGGCAAATAAATGCTGGGGTTTTACAGTATATTAATTGTCCCGGGCAAACGGACAAGCCTTAAAATCAAGCCCTGTACTAGGCTTCTGTTTAGCAGTTCAGCTATACCTTGGTGATATTGATACAATATTCATGGCTACCACTGTACTTCCAACTCCCCTCCCCACCCCATAGACTTTTAAAAAATGTTTGGACTTTAGCAGTAAACAGTGCAGTAATGAACTATATAAGAAGGTTATTTCAACCCATGGTGTTGGACTAACGAAGCCGTGCCGTTTGGTTTACTGCATTCCTGTAAATGATTTAGCAAAAACTTGGCTGCATTAGTTATGTAGTAGCACAACATCCAAATGCTTTGGGTGGGGATTTTTTTTAACAATACAATTTCGTTTCCTGTTTGTCCTGTGTATGCAGTACTAATCAAGGGGAGGACCAGACCAGACCAGACCCCCTTTCTCTGTCTTAAAATAAAACCTGGTGTTTGAGATCACCCTCATTACAGTAAAGCTATTGTTGGTGTTCAGGCACCAGCTGCAAGTCTGAAGGCCTTCTGTAACAGACTGGGATCCAGTCTAGAGACGTGGTGACAAATGAGTTCACACAACATTTGTCTGGAAAGTTTACCTCTAAATAGCTATAAAATTGACTTGTTTTCTTAGGGGATCCAGGCATGGAAATAAGACTTCCATTGCATAGCAGCTTGTACCATCCCTGGATTTACTGTGAGTTTAACAAGACACATCTGAGCTTGTTACCTACAGTATATAGTGGGTTAATCAAGCTCGTAGTGAAACCTGGAATGCTGAAACTGCTATGCAATAGAGCCTTATTTCCATCCCTCAAGATCCATGGATGTCATGTATAAATATTGAACACGTTCACCTAAAATAAAAAATGTTTATTTAGCGAAACCGCTTTATCGTATTCAACATGCAACAAAACCATGGTTACCAACATTGTCATTGAAATAACGTTTGGTCACAGCAGAGCTATACCTTGTAAAGATAAAGATCCTACACAAATAAAAAAAAGTCTCAAATAAACTGTAGAAAACGCAGCATATAAAAGTGTATTACACAGCCTTTGATAGCATAAATTTGCAAGTAAAAATAATATGCACAAAACAAAACATTAGATAGTTTACAGGTTTGTATTTACTAGTTTACACGTGTTTACACAATCGTGTTCAATGGTAATGTGTCTGTGCTGTGTTTACAACACAGCTCCTGGATGCAGGCACAGTCAGCTGGCATACGCGTACGCTCCTCCACAGAGTACAATCCAGCCGTCATACTGGAAGTAGTATTATATTTTCTTTTTATAGAAACAATGATTTCTGTTTTATAGTTTTGTGTGTACATGTACACGGGTATATGTACATACCTGTTTCTTTTGAAATATGTATTTTATTATATTTCGTAGTCGTGCTGTATATGCGCTCATTTTAAAAATAAAGCCTTTATGTTTAATTTTCCATTTCCTTTTCTACATTCCATGTTGCACATGATGTGCAAGATGCTGTTATATTTTTATTTTCTTGTGTTTTTTCAGTCATGCGCTGTGATGTCTGGATTCATGGATTGTCTGTGGTTAGAAAGACTAGGAGCTACAGTAGGAGGACAGATTGTTTCAAAGTAGCTATAAATCAAGGCTCAAAGTTATTTGGTAGCATTTTGCTTCCCAAAACTCTTTGCTGCTAGGTTTTTTTAAAATTTTTTTATGCAGTAGCATTTCTGATACCTTACGGTGCAGTTTATATGATCGACCCTGAGTGAACATGCATATAATTACTGGTATTCGTGTTTTTAAACACGTATATTATTATTATTATTATTATTATTATTATTATTATTATTATTATTATTATTATTATTATTATTATCTGTCATAAAGCGGGAAGCTTCCAGATTTGTAGATTACTCAGGTTTGTACTGCCCTGTGTAGATACATGCGAGGCCCACGGTGCAAATCGTATTGGACAGTGGAGTACAAATACCTACAGTACCAGCACAACGTGCATACAGTTTAAAGGTATGAAGTTTATTTTATAGACCAAAAGTAAAATTAAATAACTGTTAAAAACATTACAATTTTATAAGACAACAGGCAATGACTTAACAGGATATTAAGATTATTTTGTGTCTATAAATGCTCATTTAATCTGTCACGGAGAATGTCGGCTCCAGATTTGTTATAATGTTAACCCTAGTTTCACCCACGCTAAAAATGAACACATAATAGGTAGATAATTATTACTTTATTACAATTGAGTATGGAGAGAAAAAAAAGGCACAGATAGCTAGCTATAGCTAGGGGTCTACCTAAATCGCGATTTCGTGCAAATCAGGAAATTGAGGGGGTCACCGCAAAATTCACCTCTTTTAGGGGCCAATGCATACTGGACAAGTACGGAGAGAAAAAAAAGAAACTTTGTTTAAATGAACTACTGCACAGCACAAGCGACGCAAACTATGTATCTTCCTTTTGTAGATAGGCTTTTTTTATTCCTTCGTGTGCATTGCACTTTTCAGTGACCCCCTCAAAGACGTCTTGGGCTGTACTGCCTTTCTCTCTGTGATTTAAGTTTTACAAATAAAAATGCTACCACAGAACAGCAAAAACAGAAAAAGTTGTTGAAAATGCTGAATTATTTTCGCTGAAGAAAATAAAATCGCCCTGGCAGTGCTGTCTATGTATGCCTTGAATTACTCCTCTTGTTTATTTTTTTATTTTTAGAATGGCAAAAAAATACATGTTGGTGTTTGTGGAAGGGTGGGGGTATAGGCAGGCGCACTCACAGGTGCTCAAAATAATAATGAAAACCAAAGGCGAAATGAAAAAGGAAAATTTGAAACACAGTAATAAAACTACAAAACAAAATGCTACTTACGCAGTGCCCCTACTGCCGGCATGCCGGTCAGCTCGGGTCTCCGTCCTATGCTTCGCTGTGTACTATACACTAGGGTGGCCAAGGTTCCCCTATCACTACACATGCTCCGCTGTACAGAAACTGCTTAGAACTGACTCTGTGTATTCCCAATCACGGCCACCCGAATGCACAACCAAGCGCAGTTCTTATGGGCCGAGCAATCCCCCAAGGCCCGCCTCTCAGCCACTCAGAGAGAGGGAAAGCCAACACACCCTCTTCCCTACCTCTCCGTGTCATCGCCATGACTGCTGCCCTCTTTCTGCAGAACCATGGATGCACCAGATACTATGCACAGATCTCCCCTATTACAGTGTTCTATTTGCCGACCAAGATAGTGAGCCCGAAAGTTATAATCCTCAGGACAGTTTAGCTAGTGAGAGAGGAAGAGACAAGGTAAGAGAGAGGGGAAAAAAAACTAACAAAAAACGGTATTGTTTATAAGTGTAATCATATTTGTTCTACAGATCTACCAAATGAAGACATAAACAAACTCTAGGGTTTTCTTGTATTGCTGCATTATATTTGTATGGCTTACACGCATCTATTTACATATCTTTTTAGGTACAGTATTCTTATTCTTTATGGCCACACTTTCTGTTAGATCCTTTCCAATCTGTAATTTACGCTCATTCTATTTTATTATATTTAATAAGAAAAATAATAATAATAAAGTTTAGCAAGCATTTGAATCACTGTTCCCATGTTGTACATTTTTTGGGGTAACTGCAGAAAATAATTCAGACTTGCGAATAAATATTAGGCTACTTTATAGTGAAAACATTACTGTATTTCTTGAATGTATTGTATATAGTTAATTAAATTATACATGTAAATTATTATATATACACTATCGGTCAAAAGTTTTAGAACACCCCCATTTTTCCAGTTTTTATTGAAATTTAGGCGGTTCAAGTCCAGTGAATAACCTGAAATGGTACAAAGGTAAGCGGTAAACTGCCAGAGGTTAAAAAAAAAAGTTTAGGTTACCAAAAACTGAAAAATAATGTACATTTCAGAGTTATACAAAAAGGCCTTTTTCAGGGAACAAGTAATGGGTTAACAACTTACAGCTGTTCTGCAGCAATGGAAGTAAATTAAGCCTTGAAAGTTGATGCTAACAATTCCTACAGATGTCCCAACTTTTGTTGATTACTTACAAACCCTCTGTCTGTATAAAAGCAGTGTTGGAACAGGCTGTGTTACTACACCCTCTTAAGCATTATTTGGACAGTATTGTACTGCAGGAAGTAGTATATTGCTATCATAATGGCGAGAAAAAGGCAATTAACAAAGGAAGACAGACAGACCATTATAACCCTTAAAAGTGTAGGTCTTTCCTTTAGAGAAATTGCAAAGAAAGCCAAGGTGTCAGTGAGTACAGTTTCCTATACCATCAAAAGGCACTTGGAAACTGGAGGAAACTCTGACAGGAAGAGGTCTGGCAGACCCAAAGCCACAACAGAATCAGAAGACAAGCTTCTTAGAGTCAACAGCTTGCGTGATAGGCGGCTCACAGGACAACAGCTTCAAGCACAGCTTAACACTGGTCGAAGTAAGCAAGTCTCAGTTTCAACTGTGAAGAGAAGACTTTGAGCTGCAGGTTTGACAGGTCGAGTGGCAGTAAGAAAGCCATTGCTAAGATGGCAAAATAAGAAAAAGAGGCTTGCCTGGGCCATGAAGCACCGCCAGTGGACTACTGAAGACTGGAAGAAGGTCTTATGGACCGATGAATCAAAATTTGAAATCTTCGGTTCATCACGCAGGATTTTTGTACACTGTCGAGTAGGCGAAAGGATGGTTCCTCGGTGTGTGACACCAACTGTCAAACATGGAGGAGGAAGCGTGATGGTCTGGGGCTCTTTTGCTGGATCCAGAGTCGGCGACTTGCACAGAGTGAGTGGCACCCTGAACCAAAACGGCTACCACAGCATTTTGCAGCGCCATGCAATACCCTCTGGTATACGCCTAGTTGGTCAGGAGTTCATCCTACAGCAAGACAATTACCCAAAACATACCTCCAGGCTATGTCAGAACTACCTTAGAAGAAAAGAACAAGACGGTAGGCTTCAAATCATGGAATGGCCAGCACAGTCTCCAGACTTAAACCCCATCGAGCTGGTTTGGGATGAACTGGACAGAAGGGTGAAAGCAAAGCAACCTACAAGTGTAACACATTTGTGGGAACTTCTGCAACAGTGTTGGGAAGAACTTTCCGAACAATATTTGATTTCCATTGTAGAAAGAATGCCACAAGTGTGTTCGGCTGTTATATCTGCAAAGGTGGCTACTTTGAGTCAAAAATTTAGATTAAATTTTGTTAAACAAAACGATTCCATGATTTCTTTTTTATCTCCAATTGTTTATTTGTTCTATGCTTTAATTTCAGAGTACACTGAGACATTAAACTGCTTAAATTTCAATAAAAACTGGAAAAATGGAGGTGTTCTAAAACTTTTGACCGGTAGTGTGTGTGTGTGTATGTATGTATGTATATATATATATATATATATATATATATATATATATATATATATATATATATATATATATATATATATATATATATTTGAACAACTTGCACTGTTGAAATATTTATTGTTGTTTGTTTTTTGTTTTGTGAATTGAAAAAAACAACAAAGATTAATAATATATATATATATATATTTTATAGTTTTCAAACACTATCCTCTCCTGAAGACACATGATGTATAAAGTACTGTATAAAATAATTTATTAGTAAATTATTTCACATTTATATTGTACAGGTTTCTACCCAGTTTTAAATGCATATCTTTACAACCAACCATTTTATAGCCTGCAAAGTAGGGAACATATTATCCTTTTGTACTTTTGTTGTATAATTATTTTATTTATTTATTTTTTTTTTTTAGAGATTCAAGGATTTATAAAACCACTTACTAAATCATGCGGAATGTTGGTGAAAGACAACGTTTTACAGGAAAACAATGTGGCATTCAAAGTGTTGTCAGGTTTTTTTTCCATCGCTCGACTGTCGTTGAAGAGCAAGGCGACCTGTGATCATCGCTGTCGTGTCGCTGTGCAGTTTATACTTTATCGCCCTGCTCAAACTGCAGTTGTTGACAGTTCAAATCAACTGAACTTTGACCTTGTCGCTATGGTTATTACAACGCTCAAATGGATGACCGGTTGTTTGTCTAGAAGCTGCTCAGTGTTTATCCCTGCGTATGTGCAGTCAGTAGAGCTGATTTATAAAGAACAGATGAAAAAGGATGGGTATCAATTGCTGAACAAATGCAATCAACTTGTGAGTATTTTAACCTCACTGAAGTGTAATCGGTGAAGTTTTAGTTTTAATACAGTGACTGCTGTTTTAAACACATTGAGTATTATGAAGTGCCCCAGGTCCAACACGTTGTTGTTGTTGTTGTTGTGCTACAAGATTTTTTTTTAAATATAGCATGTCCAATATTTTCTGTAGTAGTATTAGTAATAATAATGATAATAATATTTTGCGGACTACAAACTCTGAAAAAGGGATTCGAATGATTAATGCAACCATGTTAAATAAAGTAAACTCTTATTTGGTATTTAAGGTTAATTTTGGTGAATTTACTATTTACTGGAATCAATTATATCTTGAACTGACTTGTTTTAAAGTTCATGCTTAGCAGATCTTCAGTCAGAAAGTGTGACAATAGAAAATAGCATTTATTATTAATTATTTAAATTATTTTTAATAATGTAGGGTTGATGAACAGACTGGGCTAAATCTAGGAATGACAAATAAGAGTAATTGTGGACTACATTGCTGAGCAGAAAGAAGGCAGCTGCAAGAGAATAAAAGGTGCAAAGTTTCTGTTAGTGATGTCAGATGGTTCAACTGATAGCACTGTCATTGAAGAGGTATATGTATGATTCTGCCAGAAAAGGCTGGTGACTGTGCAGTTTGTGCGCATGCAGTCTGTGGAGAGGGCAGATTCCCAACACATCTCAGAAGCTATATCTTCACTCATGAGGCAGATTATTTCAGACCCTGTTGAGACTGCTCATAAATGTTGCTTGTTTTTTTGTATTTTCTTTTGTCGTCACCCCGGAACGATGTTGGCCGGTAAAATGTCTGTGTGGCCGGTGGATTTTTCCATCCGCTAGCTATGGTGACTATTGCATGGAAAAGTTCAATTCAAGCCCTGTAAACCAGTATTTTAGTAATTGCAAAAATAACCACTCCTGCCTCTTTAATTTAGGTGATCAGTGAGCTCACCCCCTGGTTTTCCAAGTAGCTATTGGGTTAAAGTACAGTTAAAGCCATTCGAGCAGTAAACTGATTAATTTTATGAAAATGCACTGTAGGACAACCTGAGCGTCACTGATTTAACTAAAGGCTAAACAAAGCATTACTAGACATCTTGATCGTGCTGCAATTAAAACTGAACAACATGTGCAATACAGCTCAGCCCAACAATATCTGCAGCTTGGAGTGCAGCAGAAATCACCCAGTTGAGCAGATTGCATTGTTCAGCCCTTTATCAGAAACGTGTATGGGAATCCTGTTCTCCCTTCTGATGGCTGTAGTCTTCAGCAGATGCTGCAGCTTGTTGTTAACTCTTAACTCAATTGACTTCACAACCAGCCACATCTCCCCCTTAGAAGAGCCTGTAATGGATGCCTTGCTTGAGCTGGCAAGTCTTAAGAAATTACTGGTCTTGATACTCCACACAGCTTTCCAAGCTTAGGCATCTGTCGCGTTTCTTATAATGGCCTGTATTGACAGCCACACACACAGACTTGCTTCAAGTGGAAAATCGAGAGCAGTTGTGCTCTTGGCGTGTGGCATCTGTCTCGGTGCACAGGGAACAATTAAAGTGTTACTGTGTGCAAGTGTCTCTGAAGGCAGAGCGCTTGGTGCCTCGTAGCCCAAGGTGGGTTTGAGTACAGTCAGAGGAACTACCTGCCTTACTTCAGGGGATGCATAATATAGAGCTTACAAAGTTATGCTAACTTTCTTACTTTTGCAATGAGGTGCACAAAACATGGTTTAAAATGTACTGATTGGATCTGGTCATCCAAATTGTCAGTTAGATGTATTTTAAGAAGAAACCATTTGAACAGCCACTCAATTCTTTGTGTACCTTTTATCTTAAGGGGTTAAGACACTATAACATAACAAACGTGATAACATTTAACAGTGTGATAATAAACTTTATCATTATACAGTAGATTAAGACAGTCTCTTTTAAAAAATGTATTTAGATGAATTTATAATGCTGAAAATGTTTTATATTTTGTGAGAAAATGTGTGTTTGTAAGAGCTGACACAATTTGCAGTCCACAGGATCTTGCAGCATATACCATGACTGCTCTTAAGGTTACAGTGTTGTATTTATTTAGCATATTAACTTTGTTTGATTCAGCATTTAAAAAATAGGCCACAGTGTCACATATTGGTAACTATGGGTGTGCCAAGTCACACGGAACCGTGATATTTTTCTTGACGATACGATTATCGATACAGTGACCCCTGTATTGATACACTTACTTTAAGTAAAATTGTGTCTGCTAACATGAGCATGCATTAATTTGTGTCCTACACTGACAATTAGTGGTGCAATTGGCAACCTAATTTCTTCGATTATCGTATAGGCATTTATCAACTATAATTGATGCATTTACATATTCCAATAACACTGTTGTGCATAATACACAAAAAGGCATAACTTGCATTCAAATTAGAACACTTCCAATTTATAAAAACATAAAGGTCTTTTTTTAACAACTGAAAATGTGTCTGCATGAGATGGCCCTTTTTAAGATTGTAATAATAAAACTACTATATTTTAACAGAAGTCATTTCTATCTGAACTATGGTTGTTCATTACAGTTAACATTATGTCCAAAGCAAAGCAAAACCATTTGAATTAGTCTCACAAATCCTGACTAATTTAACTACAGTACTAAATTCCGCTTCTTTTTATATAATATTGCCATATAATCCAAACGCAACATACTTTGAAACAAAAGAAGGTAAATCAGTAGATTTAATATTGGCATTCTTTTGAAATGATTACACATAACATAAAAGGTATATGCTGTGATCTTGTCACTTTTTAGTGCCAAAAAAAGCATAGACTCACCAGTGAAACAACTCAACTAATTTTACAAGGGATATATCCAACGGGAATTTAGAGGCCTAAAGTGCGTATCCTAGCAACGAGGTAATGTTGTTTATCTACCGTAATAGCACTAAAAGAAGCGCACTCAAGGTTTTAATGCAAACCGTCAACAGGAGACTTCAGTATGTAAAGAATATGTAAAGTACCTCGGGAAATCTAAGGACAGATGATCAGTAATCGATGCATCGATTTAATTGTTGCACCACTACTGATAATTAGGGAATATTATTTATTATCATGGACTCTAGCAGCCTCACCCACCATTAAGCTTTGTTAAGGGTGTTTTGTCAAGTCCGCCGGTGTCGTAACCAATAATGCCTCCCCCCCATGATGGTGTCTTTTTGCTAACTGCACGTCAGAACTTTGAAGACATGCGCAGAGCGGATGAACAGGGGAAGCAGTATTGTACAGTGTTTTTCAGGAAAATGAATAGACTGATCTTTTAAATCTGTACTGCTTTTGCATTTGTTTAAATGTACATTCAGTTGGAAGGTTTGTTTTTTTCGTTAAATACATAAATTAGAAAAATACATCTTTGTCAACAGGAATAGTTCCTGCTGCCTTCAAAACTGCTTTGGTTAAGCCTTTACTTAAAAAATCTAACTTAGATTCTACAGACTTGAATTTTAGACCCATTTCTAGCTTGCCTTTCTAGCTAAAGTTAAAGGTAGTAGTGAAACAACTTAACATATATCTGGACAATAGCAATGTCCTTGAAAGATTTCAGTCAGGGTTTCGATCTGCTCATAGTAGAGAGGCTGCCCTTGTCAGAGTGGTGAATGACTTACTGATGAGTGCTGACTCTAACTCCATGTCCATTCTAGTTCTTTTTGACCTCAGTGCTGCATTTGATACTATGGATCATGCTATTTGAATTGACCGTCTGAAAAGCTGGGTTGGCCTGACAGTAACTGTTCTCAACTGGTTTAAGTCATATCTAACTAACAGACAGTATTTTGTTTCTTTAGGGGAGTCTGTATCAGGGTTATCCAATATTACTTGTGGTTTCCCCCAGGGCTGTTCTTGGTCCAATATTATTTTCTTTGTATATGCTGCCACTGGGGGAAATCATTCGTAAACATAGTATAAACTTTCACTTTTATATTTCTGTAAAACCTGGTGACTCTACTGCTATTTCAGTCTTGCTACAGTGTCTTGCTGACTCAAAAGTTGGATGTCTCAAAATGTTTTCCAATTAAACTCAGATAAGACGGGAGTCCTGCTGTTAGGTTATCAGCAACAACTAGAGTTTGAAAACTCCCTAAAATGATTTGGGCAACCTCACCTATAATGTAAAATCTGATGTAAGAAACGTGGGGGTTATATTTGATTCTGGTTTGAGTTTTGAGGCACATATTCAAAAAATTATAAGAAGTGTCTTTTTATCACCTGTGTAACATTGCTAAAATGAGGTATTTTCTTTCTTTGGTAGATGCTGAGAAACTAATTCATGCTTTCGTTTTAGTAAGACTTGATTATTGCAATGCTTTATTTGCTGGACTTCCACATCACGTCTTATCACGTTTACAACTTGTTCAAAATGCAGCAGCGAGGGTTCTGACTAGAACGAAAAAATGGGCTCATAGAACTCCTGTGTTGGCCTCATTGCACTGGCTTCCAATACATTTTAGAATAGATTTTAAAATCTTACTATTAACATATAAAGCACTACATGTCTTAGCACCGGAGTACCTTAGAGAGATTCTGTCCCCATATAAACCTCTGCACACTTTAAGGTCGGCTAACACTGGACTTTTGTGCCTCCCAGTGGTAAAATTGAAAAGGAGAGGAGAGTGTGTTTTGTTTTAATGCTCCCAAGCTGTGGAACTCTTTGCCTTCCTCTATTAAAGATGCTGCTTCGGTCAGCGTTTTTAAATCAAGATTAAAGACAAACTTTTATAGATCAGCTTTTTTAACCTAATCTAGATATAAAGTTTCTGTTATCTATTTTGATGTGCTAACTTTGTATTTTATTTGTTATACTTATTTATTTTATTTTGTCATATCTAGATATTTGCTATTTATTGTTATTATTAATATCTGTCTGTCTTGTTTCTTGATCATGATACATACTGTCTGTAAAGCGCTTTGAGATACCATGGTATGAAAGGCGCTATATAAATAAAATAAATGAAAACGGACTACCTGTCCGAGAGTTACACACACATTACATTAGGGCTTCTGGTTTTCTGTGTTTTTGGCTGTCTTTGCTTATCCTTTATGAATTAATTTCACAATCAACACATTTCTCAGTTTTAATTCAGAAACTAACACACATTAAACAGTGCTCAGTCATTTTAATAGGAAAGTAGTTAAACACGAAGAAAACACAAAAAACCCCAGAAGCCCTCAATATATTATTCAGTGTGAACTCATCCATGGCATTTCTTGTTGCTTCATTTATATAAATGAAGATTTTGATGAGGTATCTTTTTTTTTTTTAAATTAAAATAACAATACACTAAATTAACATGCCGACTACATCCAAGAAGTATTAAACTATTATAGTATTGAAAATAAAACATTAGCCATTTTTTTTTTTTTTAATTTCCTGTTTACAATTTATGAATTACGTGGCCCAGCTTCTGCTAGCAAAAGCAGCGGTCCCTTCCAGTTAAGTTATGTGTATTGGTTCAGGTTCCTGATGTGATAATAAGCTTGTTTCAATTTCAAAAAGAAAACTGGACAGGATTTATTGATTTATTGATTGACACTTAACGGCTCTCCTCACTGATTGGTAGATCTGAGCATCCGGGGCGGGTTTAGTATCCTGATATTGTTAAAGTGTCCTTCCAGCGATTTGTATAACTAATAAAAAATAAGTATTTTACATACCCCAAAACAAACTCCAATGTTCCATTTTACTCAAGTTCCTGGAAAGCAGTCTCTTTTTTTAAGCTTTAAATCAGAGTTTTGGTAAACAGGAAGCCTGCTTCAGTGGTTGCTATGGAACTCCTCCCATTGCTATATGACTTGCGCAGGGTAAGGAAAGTAAAATATAATTTCATAATTTGTATTTCATACAAAAATTTTAAAAAAATCACATTAACGAAACTGTACAGCTTTGTTATGTGCCTGTGTGTAATATTCGCCATGCACACAGTGCTGTGCAGTGATTGTCATGTCACCTATATACAATCTTAGCAGGAAATTAAAATACTACACACTGTAAACAAGAAAATGGACGTCTCTAAAAAGGCTCAAAATGTGTCTGCAGCAGATCACGTATCCAGCAGGAGTTTTACACAGCGATGGAGGTAAGCTCTTGTTCTGTTTGTCCTGCAACATTACTGTAGATCACTACCGAAACTTGTTGACAGGCATTTAGATTCACCGAAAAGAGAAAGGCGGAAATCCAGAGCAGTACTGCGACTGCTTTTCTTGCAAAGAAACAAAAAACAGTGACTTCCATATTCTATGTCCACTTATTAAATTTTGACCTGACAGAGGTGTTTGTTTGCACAAATATCCCTTTTGAAAAATTAGACAACCAAAAGTTATGGAAATTCTTCAGACAGTGTGTAGCAAATGGTGGAGTGATTCCTTCATCAGCCCAGCTGAGACCTGAATACCGTATTACTTTGAATTAAGCCGTCCTCGAATTAACGCGTCACTCAGATATCAGCTTTTTAATAGACGCCACCCTCGAATAAACACCGCTCTCAATAAAGAAACACAAAGGTATTTTTTTTTTACCCCTGCTCAAAAAATAAAGAAAGAAATGTGCAACTCTGGCTGTGTACATGACGCCTCCAAAAAGACTGCAACCTCAATCCAGCATGTAATACAAACTAATGTACACCCACCTTAGTAAGCAAATGTTATTTTATAGTACAGTCCCTACAGACAACCCAAGATGAACTACTTACAGCACAGCAGTCCTTCACGTCCCTTTTTTTTCAAGCAGAGTTCAGTGCCAGCACAGCAGGGGATAAAACAAGGGCTGTCTGTTTACCTCGTCGTCAGCTTGGATGGTGCAAACTTAAACTCAGAGGAACTTTGAGCTTTGCCGGTCACTCTAAATGCTATCCGAAAGCTGGCTGAAGATATCTTCTTGTAGGGGGTTTAGATGTTTTGTTTTTTATTCAATTGGAATTTTACTCAGTCCTGTACAGTTATATAAAATAAAAAAAATGGGTTACTATCTATGAGAAGATTTAGTTTCGGTTTCTCTTACGGAGAAATTACAAACAAGCAGGTAAATTACAGTGAGAAAGAGTAGGATATATTTTAGTTTTAACAGAAATCAAACCGATATTCAGAGGTAGTATTTTTCTTAAGAAAAACAACTGCATCGCACTCAACTACCGTTCTCTCTCTCCTCTTCTTGTCCTGCCCCATAGCAACCAATACACACTCCTGATTTGCTGGTACAGTACTCCTCTGACCTCCCAACTCCCACCTAATAACTGTCTCGTTAACTGTCAGTAAATGTACTGTATTCAAGTCCCAAAAACACACAAGAGTATAGTGCTGCAGATCGGAGCCTCTCATGGCGCCGTTTCTTTTAATAAAGTATCTGAACTGAAGAAAACACTTTATAACGGACATCTTATTCAGCCTTCGTTTTATAACTAATTAAATATTAGGCGTATTATGTAGTTATATTACCTAATGTAGTTACTTTTTTTTTTTTTCTGCTCTGGGAGATGAGACGCTTCAGCTTCACTTCAGCCCGGCTCAGGCAGCCGAACCTGGGGCGAGCCCATTCCCTCTTCCCCTCTCCCAACCCGCTCTCCTTCTCTGTCTGTCACTTTGAACTGAACTCCTAACTGCCGTTTAGCCAGGCTATTTATATTTAGAAACTGCTAATTTAAAATGATCCACGAGTGGGAATGTTACCTTTTTTTAAATTTTTTTAGATTTGTGCTTCACTATATATGCATTGTATTCAAAGTCATTGTATTTATCTTGCTCTTAACTGCATTATTACTTGTACTGTGATCCTTGAAATGTATTTTTGTTTACGACTGTAAGTCGCCCTGGATAAGGGTGTCTGCTAAGAAATAAATAAATAAATAAAATAAAATTATAGAGAGGGAGTGTTTTATTTTGCATTTTAGTCAGATGTGTGTTATCTGTCCCGCAGCACCCCCGACCCCCTCCCCGTTTATAACACACTTTGGTTATAATGCTCACATTGTGTGTCCCCCGAGACCCGCGTTATAGCGAGGGAGCACTGTATATTAAAACACATGAAACAGAATAAATGTTCGAATACAACTCTGTCAAAAACATTGGATTTACAGTGTTTTTCAATGTCTTTCTTACCTTTCTTACAAGTTTCTCTGAAGCAGGCTGTGATGTCTTTTCTCTCTGTGATGCCAAAACTTTCTCTGCCCTTCAGACACTAAATGCCCCTCTGTGACATCACACGAAAAAACAAAACAAAACAAAAAAAACTTTCAGGAAGTGAAAGTCAGTCCCTCCCCTATCCATTGATATGTGTTTCAAGCCTGTACTGCCAAGTACGGTGGCCCTGTAAATCCTCAAAACAAAGTGTTTTTTTTATCGTGTTTACACGATTGCTGTCCTAGAAGCCCATTTCAGTATGATAGTGTAAACATGATCCTGGTCCTTAAAAGGTTATAAAAGAAATACAACAAATGCATTGCAGGAGTCGATAGGTCAGACCAGATGCTGGAGCCGTATAAAGCTGCAAGGAAGACCACGGCATGGCACAGTAAGCTTGGCATGTACATGGTCCAGATCTCATTGTACAATGCCTACGTAGTGTACTCAAGTACGGCACCAGAGCTTCACCTCGCATTCCTTGAATTTCAGACTTTCTGTGATCTCCAGCCTTTTATTTGTTACACAAGGAGTACCACAGACTGAAAGAGCCTAAACTGTGGCAAGGCTTCGTGAATGGCATTTTATTAGAACGCTGCTTCAGTCCTGGAGAAAAGCCTATCCTCAAAAAAGGTGCCATGTATGTTCCAGCAAGGGCATACGGAGGGATACACGGTACTAATGTCCACGCTGTCCCTCTCATCCAGTCCTCTGTTTGGAGGAGTGTTTTGATAAGTACCACACAATACATGAGTACAGGAAGGACTAAATAAACCTTCAAAACAAACCAACGTAACCAAAGGTAGTAAAAAACACTTTTTTTTATTTCATGCTGCAACATTACGTAGGGCTCCAGAAAGATTATGGGTAACAAACCATTGAAGGGTGACGTTATGTTACCTATTTCTTAAATCCTTATTTTATGCAAATTCAGAAAATGTATACTTTTGCCAGGGTATCTCATTCTTTGGTGGAGTACTGGGCACATAAAATTGGGGTGGGTGCTATTGACCATGGACTGTTTTTTCAACAATGAAACTAAAGCTTTCAGATTTAAAGGTCTAAATATTGTGACAAAAAAAAAAAAATTATGGTTTGCCTGGAGTATTTTAAATGGAACATATGGTCATTTTGATGTAAAACAGCTAACTCCCAAAATCACACAATTCTTGTAGCACAGAGCATCAAAAGGGCCTCCGCACACAAAGGGTTAATAGACTGCATGTTTCTTAATTAAATTCTTTTTTTAGCACTTTTTCAGTTTTACATTCGTAAAGGATTTATGGATGCATATTAAAGAGTGTGTTCAGCAGTAGCACCTGCCAGAGAGCAGGACTGTCAAGCACAGGCTATCAGTTTCATTACATTACATTAAACCAGACAATAGTTTTATTGGCCAGACATGGTGTTTAATATTGAGTCTGGTTGGAGTAGATCTCCTGTTTTGAAATTCAGATGTAGCTGCTGCTAAAACCCCTTGAAAAGAAAATAGTAAATGGAATCTGCTGTGTAGAATTCTAAAATCATGTAATTTTTGGCTGATTTTGAAAGAATGCATTCTGTCTGATTTTTATGAACACCAAGCACATTTATCATCAGATTTGCAAGAGAGCTTGCAGTGTGTCGTGTGTTCTTATAAACTCCTACAGAAAATCTAATTACTGTATTGCCCTTGGCAAAATTAAGTTTTACACCCCTGCTTGTACAAGCAAAAATGAACAACAAACCTAAAAACAAATAGCCGTTTTCTTCAGGGCTTCATTGTTACTCACTCAACTACATGCCTGCCAGTTTTAATTGACTAACTAGTCTGGTAGCAAGCAAACACATACTGTAAAACAGAGTCATTGCAAACCATTTGTTAGGTAGCCCTTAAATCTTTTGTTTGCAGTAACTGTGTTGACAGCGATCCAGATAGTGGTGCAATCTATTTCCTAATCAGCTATCGGACAGGTAATGGTCAATTCATTGATTTTAATTATTATTATTTATTTCTTAGCAGATGCCCTTATCCAGGGTGACTTACAAGATATCACATTATTTTTACATACAATTACCCATTTACACAGTTGGGTTTTTATTGGAGCAATCTAGGTAAGGTACCTTGCTCAAGGGTATAGCAGCAGTGTCCCCCACTTGGGATTGAACCCACGACCCTCCGGTCCAGAGCCCTGAGCCCTGAGCCGTAACCACTACTCCACACTGCTGAGCCATGGTGATTTCAATAATCAATTAATTGATTAATCACTGCATCTAGAGCCGTGGTCTCTGTGTACCTGCTCTCAGGGCAACGTGCACTTGTTCCCTGTGGTTTTTTAAATCCCTGGATCTCCATTGATTTAGAATCCCAAAGGGACGTTTACCTTCACACACATTCAGACTGGAGAATCAGAAGTGTAAACTCTTCTGCCAGGATTCCATTGAGATTGTACAGTAATAAAGCGAAAGCAGATGCATTCTTTAGTTGGTATATGCACATGTGAAGTAAGTGAAACCTGTTAACACAACGGTGACAGACACTGTGTATTTCAGCTTGCAGTCTGGATTTCACGCTGAACTGTTTACTTAAAACCTGCTGAGTTTAAGACATGTCAGTTGTGTAATGCCAGTGTTGCGTTTAAAGCTATAAGAATAAACTAAGAATAATCAATAAAAAGCAGCCGTTCTCCCTCCAGTGCCATATACATTTGCACTCATTTTTCCTCGTCTTTTTTTTTGAGAAGGTTCTTGCAGATTTTAAAGGTACGTTATACAGGTTGAAAACAAGAATATTGCAGCTAACACAATTAATGTTTGAGATATTTACATGTACATTTTTTTTTATTGCAAAACCTACATCGTCATTTTATGAGAATTTTTTTTCTTTTGTGTTTTTGTTTTGAATTACAGCCAGCAAGTATCTTGGTGACTCCCCCTCCCGGATTTATCATTTTAGTACCTTGGTGTTTTGGCTGTGTCATTGTTTGCACTGTGGTAATAACTTTGTTGTCTTTTGGCTTGATGTACCTAACAGCTTACCTGAATCTTGCAGGATTTCTATGCAGTTTGTTTGTCTTGTATCCAGTTATCAATGAAAATGGGTGTTTTTTTGATGCAGCACAATCTTCAGAGCTTGACTTCCTTATCAGAAAAAGACAATTAATTTTCAAAATTGGGCAAAGCAATAAGCATAAAAAGTAGTCCCTTTTAAAAATAGCCTGAAATTTGTATAGCTGGGTGCTTACTGTGTTTTATAGTAAACATTAAAATAGAAGGATTTTTGGAATAAGTCCTCAATAGCAGTTTTTTTTTAATTTTTTAAACCTATTCATTTTGGTTTCAGAGCCATGTCTTGAAAAGAGGCATTACTGTACTGTATCTGTGTGTACAGCATGCTGCTCTCTTGGGTTGCATTACATTCATTTTAAAAGCTTTCATGGTCATGCCACCCACCCAGGGAAAACACTGAATCTCAATCCATGCCTCTACATTTGCTGTCTGAAACTACTGTTATGTAACATGAGGTACTGTGGGACCTGCTGTTGGGATCTTCTCTGGCTCTTATGATTAAGGAGACATCACTGTGAAACATCTGTGAAAATGTTTTATGGTGGCTTGAAAGCCACGACGGTCCCAGTAATTCATTCTCCTCTTTTCTTCTCTTGCAGGTTGACTGGGTCATCGGGATTCCTCACAGACGGGCCTGGGAATTACAAATACAAAACCAAGTGCACGTGGCTCATTGAGGGCCAGTAAGTATAGACCCCCTGATTTTATTAAGTTGCAATTTGGGTTCACCATAGTGCTAAAGCAGACAGACAGATATAATACTCTACCAAAAGCATCTGAGATTCTTGACAATGCACTCCTCTTTGCATAACAAAGTAGGGCTCTAATGAAAGGGTACATTTTGACCTTCAAAGGTTCAGAACACATTACCGAAGGAAGGGTTGATTCTTCGATGGTACTAATTTGCATAATTTACTGCTGTTGTCTGTTGCTTCAGTTCTAGCTGCCTGGCCATAGACATCTGTAGTTTATTTGAAGACTTTGGCTGATTGAGCCAACAGTATGTTACAATACTCTATGGCAGGCAACTACAACTGAGGAGCAGCTTTTCAAACTCAGGTGAAAGTACCTCAACATAGATTTACAAACATAAAATAAAACATCACAGTATTTGAAGAATTGCATTTAAAGCTACAGTGCTTTTTTTTGCCATCTAACTTAGAACATACACTAAAACGTTTCACTTAAAACTGTGAATTTGTGAGGGGCCTTTAGTGTACAGCAGTGGTACTCCAATTCCATTCTCTGGCGGGCCAGACAAGGCAATGTCCGAACCTTGGGGGGCCACAGTGCGCTCGAGATATGTGCGTAATGGTGGGGGGTTGTTTAAATGGCCATGAAAATCTGACTATCCAATCACACTTTACATACAGTAACAAAACGTTGCAACACTGCACTTGCACCAGTCAACTAATACATCTCAGAAATAACTGCTTACTATGATACAATGTTTGATCGTCATTAAGAATAAAAATAGAAAATTACTAATTAAAATTACTACCGCTGTTTTCATATTGCACAAAGCCTTCAACTTCAAACTAAGCAAATGGGCGAAGATTTGTGACGCATGCCAAAATGATAGCTCATCAGAATTAAAGCTTGGCCAATCAGCTGACTTGTTCCTGTATTAGGCTGCCAAAAACCTGCTTGTTAGGGGAAGCAAATACCCTGTAGATAGCGACGACCTTATCTTTGAATATCAGCAATTTCAGCTTTTGTAATGGACAGCTGACGCTTGACGGGCCAAAAGAAAGGCTCGCGCAGGCCGCCTATTGAAGAACCCTGGTGTACATATAATGTAATATACTGTAGTGGTGTAATTGGCAACCTAATTTCTTATTCGATTATCGTATCAATGATAATTGATGCATTGACGTGTTAGTTTTTCAAAATAAAGAACAAACATTATTTTTTTTAAACAGAAGATCCAGTAACTAATAACACTGTTGTACGTAATAGTTAAACAAAAAGGCACAACTTACATTCAAATTAGAACACTTCTGATTTATAAAAAAAAAAAAAGAAATACAAAGGACTTGAGTTTAAGAACTGCAAAGAATATGCGTGCGTCCGCATCAGATGTCGTTTAACATTGTAATAGTAATAAAAAATGCTATATTTTAACAGAAGTCATTTCTATCTGAACTTTGGTTGTTCGTTACTCTAAACATTTTATGTCCAAAGCAAAACATTTTAATTAAATCCTGACTAATTTAACTACCATACTAAATTCAGCTTCTTTTTATATAATATTGCCAATTTAGTGCAAAAAAATGCAGACTCACCAGTGAAGCAACTCATTTTACACAGGCTATATCCAATGCGAACGTAGAGGCCTAAAGTGCTTATCCTATCTGAGCAATGTGCTGATGGTTATTTATCTACCGTAATAGCACTAAAAGAAGTGCACTCTAGGTTTTAATGCAAACCGGCAACAGGAGACTTCAAACTGGGTTTTAATTCGATGCATCGATTCACCAATATGTAATTGAAGCTTGGGAAATTAAGGACTGATGAGCAATAATCCATGCATCGATTAATTGTTACACCACTACTGGTAACTCATCTGTGCAACCCAGTTTTCACCAGCGAAGTAACTCACTAATTTTACACGGGGTATATCCAGCGTGAATGTAGAGGCCTAAAGTGCGTATCCTAGCAACGCGCTGAAGTTGTTATACCGTAATAGCACTAAAAGAAGCGCATTCGCACACACTCAAGATTTTAAATCAAACCGACAACAGGACACTGGGTTCTAATTTGATGCATTGATTCACCAATATGTAATCGAAGCATGGATTTAATTGTTGCACCACTAATATACTGTAGGACAATTTACTCAACGTCATCCAACTGAATTCACCAACTTGGTAAATGTATTGTTTAATATCTATCTACTCCGAAGGATTGCTACAGTAAACAGAAAAGATATGTAACACAGACCTCTATATTCCTGTTTTCCAGTATTCTTTCTAAGGTGGCAGTGAAAGCTGTTTGTTTTAATGTTTGTTTGTTTGTTTCTCTCTTTTCTTATTAGACCCAACACTATTCTGAGGCTGAGGTTCAACCACTTTGCAACAGAGTGCAGCTGGGACCACTTGTATGTGTACGACGGGGACTCGATCTACGCGCCTCTGCTGGCCGCATTCAGGTAGGGAGAGCCAGCTTCCTTTAGTATCGGGTTTAGTGCTCTGGGACACTCCTGTGGCCATGCCTATTAAAAGCTAGAGGTGACACGATTTACTGTTATCATAATAGAGATATGTAGTGTTTGTATCATGACTCACAGAATCAAAATGTACTCTTTAAACAGGGGAGATTTAAACATAAACAGGGAATGACATAGTCTTGGTTAAGTCCTCATGGTAAAGTTTTATAGGCTTTGTTGCAAGCTTGTTTTGTTGAACAGGCAGAGGTGTGACGATAGACCCTGTAATTTAACAGATGGTCAGGGTACTCTACTGTCCCCATCCTTAGACTGTAACCTCTTGATTTGTTACACCGTCAGGTCAAATACAGCAGGACAAGCAGTTTGTATTGATCTTGGTGGGACACTGGGTCCCTTTCAAATGGACTCGGTCTGGTTCATTTCGTTTGAAACAGTGCTTGCTGTTCACACTTCTCTGCGAGCAAAGGGACAGAATTTGTTTGGATGCAAGCTAGAGTTATTGTTTTTTTTGGTCCTTCTCAATTTTTTCAGGACCGAGTTTGTTTGTGTTCACAAAGCAGTTTGCAAGTGCACTCGGTTCATCTATATGGTCTGTAAACCGGATGTTAACAATGTCCTGCGGGGCATATTGAAAAATGGCAGCTATTGATGTACTGCTCTGGTTTTTAATTTTGCATGTTTTAGATTCTTACATATTCCTGTGGAAAAGCACTGGGGGAGCACTCCGCTAATTTAAGTAATACATTTCTTGAATGCCTACAGTAGGAGAATAATGCAGTTTACACAATTCTACACGGTTCTCCTACTGTCGAAATTAAACAAAGTAATTTGAGAAAAGAATATATTTTACTATTTTTATAAATTTTGTCCAGTTCGGCATGGATTTTAGTGTCTGACCACATTTTCTATCAAAGCTTCAGTTTCTTGCACTGTCCATGTAGTCTGATTACCAGATTTCCACAGTGAAAAATGGGAAGTTTTTTTCTTCAATTCACCGACGCTGTAGCAACTCTGAAACCGTTAACAAAAATACAATAATAGTTTAAAAAATGAAACATCTGGAAGCACCAGCACAGTGCTTGTTTCGAGGAGGTGTATTTTGTTTGTGTTTTGTTACACCTTTTTATTTTGGTTCTGTGAGCTGTGTTTTTGTTAAATCTTTTGATTTATTTTTGGTTGCAATAAAAACGGTGCACCAGCGCTTTTCACCTGCAAATAACTTTCTGCCTCTGTGTCAGCTTCCTGGTCTGGGCACTTCACCACTCGAGCAGTCCTGTCACACATGGTGTGTTGTGTTTTTTTTTTATTTCTTTTTTATGAAGATGATTGAGGAAAGCACCCTTTCTATTAGTCACACTGGGTTATTACAGAGAATTCAATTCATTTAGCACAAGCTATTGAAGGTTCAGTGTCATAATCTGCTGGTATTTTTTTTTTTTTATGGGGTGTTTGGGGTTTTCCTTCCTCCTCAAGTTTCATTTTCTAAACTTCGCAGGGATCTGGTTCAGAAGCAGACAAGATGCAAGTACTGTAGGTAGTAGTGCTTGGATAGGATGTGCTTTTGGTACGTTTTTATGGTTTAAATGCTGTGCAGGTCTCAGTGTTCTGATGCATACCGACAGCCCTGGTTAGTATTTTCTAAGCAAAGAGACCCTAAATAAGCAAATAACATTTTAACATCGCAAAGACTTAACTACAAAGTAAAACAAACAAAACAAAAAAACGTACACACCAAAGTATATATATCGAAATTAGGGCTGTCACTCGATTTTCAAATTTTTGATCAGGCAATTTATGGACATTAGTTGATTTAACCGGTAGATTAATTGGTAGATTCATCCATGCAGATTTTTAATAAAGGAAGCAATCTTATAGTGGCTGTCCTGCATGTAATACTAAAAAATCACTAGAATCAAAGAAAAAAGCCCAAAATAATACAAATGTCTTTTTTAAAAGCATTTGTATTATTTTTATCTGGTAAATATTTCTCTTTGTATTTGAAATATTGAGATGTACCTGTGCTGGCCCTGTGGGCACAAAGTGAATAAACAAAACTTTTTTTTTTTTTTTTTTTTTTAACAAATTATATTATATTCAAAGAACAAAACAGAACCAATACTTTAAAAACAAAAAAAAATCACATCTTGCATATGTTACATAATCTATCAAATGCACAGATTCCAATACATCGTTATATTAACTGTACTGTTCAGGTATCGGTGCCAAACAAATGATTTGCATAAATGTGTAGTGAGAAGTTACATAATTACATAAGCCTATACATAATTTATTTACACTTATGCGTTCTCTGAATGAATATTGAAAAAAATAGTCATTTTAAAATTGTGTTATATGTATTGACAGGGATGTAAGGGCTAAATAAATGTCAGTCACCATCTGGAGCATTCAATTTTGTTTGACATAATTATTTACATTCCACAGTTTTCTCATCCGGTTCATCAAAATGCTTCCAAACATGGCTTCGCCAAATATTTAACAAACATCAGAAAAAAACGCTTGTAGTTAACTTTCTTACCCCCGTGGACTGCATACCATACCATGCCTACTACAGCGAGAACACAGAGTGCACCAATGAAGCACCAGATCGATAGAGAATAAAACCCACTCCAATGTCTTTATATTGCACTAATTAGAAAAACTACTTGGAGGCAATTGCCAAACACCTTACTTTTCAGAATAGATTTATAGCCCTAATTTTTTTTATGTAAGATTTTACAGAATTGGATAGATAGCGATACGCATCTTCATATTGGTAATATTAGGGAAATTCTTAGTACTGCATGAGTAATTTCTTTTTATGTCTTGTGGTGCTAAACTTTTTACATTTTTTTTTTAAATAAGCCCCTGAATCTGCAGTAGATCTTTGCTAGAAGCAGTCATTTATCTGTCAAACCTGCTCTTGAAACTCAAAGCAGTCCTTTCTTACTCCCACAAGCTGCTACACTAGTTCGTAATCAGCTGTTCTAATTCATGTTGCAGTGACGGTTTGAAGATGTTGCTTATTTGTACAGAAGTAATATTATGAATTCGATCTGGATCAAGTTCTTCACAGGTGAGGGTCCTTGGTGTGTGTTTTTTTTTTTTTTTGGAACAATTTTTTTTCATTAATTCCTGATTTTCCCCCAATATTGGAATGTCCAATTATTATTCAACCTGGCTCACCGCTGCAACCCCTGAACTAACTCGAGAGACGGGGACGAGCACATGCGTCCTCCGAAACGAGTGCCGTCAGCCGTCTGTTTTTCTGAGCTTTCGGTTGTGTCCTGCATACTTCAGAATTTTTTTTATTCAGGTCTTAGATTAAGAAAAAGCGCATGAAGTAACAAGGCTGATATGTGAACAAGGCTGCTCGTTTCAGGTCCTGCCACAACATCTCAATGGGGTTTAAGTCTGGACTTTGACTAGGCCATTCCAAAACTTTAAATTTCTTGTTCTTCAACCATTCTGATGTAGACTTGCTTGTGTGTTTCGGATCATTGTCTTGCTGCATGACCCAGCTGCGTTTCAGCTTCAGCTCATGGGCGGATGACATTCTCCTGTAGAATTCTCTGATACAGAGAAGAATTCATGGTTCCTTCAGTGATGGCAAGGCGTCCAGGTCCTGATGCAGCAAAGCATCCCCAAACCATGATACTACCACCACCATGCTTGACCGTTGGTATGAGGTTCTTACTGTGGAATGCAGTGTTTACTGGTATGGGGGAGTGGTGGTCTATAGAGATTTAAGAGCCTCTTGTATTAGGGCACATTCAGTATGTGAGCGCAAAAGGAGCACACCAGTATAGCTGTACACAAACACATGACAGCTGCACCGTCCATTTTTTTTTTTTTTTGTAGAAAATCTGATTTCGCTTTCCTTGCATGTCACATCGCAACAGGCATCCCCACTGTACTGTTGGAATATAATAGATGTATTCACATAACATACAAAGGGACCAGACCTGTGTGATTTTAAAGCTGTCATAGCTTGGGGGAAGGGTTATAAACTACACACTAACCCTTTAGATAACTCCATGTCTGTGGTAGATAATGGTAGCCTGCCCGGATTCAATATTGATTTATTTTCAAATTGAATTGAAAGTGAGGAAACTGACATTGTCCTTTGGAAGGTGTTGTCTGTATACATCTACAAAAAGATGACAGGAATCTCATTGAGTAAATTGTCAGCTTTTTTATGTAGCTTGGAGGATCCTTTGTGCAAACTGAACAATTGTGCATTACCCACCAAGAGTGAGGGGACCTGTTACCCAGTGTGTGCCAAGTCTTGTAATCAAATCCTAATCTCACGGTGATTTGTACCTCCACCATTATTTTACCTGCGAAGCCATACTCGCTGCTGACCCCACCCCTTTCCGATCGCCAGAGCAGCTTTAGAGTGTACTGCTTAGTGGGCCTGACGCTGCTTTACTTATGTTTTCATATTCTAAATCTGAAGTTAAAAAAAAAAATTAAATACCAGTAAAAAGTCTTGGAAAGATAACAGCTCTAGAAGTATGTGTGTGTGTGTGTGTATATATATGTATGTATGTATGTATGTATATATGCATATTTACTGAATTTCCTAAGTCTAAATGTATAATTTATAAGTTTGTGCAAATCCTAATGCCAGCCTACCTCACCAGACCAGACTGCTACAGTGACTAGCTTTCCTTATATACAGTATATTCCACTATAAACTCTTTGTGGAGGAAACAAAATAAACCCACCTGCACTCCTCTTTAACAGCTCCATCTACTGTAGAGGGTAAAAGTGTGTCCATCCTTACTGTGGAAAAGAACACGCTTCCCTTTCACATATACCAGGGGAAAGTGGAAGCTGGGACTGTTTGGATAGGACTAATGTGAAAAGCCAATAGCTTCCTTTAATAAACAAGCTGCCGAGAGATAAGATTCAATAGCACTTGGGGATTGCTGCTGGACTTGGACTTTTATATTTGTTCAGTGATAATTGTGACCTTTACTCCTGTGCAAACAGATCCAGGCACATTAGATGCTTCCAGAAATATTTCAGGAGAGACTATTTTAAGCATCAGATGTCTATGCAAGAAGTGATTTGGACAGCTGCTAAAATCAGTAATTGTATTGATATGTACACAGACATGTGTGTACACAGAGTGAATAAAATATTATTACAGTGGCACTATTCTATTATTAATAGTAGGGATTTGCTTGCCTCTACAGTGTTTCTTTATGATTTAATATATTTCGTGAATTACATTTCATCTACAGTATTTTTCGGATACAAGAACAAAGACAACTGAGAACCATCTCTTAACCTACAACTTCCATCTCTTAAACCTACAACTTGTACTTTTTTTTACTATACCGTATTTAAATATAAAATAGGACTGAATGTGTGATTAATCTGTTAATCTAATTTACAGAATAATGTAGTGCTGTTGTCCTTCCATTCTCTTATTAATCTTTGTATTTCATGTTTACCTGCATTCAGGTCAGCCTTGTATTTAATCTGAGTTATTGCGTTGGCACAGTAGCCTATTGTGAGAAGCCTGTGCTGTACACTTCACAGAGTTCCAGCACATTAACAAACTCCTGTTTTGAAATGCATCAAAAGAAAGAAAGAAGCAGTCATCTCTTTCTAGCTTCGCAGTGATTAAGTGCAGAATGGAGTGTGTTGTTGTTCAATTATGAAGAGCTCAGAACATCTCAGAAATACTGTTTTTTTTATTTGGTCATTTTTACTGTAATCTGCATTATAAAACAATATGAATGGCTGTTTTTTTGCCAAGTCTCTGCCCTGCAGTTACTGAGTCCTGGCAAGAGCTGCACTTGCATGTGATCAGAGAGCCATTGAGTATCCACTTTAGATTGTCCTGGGGAAGGCAGCCAACTGTCCTTGGGACTTGGGAATGTAAGATCTGTCTCCATACTACAAAAAGGACAGCTTTGGAAAGAGTCCAGAAAGTCAGTAGACTAATACCAGGGCTTGAGGATATGAGGAAACTGAACCCATTTTCCCTAGATAACAGAGTGGTTTGGGGAGTCTTGACCAGTGGTTTTATACTCCTAAACAGGGTCAGCCGCAGTCACTATTTCAAACTTAGTACAGAGACCAGGACCAGAGGGCACATTTGTAAGTTGGACAGAGAGCGATTCAGGAGTGAGTCACTGACATGCTGCATGTTTTGGGTTTGAATGGTCTTTAATAGGTGCCATTTTGATTTGATGAGCACCTTTTTGACTGGAAAAGAGAATATTATGGAAAAGTAAGATTTGTTTTATTTATTTTAAAAAATACCAGTATGGCTGAGCCCCTGCACAAGTGTGTAATGTATGATTGTTTTTTATTCTTTCTTTCACTGTTTTGTTATTGGTTTGAAACAGAGCCAGTAGCTCCGCCTGAGACGTGCCATTTGCTGTGTTTGATTATGGGGACTGACAGCCGGGATTGGCCGGCTGCAAATTCCTAACCAGCAGGTCTTGCTTGGTGTAAAGTAAGGTGTTAACACACCCTCAATGTGAATGCACCAGAGTATGGTAGTCTATATGATGACAGAGTTTTGTGAGCACTACTGAAGACCTGGCCACTGTCTGTTGAACTGGGGTCGTTCTTCCACTGTGTGTGGAACCGAGGTCGGGACCATACGAAACCTAAGAATGTTCAGAAGATCTTTTTATATCGCATTAAAGTATACTGAGGGTGTGTCAGTGTAGGTTCTGGCAGTGAAACCTCCCTTTTCAGTGGGAACAGCGCTGATTTTAGCAACTTTTATTTTGTAGCTCCCCCCTGCAGTCGTCTGTATGTCTGTGTGTGTGTCTCTCTCTCTCTCTCGCTCTCTCTCTCTCTCTAGCAGAGGAATTTCCCACCCCCCTTTTACACGTTCCAAAAATGAAACTTATTTCAAACCTGGTTTAGATCATCCATGAGCCCATTTGTGTGAACATACAGTACGGTTTGTGTTCATCTGTAGCTCAGCGTAGCCCAGCCTTGCACCATTCTTCTATACATTCTACTGTGACAATCCAGCTATTGGGACAGGCTAATAAAGCTTGCTCTGCTGTATGTTTTTGTCTGCTGGCCTGCCTGTATATTATAATCGAAGTCACCCATATGTTTTAAACCAAGATAATCTGAATGTTCAAGTTATTTTCTCCTTGGTAACTTGATAGAACTTGTGGACCTGCTGGTGTGATGACAGGTCTATTATTAAATGAATGTACACAGTATGTGATGCAATGTTTTGTTTCTCTGTTTGCAGCGGACTGATCATCCCTGAGAAGTATGGTAATGAGACTGTGCCTGAGGTGGTCTCCAAGTCTGGCTACGCTCTGCTGCACTTCTTCAGCGACGCTGCCTACAACCTGACTGGCTTCAACATCTCCTACAGGTACAGTAGAACTGCCCGAGCCCCTCAGTGGGAGTGGAAGAACAGCTGGCTACCAATTGCTCTTCTCCTCTTTCTGATTGCTGTGTTATACTGGAAACCTGCACAAAGTTATGCTCCTGGGGCCTGTTTCATAAAAGTGATTTGCGACAATTCGCAATCGCAAGCAGCTTGCAAATAAAAAATTGGGTTTCATAAAACATCGCTGATTTTCACCAGTGACAGCCAGACAGCTGCCGCAAGTAGCATTTTTCATCACAGATCCTATTAGAATAAACAATGGCGCTCATACTATTAGCTCGTCTTCAATATGGCAGAGAAATCTGAAGGGAAAGAGTATTTAGAGACCCGTCAAATCCCCTTGATTCGTATACAGACTGAGAATTAGTAACAAAGTAGCAACCCCCAATAGGGGAGAAAACTAATTAGTGCGATTTTATTAGATGAAGAAATTAGAAACAAAACACTATGAAATATGGTATTAACCACGCCATTGGAAGTGTTAACAGCTCTTAGATTCTATGCTAGCAGTAGTTTTCAGGAAGTAGTAACCGAGTGTCAGTGTGTAAGCAAGGCCACTGTTTGAGATGCATATTCAAAGTTTCTAGAGCTTTGTGTAGCCACATTGGTGACTACATACGCTTTCCTGAGCAACCTGACCAATAGGGTAATGACTCACTTCTACAATTTGTGGTCTGCCAAAAGTACTTGGAGCAGTAGATAATCTCAAATACCAATTTTGTCCCCTGCTGAGAATGAGCACCTGTACATATGCAGGAAAGGTTTTCATTTAATTTACATTCAAGTGATCTCAGATGCCAAAATGTCTGTGTTGGATGCTGTTGTTCGATACCCTGGGAGTACGGACAACAATTTAATTTGGAAATTGTGATATCGCCGATTGCTTCGCCATTGGAGATATTGGTGATGGATGTCTTTTGGGAGACAGAGGGTCAGTAAATAATAATGATTATAATAATAATAATGTATTTTATCAACAAAAAAATAAAACAAAATAAAACGAAAAATCATAATAAGGAAACATAGTGTATCCTTTCAGCAGGAGGCAGAAAATGAGAGAGACGCTTTCTTTCCAAAGGGCTTTTATTCAGCATGCCTTTCTCTCTCACACAGAGACCACAGCTCTGCCAGCTACTCAGGTTACAAGACCACCAACACCACAAAATGGCATTGCAGGCCTTCTTTTCACCTCAGCCCCACCCCCTTATTGGCCGCACATCCCATTGGCCCTCAGCGGCACACTAGGACCAATGGGCAGAGACAAACAGCCAATGAGGACAGACAGACAATCACAGGGGAGACACAGAACATACCCACACACAGGATAGAATTACACAGACAGGTAAACAGACAAACAAGCGGCGGGACATACAGAGATGGAGGGGAACACAATTACAGCGGTTATTACAGTGCACAAACACAACTGCATTTTAAAATTGGGAGGTTTATACAAAAAATTTAAATAAATACTTGCAATCGTAGTTGTCAAGGCTCAGCCGTTCCCATAGACAGGGTCTGAAGGGAAACGGAAGCTCTGACTAGCACTTGCGCAGATGTCTCATTTGGAGCGAGTTGTTTGGGTATTAAAATTGTGATATAAGAGAAGAGACGTTTTGTTTCTAAAACCGCGCATAACAACGGTGACAAAATAATGATGTACAGATTTTGCTACTGTCGGCTGGAATGCGAGTCGAAAGATCCCGTCATTAAACATTTGCTCTTTATTACTTTTGGAGAAAATATGGCTTGTTTGCTTATATTTTGTCATAGTATGCTATTTTTTTGTTTTATTTCAAGTGGTGCAAACTTTGCACTGGAGCAAATGCTGTTTTCGTTTTCAATGAATTTGAATGAATGAATCTGCTTTGCTTAGTGTTTAACTATTGAGACACCCAAGCTTGCTGTATACTGTTATATACTTGTATACCTCCCCAAGCTTGAAATACAATTCCTATCGCTGCATGTGCAATTATTATGACAGCCCATATATATATATATGCTATTGTATTTGTATAGATGGCATGGGCAGTATTTACTGTAAATATGCAGTTAATTAAAAAGTGGGGGACTACGTTAGTTACTGACGCTAATGAGAAATTATGGTAACTGAATTATTTTTCTGTGAGGTCTGTCTAGGCCATAATGTTAAAAAAAAAACAAAAAAACAAAAAAAAAAACAGAAAATGTTTAATAAAAATTATACCTGCTATTATTGATATACATCTATACATCTGAGTTTTTTTATTGTGTATCTGTAAAAACGAAATAAAACAAAATTTGTGAAAAAAACAAAACATAAAAAATAAAAAGAATTTCACGGGGCTCTACTTATAACTATTGATCTATTGCCATTATTGCTTACTGAGATGGCTAACAAATAACGTTTTTGCCTACTCAACAGCTGGGTCAGAGGTAGCAGGAAGAGCTCTGCTGTCTGCCTTTCTTTTTTTGCTTATCTAGTCCACTCTCAATACCAGCAACAGCTACTTCACCAATTATATTGAGGACAGCTGTTTCCTCCTGTGTAAGGTCTTTTGGTTTCTCATCTGGCTGTCTTTTCCCTTTTAATTTCGTTCTACTTGCTAGATCTATCCATTTTTTCTTATTTCAGGTACCGTTCTCGGCTCCACCCTAGAGCATTTACTGCATCCGTGATTATCTGCCACTTTTTTTTTTCTTGTCTTTGTTAGTTAAACTTTCAGATAATTTGCCAAATAGAACAGATTTGTGTTGGCCAACCAGTTCTATAATTGTATTAATTTCTTCTTTTGGAAAAATTGGTTTTCCTTTGCACCCTGCCATTGTGAAATTACCTAATCGGTCACTGGGCTTTAAAGTGAATTGCCGAGTTACTGATTTTTTTGAGCGCAGATCGATAACAGTGATCGCAGCGACAGCACTTACAAAGTGCTTTATGAAACGCACGCAGCGACGACCTCTGCGTCCTCACAACCTCATCACAACCACATTGCAATCGCAAGACTTGTGAAAGGGCCCCAGTTTTTCTATAATTGACATTGAAATTGTAATTGGCTAGGGTTGTTTTGGTTTCATTTACTAAGCTTTTTAAACATTTAAATTGTAACATATTGGGATTGTTTGTAACTAATTAGTAAAGCCATCAGGTAGCCTTCCATTAGATATGTTACTGCAACACGCATTTGCGTAGGACAAGTATTCAGTATGAAATAAATTGGCTAACACTCTATTTGACCTGCAATTCTTTTTTTTTGACAATGTTTAATACTTGGATAAGCCTTACAAGGTTAAACTCAAAGCCTTTATCACCCTTTTATAATCAACAGTCATTTATTTGCTTATTTATTATGCTCTGTGCCTTACAAATAAGTACATCAGGATATGAAAAATTAAATATTGTGCTAACTATTGCATTTTAAACAAGATGATATGCAAATAGCTAGCTACTGTAGCTGAACCCCCTTTTTTAATGAAACATAATGTCCAATAATGATATATAATTATAACACAATAATTGTGTTTGATAGATCATTATCATTTAGTGGCTGTTGAGAGGAAAAGTGCTTGTCACGGATCGCCTACCCTGGTGATTGGCTGTAAAATGGTGATTGGCAGTATCGTTAAGGAAAGCTGCGAGTGACATCAGTGTACCTGAAATGGTGTGCAGGCAATGCTATTGTACATTGCTATTGGATAAGCAATGCTATTGGATAAGCCATATAGGAACTAGAAAACACATCTACACCTCCTATTGGGTTCCTGTTGATATCCCTGCAGTCACAGACATTGAAACAAATCTCCATCCTTTCTCTGTGTGAGTGAGCTGAGTGCTGTTTTTTGCACAGCAAAGCCTGTTGTTGAATTTATAACAGCGATAATGTAACTTGTAATTGTCCAACCCAGCATTGAAACGTCCCCTGATTAAAAAATGTAATACACATAAACAATTGTTCATGTCATCGCAGAGAACGGAGCAGCCTTTGGTTTTGAGTTATACTTTTTATACTGCTAGAGAGGTCTGCCACGTTGAGTGAAGTTATCTTTCCTGTTCTACTCTAGTGGCCTGATTCAGATCATCAGGATCTTTTTTGAGCTGGCTGGTTTAGCTAGTATTTAGTGGTCTCTGTGTTTTCAGAGTCCTGAATTTGTTACAAATCATATGATCGGCGTCATCACTCTGTCCAACCCCAGGAATAGACCAAAGGCCAGCACGAGCATCTGAGATTGAGGGGCTATTACAAGAAGAGTCTTGTTTGAACAGTGCCCGATAACTACAACAAGACTATTGTTGTCTGCTATTAAAACAAGAGCAATTCAACTTTTAAGATGTTTGACGTCATTCAGTGTGTGTTGAATTTTATTGGGGCTGGCCCAATGCTGCCTGCATTTCCAAGGATAGAAGTTTAAATCTAAAAATATTAGACACAGTGTTTTGTCTAGACTTGTTCAAAGTGGGGTGTCATGTTTTCTTGGGTCCTTTTTATTACAACTGAATATTTTGGAAGATATGGATAAGAATAGAACTTACATAAGCTAATGTATGGATTCAGTGTACAGTAACATGGACAGATTGCTCTACTGTAATTGGTTTTTATACTTGAAAAGAACAAGGAAGCAATTCCATAACTGGGTAACAAAACCTAACATTGTGAAACTGGAGCTGTAGCCACTGCAATTTACTTAACCTTCCTTTGCCAACCTCGTCTGAGCTACGTATTTGCAAAACAGACACCTGAATGTCATGGTATGTTGTTAAAGAAAGAACAGCGATAAATAGTGTTTAAATCCAAAGAAATTATAATTGAAGCATTACACAGTGTCAGCTGTGTGACTACGTGTTAGTATTTCTTTGAATGAGATATTTACAAGGACCACGCTGTACCATCATTATTATTATTTGTTTATTTAGCAGACGCCTTTATCCAAGGTGACTTACAGAGACTAGGGTGTGTGAACTATGCATCAGCTGCAGAGTCACTTACAATTACGTCTCACCCGAAAGACGAAGCACAAGGAGGTTAAGTGACTTGCTCAGGGTCACACAATGAGTCAGTGGCTGAGATGAGATTTGAACCGGGGACCTCCTTGTTACAAGCCCGTTTCTTTAACTACTGGACCACACAGCCTCCTGTGTGGTCCAGTGGTTAACACCCACATTAAGCAATTGTCTGTTTATTTTAAAGGAGTCCCATGAAACCAGAGATGTCTATATTGCAAAGCAATGTGTAATAAAGCATAGGTAACCATAGTGTACCAACCAATGGTACAGCACACTATGTAAATGCATAGTATAACCAAGGGAAAACTGCAAAATTACTGCATCATTTTATTGTTGTAAACTTCTAAAGGGTGATGGTAGGCATGAAATATCACAGCATAAATCCATTCCTTTGTCAAGCTTTGTTTTGTTTTGTAGAACACTGTAGAAAAATTACCCTTTTTATATACTTTAAGTAATGATATACAGAAGGTCAGCTTTCCACAAGAAGTGTATTCCGATCTCCATAGGCACACCTTGTCATATGTTTGATCACAAAGAAATTGATGATCAAACATTGAGATAGCTCTTCAGCTTGAAGTAGATGGGGGTCAACACATCAATCTTGCAGATTAAACCACAGAGATTTTTATTTTCGAGGGAGATAAATCACAGGAATGTGGCAGTACATTGAGACCTATTTAAAAAAAAAACACTCATACACTACAGTACCTCTGTCTCTGAGGAGGGACCTGGCTCTGTTACACACATATTGACATTAGTGTTTATCCCTTGTACAGTATGTTCACGTCTTGCCAATTAATTAATTACAGCCCTCAGAAATAATCTGCATACTAAACAGAACCCCTAAGGACTAGTTAATATTAAAGTTGTTTTCCATGCCAAGTCTGTAACTCTTTCAATGCTGTGTACAGGTATGGCGGTCTAGGAAAGATAATTCAGCTCTAAACTGCAGACCTATCTAGCAGTACTGTATAGCAAAGATGATTGCATTCAAACAACAGTGCAGTAAACTATATCCATGCCTGTTTTTTTAATGTATTGTTCAATATACTAAAACAAGTAAATTAGTTACTTTGTGCTGAGCGTTAAACAGGTTGTTAGTGTCTGGAGGCACTTGTATGTCTAATTGGTATGCCGAGTCACAGCTACCCAGTCTTGAGGCCTTGTCATTAGCCCGGGAATGTGATTGGAAGTTCATACCAGCGTGCAGCTCTGTTTCCGAGGTTTTTCCACCACAGGGGCTACGAGGGTGCTGCACCCTGGTAATTAATCGGAAAGTCGTCCTTGTTCTGCTGTAATTCATTCAGCTGCCGATGGAAAATTAGGCAGTTAGCATTCACAAAGAACTTTAAAGTAGCCCTGGCAGTTCACAAGTTCAGGGGCACATCATTATTTGTGAAATTTCCATCTAATTTGTTTTCTGAGCTTTGAGCTTTTTGGAAACCGCTGCTTCCCAACCACGGTTTAATAATTTGCAACACTTCATTTATATGTGTTACCATAACTGAAGCTTTTAAATCCGTCGCCTCTTCGCTTAACTTTAATGACATCGTTTTAATATAGTCCCCTTTCTCCTCCATGTAGGTCTGCACCTTTTTTTGTGTCCCCAGATTGGGGATCCAGCTTAGAAGAAACGCTTTGTGTTCAGTGTAGAAAGGTTGTTTGCATCTCTTTTATTTGAACATTAACATATTGAAAATGTTTGTAATCTGAAAAGCTGTTTTGATATCCCGGCAATCACAGACAATGAACTCTGTACACTTACCTCTAGGTAAACACTTCAAACCTACACCTCTATTTGGCCTGCATGCTTTTAACAACACTTGACATCTGAAACTATTCACACTTCTAGTAGAAAGCATTGGTGAATGAAACTAGGGGTGTAAATGTAATCTCTTAAATGTTTAAACTATACAATTTTACACGTTTAGCAGATTTAAAACGTTGGTAACCACTCCCATAACCAATAGTCAGAAGCACTCTGGCAGAGTTTAAAATAAAGGACTTGATCAGGGTTAAAAACTGCATCCAGTCCTGGCTTTCCGAACTACCGTCAATTAAGTATATTTAAATGATTCAGTAGTCAGGCGCAACCCCCAGCATATTGTTTCTTCTATTATAGCTACATGAACAACTCAGATGAGGCTTATTCAAGTGTGATCAGTTCAGCGCAGATTTAGCAGGGGATGATTGTTCTAACTTCAGTCACCTGTTGATTTCAATAATATATCTAAACAAAGGGGAGTTCTGAACCCAGGACTGGGTGCAGCAGGGCTAGTGGAAGTTTGTAACCCTCAATATTAACGTGTCTAAGACGACGTGAGTACAACACTAATGTGTATATGGAATAGACCAGAGGCTCCCAACCGTTGTGTATGATTAAAAAATATATTAAAACCTGTCCAAATGTCATAAAAAGTGACTGTTTAAGGTACCAAAAAAAATACCGTACCTTATTTCTGTTTCCAGCAAAGAACTTGTCAACGCAACGCTCCCGCAACACAGGACCAACCATATTACGCTTTGTGTGGTCGCCCATGGCAACCCGAGTCAGCGCATTGGAAGTGATTTTTGACTGAAGGAAAACAATGTTAACGCAAAAAAAAAATAATAATAAAAATATGAAACACACACAGAACTGTGCTGTACTAAGATTTATACATGTAAAGAACAACAGGAGGGAGTGCCTGTCAGTGGATCGGGACATAAGAGTTGCCTTATCTTCAGTTACAACCTGGATCAAGCGACTCGGCTCACTCAGACAGGCCGAGGTTTCACATTTAAGGCTGGTTCACACTGGGCATACGATTCAGACGGACGCTACGAAGGCACCACCTTGCGTTCAAATCGTAGACGCTGCGGACGAGTTGGTAGATTTCAACTTCTCAGCGTCAAGTTGGTGACGTCCACGCTGCTCAACCAATGACACGCCTTTCTCTTTCCTTTAGAATTTTACAAGTAAAATACAATTTACCCTTTATTTGAAATAAGTTATACTTGTATAGATATAGCGGAAAATGTCTAAAGAACTAATAATTAAGCATGTGCGGTACCATAAATAAACAGACAAATAATCAGAACGAAAACTAACAACTCAGGAATTTAAACTGTGTTTGATGTGTGTCTCTCAGCAGCCTATGTACAGTGTTTACTGAAAGCGGGATGCTTAAATTGAGCGGGTCAGCTCCACAAAGTTTGAGCGAATGTCAGTGATTTTACCATGAAACTGAATGGTGGCATTTGCTGTCAATCACACAATAATTATTTTTTTTATTTTTTTTGGATCAGCTGTTTATATAAAAGAGGCACTGCGGTTATACGGTGTATAAGTTAAATGCGGCTGTGTGCACGACTCCCCGAACCTCCAGAAGAGAGTTGTCTTTTTTAAACCAATCAGATTGAACTAATGCAGGGAGAAGATCGTGCAGTGTGAACTACACCCTGCGTCCGTTCGTAGCGTCCGTCTGAATCGTATGACCAGTCTTAATGGTAATTTGTTGCACATTATTACTCTCTTGCGTTTTGCTCTGCCGTCTCTGCTTTTACTAGCAAAATCCTCAAAATTTAATCTTACTGTTTTCAAACTTTAAATGGTAACTTGTGTTCAATAATACCAACTTTTACACTGAGAAATGCAAGACTGTTATATAATTAGCTTTTTTGCAGCCTGCAATTTTATAATTCAAAATCTGAAACGCTGGGCCATTGGATTTCGAAACATTTAAAATCTTACATGCAGGATCAATTTTAAAATTGTATTGCATAGGTATCTAGGCAAAAATATGACCTATTGCTTTGACTTGTAGCCTGTGGCATTGAACGGCTTTAACTGTAAACAGCTTAAACTGATAAATTATTTTGAGGGCGGCTTGAATTGTTTTTAGGAGGTTTAAACATAGAAGCTTTTATTAAAGGGCAAGTTCAGTTGGAGAAAATAGGGTGGTGTGCCTTAAAATAAAATTATATATCAGGGTGTGCCGCAGAATACATACTGAATATAGATAATAGATAATAACAGATAATATTAGATAAATAACCTTACACTGTATAAACACAAAGGTTAACATGCATTTTTTGGGGGATAAGTTTGATTTAAGTCTTTACCAAGAGTAAATTAGGATAAAAATGAAAGGTTCAGCTACTTAATAATGACGAGAATCGAATAGCTAATGAAGGATAATGGAAATGATATATATTTAAAATTGAGAGACTACAAGCTCTTGCTCATGTATAGTGGAACTGCTCACCCACAGTATATTTCCTTCTCAGAATCAACACCTGCCCCAATAATTGCTCTGTCCGTGGGGAGTGCAGGCTGGACAGTGGTGTGTACTGCGAGTGTGCGGCGCACTGGAAAGGAGAGGCGTGTGATATTCCGTACTGCGTGGAGGACTGCGGCTTCCCCCAGCGCGGAGTGTGCCACGCCAACACCACCAAGCGCTGCCTCTGCAAACCGAGCTGGCAAGGTAGGGGACTTAATGGACAACCCTGGAATCCTGTCACTGACACATTTTCAAGCCACTAGCCAAAATGTTCGTCTGCTTGACTTTAGTTCCTTATAGTTTTACCTCAATACGTTTTCTGTTAGTTGGGTGAACTACAGTAAAGTGTACAAGCCCTTCTGATATTGGCTGCACTCCTCAGGATTCAAAATATTCAGGGTGACCTCATTTCTACAATGTTTTAGTCATGGTCTTCATTGGGGAGATATGTTCTGCTGCTACTTGCTGTATATTTTCTGTGTTTTGAATGTATTCTGATAAATTGTTAAAAGTCTAATCAACTTAGGGTGTAGTGGATTAAATATATATATATTATTTAATATACACTGGCACTTGTTTTTGTTCTTTTTCTTAACTTTTTCTTTTAATGTTTTGCTCTTGATCTACAATGCAGAATGTATAGTACGGAGGCCCTCTGATCTGCATGTTAAACAAACCTGTAACCGTTGCATTTAAGGTTTCTGTTAATGATCAAGTAGAGACACTCATATAAAGCCCATCAGTATAGTGGTTACTATAGTGTCTATGAAAACAAACAAGAAATGTGCCTTCATGTTCCTGATTACTGCATTCATTAATACCAATACATTTTTTGTTTTAAAATGTTAAATATTTTCATGTTATGTTTACCTTATACAGTGTGTGTACCTACCTACCTAAAATTAGGTTGGCACGGGTACCCATTGGGTTTAAAATTACCCGAACCGGGTCTCTTTTTACTACCTGGGTATAGATAATTAATGTGAGAATTAAGAAAATGTCGCAAATATGACAATGCAGTTGTAAACACGAGTTTCTGGCCAGCGTAATAAAGACAGCGCTAAAACAAGCTTTGCTTTAGCGGCAAGTACACCTCAATAATAATAACTGCGGTGACTATTCTTCTCAGGAACTAAATCAGAAAGAAAACAGCGTCCTTTATGTCAGTGATAACTTTTAAATATCCATTTAATAATAATAACCATGTGGCTTCCAATACAGAATGCATTTGATATGACATCAGTACGGTTAACCAGGTTATGTTTCATCGGTGCAAATTAAGTGGTACGAAACTATCCACCATTCTCCATGACAGATTAAATTAACATTTTATAGACACTGAATAAACTTAATATCCTGTTAGGGCATTGCCTGTTATCTTATAAATCTTATAAAATCTTAAGGTTTTTAATGGTTATTTAATTTTACCTTTGGTCTATAAAATAAACTTCACACCTTGAAATTGTATCCATGTTGTTCTGGCACTAGGTATTTGTACTCCACTGTCTAATACGATTTGAATTGTGGGCCTCGCGTGTATCTACATGGGACGGTACAAACCTCAGTCATCTACAAATTGGAAGCTCTATTAGCGATGGTTTCCCGCTTGTGTGTGTGTGTCTCATATATATATATATATATATATATATATATATATATATATATATATAGTGAAAGAATCGCCCTCACCACGGTTGTTGCCCCTTTAAAAACACTAACCCAGGCACAGAAATTGATTTTTAAAGTGCGGTTGAGCTATTTTTAATCAAAACACAAAAACAAAAATACACAAAACAAACACCTAGCTCTCTTTGAGCAATAACTAAACAGAAACAGGAACCTAAACTAAGACAGGACAGCTAAGCTGTTTACCTGTAACAAAAAACAAACAAACAAAACAACACACACCAAAAGGCTCCACACTACCTTTTCCTTTTAAATTACGTACCCACACACCAGCACAGTCGGGCTTCTACACACTTCAGCAGCCAGGAGCAGACTGACTGCTCTCCTTATAAACCCTGCACCTGGCTCTAATTTACAATCATAGCCAGGTGCAGGTGATAAGTAACAATGAAACAATTAACAAAAACTAACCCAAAATGTGCCTACGCACGTGTTTTTCTGCAGGGAGGATTTAACCCCCTCCCTGCTGTCTTACAAGATACACAAACACTTTTTTGTAAATTATGAATCAGAACATATATGAATTGATACATTAAGTTTTAAGTTGATTAAAGATAGTGTGGGTATTTTAATGACTATAAATTACATTGTCCAAAATCTCTCGTTGTCCATAACCATATTATAATTGACTCCAAACCAGCTGTTATCCTATTTCACAGTGTAATCACAAATTTTAGAATGTATGATCTGATTTTAGCTGGGAATTCCATTATCGGTTAATGAATGAATTTCTCTGCCTGTCTGTCTCTCCTATTCTGAAGGTCCTGACTGCTCCATTCTGATGCCCACAAACGAGTCATTCTGGACTAGAGAAGAATACCCTGTCCGCAGCCTGGCACGGGCCTCGCACAAGTCTGTGGTGAACGATGGCATCATGTGGGTGATCGGAGGCTACATGTTCAACTATTCTGACTACAAAATGGTTAAAGCGTAAGTACGGCACAGTTTGGAGCCCTTAGTCCCAATACATTAACACTGCCTGGCAGGAAGAGTCTGCAGCCATACCACCCTGAAGCCTGACTTTCCTCAGATCTCAGTAGCCGAGCAAGGTGACCTCCATTGGATATTAGGTAGTGAAGTGGGGTTGGGGGCTCACTACTGGTCTCCTCTGTCTCTCATCCTCTTTCTATTTCTCTTTCTCTTTCTGTCTTCCCTCTTAGTCAGTGTCAATTAATATTGGTTCTTCTGAATATTTGTTCCCATCAGCAACATTGTACTGACAAAATAAAGGAAACACACACATAGCTATTACAGCTGTGAAGGCCATGCATTAAATCTGTAAATGTAAGAATTAACGCGTTGCAGGGTTGATGTACTTGGAAACTTTCTAACCAATCAAAATGTGCATGTACATTTTAAGAATACATGTGTACATGAAAAAAGGCTTTTGAAATACTGACTGAAAAATAGCTATCCTTACTGTTCACTTACCATTTTAAATTGAATGCTGATGCTGTATATTTATGTATATTTGACATGTGCAAGTGTATTTTGACATGTTTAAACATTTAACCCCAGGAGTAAGTAGTGAGATTTCCATGAAGAAACAATGGACAGATAATACATTTTCTCAAGATCTGTGAAGGAATTGTAACTTGCCATGTAATCATTCCCTGCTCTATCCCTCCAACCGCATGAACGTGAGCTTCTTACAAACTCTCTCTTTTTCAGGTACAATCTGAGCTCTCAGGAGTGGCTGCCTCTGAACCGATCTGTGAACTCTGTCATTGGTAGATACGGGCACTCACTGGCACTGCACGAGGTATATACATCACTCTCATCCACTCGGACTCCTCGAACCCTTGTCATAACTGACTCTGTATTTCAGCAGAGACTCTGGCTTTGTTCCATCTGTCGACAGTAACCCACACAGCACTTACTTCCACGCAGGCAGAGATCCAGGGAGTAGCGCTTCACTTCAACTTCAGCTCTGAGTCTGGCCAGTGTCTCTGAATTGCTGAATGCCTGAAAGTGTCAAATTCCTTTTTCAGTTTCATGTTTTACTTCTCTCGCTATTTAAAAAATAAATACATACAAATAAATAAAACATAAAACAAAGTGAAACAAAATGTCTACCATTAAAACAAACTGCTTGATAGGAAGCGACCCACATTGTAGCCCTAGTGAGAGTCCAGCGAAGAGTAACCAGACTAATTCCAGGTCTTAAAGGAATGAGGTATAAAACTGATTTGTTAGAAACTAGTTGGAAATTGACTGGAGACAGTCAGGGTAGAAGACACTTCTTTACATAGAGAGTGGTGAGGGTATGGAATGGGTTACCTAGCCGTGTTGTTGATGAGAATCACTGGGATCCTTTCAGACCCTACCTGACAAAGTTCTGGGATCCATCAGTTCTTATTTTTTGAGCCCTGTTCTTATTTTTCATATTGTTATGTAAACACTATTTTGGGAGTTTCAAATTGAAACCACAGGTAAACTTCCCAAAGCTGAGTGAACATGTTCTTGTGCTGTACATTAGACTCTAAAACACAAGATGTTTTTGAGTTCAAATGTAAAATATTTTCTAGCAGGCGTATATAGCTTCTGGAATGATGCAAATCTGCCTTGACAGTGCATATACAGTACTGTGCAAAAGTTTTAGGCAGGTGTGAAAAAATGCTGTAAAGTAAGAATGCTTTCAAAAATAGACATGTTAATAGATTATATTTATCAATGAACTAAATGCAAAGTGAGTGAACAGAAGAAAAATCTACATCAAATCCATATTTGGTGTGACCACCCTTTGCCTTCAAAACAGCATCAATTCTTCTAGGTATACTTGCACAAAGTCAGGGATTTTGTAGGCATATAGTCAGGTGTATGATTAAACAATTATACCAAACAGGTGCTAATGATCATCAATTCAATATGTAGGTTGAAACACAATCATTAACTGAAACAGAAACAGCTGTGTAGGAGGAATAAAACTGGGTGAGGAACAGCCAAACTCAGCTAACAAGGTGAGGTTGCTGAAGACAGTTTACTGTCAAAAGTCATACACCATGGCAAGACTGAGCACAGCAACAAGACACAAGGTAGTTATACTGCATCAGCAAGGTCTCTCCCAGGCAGAAATTTCAAGGCAGACAGGGGTTTCCAGATGTGCTGTCCAAGCTCTTTTGAAGAAGCACAAAGAAACGGGCAACGTTGAGGACCGTAGACGCAGTGGTCGGCCAAGGAAACTTACTGCAGCAGATGAAAGCCACATCATGCTTACTTCCCTTCGCAATCGGAAGATGTCCAGCAGTGCCATCAGCTCAGAATTGGCAGAAAACAGTGGGACCCTGGTACACCCATCTACTGGCCGGAGAAGTCTGGTCAGAAGTGGCCTTCATGGAAGACTTGCGGCCAAAAAGCCATACCTCCGACGTGGAAACAAGGCCAAGCAACTCAACTATGCACGAAAACGCAGGAACTGGGGTGCAGAAAAATGGCAGCAAGTGCTCTGGACTGATGTCAAAATTTGAAATATTTGGCTGTAGCAGAAGGCAGTTTGTTCGCCGAAGGGCTGGAGAGCGGTACACGAATGAGTGTCTGCAGGCAACAGTGAAGCATGGTGGAGGTTCCTTGCAAGTTTGGGGCTGCATTTCTGCAAATGGAGTTGGTGGTTTGGTCAGAATTAATGGTCTCCTCAATGCTGAGAAGTACAGGCAGATATTTATCCATCATGCAATACCATCAGGGAGGCATCTGATTGGCCCCAAATTTATTCTGCAGCATGACAACAACCCCAAACATACAGCGAAAGTCATTAAGAACTATCTTCAGCGTAAAGAAGAACAAGGAGTCCTGGAAGTGATGGTATGGCCCCCACAGAGCCCTGATCTGAACATCATCGAGTCTGTCTGGGATTACATGAAGAGAGAGAAGCAACTGAGGCTGCCTAAATCCACAGAAGAACTGTGGTTAGTTCTCCAAGATGTTTGGGCCAACCTACCTGTCAAGTTCCTTCAAAAACTGTGTGCAAGTGTACCTAGAAGAATTGATGCTTGATGCTGTTTTGAAGGCAAAGGGTGGTGACACCAAATATGGATTTGATTGAGATTTTTCTTCTGTTCACTCACTTTGCATTTAGTTAATTGATAAATATAATCTATTAACATGTCTATTTTTGAAAGCATTCTTACTTTACAGCATTTTTTCACACCTGCCTAAAACTTTTGCACAGTACTGTATATCACAAATATTCTCCAAAACGTGTTTCATATACTCCTGACCTACTATGGACTTTTAAAACTATTGAATTTATACAACATGTTAACTTCTAAATTTAGTACAGTTTGAGATTCTTGGGAACCTCCATAGTTGTTTGTGCAAGTTTGTACTCTCAGCTATGGATACTGTTTTTGCCAACATTCTTGCGTTGTCCCCAACACAGGGCAAGATCTATATGTATGGCGGTAAGATCGACTCCAGCGGGAACATCACCAACCAGCTGTGGGTGTTTCACACCGGGAACCAGTCATGGGTGCAGGTCAGCCCCAAGGCCAAGGAGCAGTACGCCGTGGTGGGGCACTCGGCACACAAGGTGCAGCTGGCTGATGACAGCGTGGTCATGCTGGTTATCTTCGGACACTGCCCACTGTACGGCTACATCAGCAAGGTGCAGGAGTACAACTTCGGTGAGTGTGTCAGACTGGGGTCAAAGACCGATTTTAGCTCCACTCAAAGCAAGCTTATCTAGTATACTAATATGCAGATCTGTGCCCATTTTTTTTCTTTTTCAGTGTAAGACAATTAAACTGTTTTATATAATTATCCCAGGGCAGTATTACTCCACTGTAGACCACCCTAGTAGTATAGGAAATATAACTCCACTCATAACAGCAGAATCTAATATGCTACATCTATGCTCGTTTTTTAGTACAAGACATTGAAACTATTTAAAATACATTTCTGTAAAGTTTCTTAGTGCTGAAAGAGAAATGTGGAATAGAGAAAAATGAGAGCATTTTCATTTTTCTTAATGAAAGTGATGCAGTGGAAAAAATTAGAGAAGTTGTTTTTAATAAGAATGAAATGGAGTCAACAATTTGAAACTTCTTTGCAATCATCAACGTCATTAACACAGAGCCCTCAGATAGAGTCCTGCATCAGTTCGGTGCCGTGGGTAACCCGCAGCGGGTCAGATTTTGGTCGGAATGTGATCTATTTTGCGGTTTGCGGTTCGGGTCAGGCTCGGGTCTGAATTTGAATCGCCAAAAACGTTTTCTGTCCTTTCAGCGTGTTCGTCTGTAACCCTTTCACAAATAAAATATTACAAGGTAAATGTACCGGTATTTCCTGCACTAAAGCAGAGGCTATTAGGGAGGAGTCACCTGACTGTGTTCTCGGTTTGTTTTGCCGCTTATTTGATACGTCTCAAAATCTTTTTATCACGTCTGCTTGGTGATATTAAAAATGTATGTGGACGAGGTGAAGCAAATGATAGCGCAGGGTTTATATCATGTAGTGGATAATAGTTCAAGAGGTAAATCAGAAGTGTGGAATTATTTTGGAATCAAAGCAAATGAAAATAATGAACATGTGACTGGGTTCGTTGCTTGTAAAACCTTCCATGTTTTTGTGTACGACAGCCGCAAAACTGGTACGTCATCTCTGCGAAAGCACAGGTGTAGTTCACTTTCAACTAGTGGGACGAAAGGAATAGACATGTATTTTATAGTAACATAAGTAGAGATAGTTAATATGTTACTATGTTAAAATATATCCAGACCACTAGAGAAAGCTACCACACTGTATTGGTAAGCCTATTGTATAAACTCGATCTATGGAGAATGGCAGAGATATCTGTGAATGTGAGAGAGTCAGTCAACACAGGCAGTAGGTAAAGGACAAACACTTGCGGGTTTGGGTCGGGTTGCAGGTCTTATTAAAGCGTGTCAGGTCACGGGTAAGAAGACGGTGTTGCAGTGGGTTCGGGTCGGGTCCTGTAGTACCGGGTCTGGTTTGGAAGTGGGCCGTAAAAATCGGACCCGGACTCTGCCCTCAGACACATTTTACAAAATCATACGGAAGAGACTTGCGTGCACTTTTGATGCTGATTTAGAGAAACGAGCGGCACACTCACTTTTAAAGATCTAAAACAAGATCTGCTGCATGCATCAATTGATTAGACCCCTCTGTACAAATCAAATCATTCATGTGCTTTATGTGCAAACTAAACATTTCACATTTACAGAAAAATGAAAGAATAAGCAGTACAGGTTGTAATATGTTGAAGTAAAAATAATCCGTATATACAGTGCTCCCTCGTTATAACACGGGTCTCGGGGGACACACAACATGAGTGTTATAACCGAAGAGCGTTATAAACAGGGGAGGGGGTGGGGCGCGCTGCAGGGACACAACAACACACTGACTAAAAAACAATATAAAATAACTCCCTCTCTAGAATGCATATATTGAAACAAAAATGTAACTTTCCATGAATTAACTATGCATAAAGCACCATGTAATGAGCGCTATACTTTTTACAAAAAAAAAAAGGCTAAACGGCGGTCAGGAGTTCAGTTTGAAGCGACAGACAAGCAAACCAAGTGCGAGGCAAGGAGAAGAGGGAATGGGCTCGTCCCAGTAGATAGGTAATGCTCATACATGTCTTGAGTTGTGTTGGTTGGTAGTGCACCGTGCAGGAGAAGACACGCACGACAAAGTAAAATGTAGTAGAATGTTCTGAAATCCGGCTTTTGATTGGCAGAGAGTGGGTCATGATCTGTTCTGTGGATAAACTGCTATACACTGCGCTTTGACCACCAAACACATGCCCCTGATTCAAATCCATGCTCCCACAGGTGTAAGGCTCCTGTTTGAGCCGAGTTTTGTCTTGTAATATGGGTTCTTCTGGTCCTGCAGCCACAAACACATGGAACATCCTGAAGACTAACGGTGCCCTGGTACAGGGAGGCTACGGACACAGCAGCGTCTACGACCCCAAAACCAGGGCCATCTACATCCACGGGGGCTACAAGGCCTTCAGCGCCAACAAGTACGGGCTGGCAGACGACCTCTACAAGTACGAGGTGGACTCCCGCATGTGGTAAGAAGCTCCGGTTTGAATTTACTATTGAGGAGACTGAACACCGTGTTCAAGAAGGAGTGAACAAAGAGCAGAGTAACACTTGGGGCAGCACTGTGGATTGATCCTAAAGTGTTTTGCTGCTTGCATACTCTTTTCAAATGACATGTCGGGTTATGCATAGTACTTTAATTTGGGCTTACTGAATGTAGAAATTTGCATGATTTTTTATTTTTTTAAAACCGTTTGTGTGAACTCTATATAGTTTGAGACGTTGTCCTGCCGTATCTTCGAAAAAACGTATATGCATTATAAAATAGATACATATTTAGGAAACTTAACATGGTACAATTGTGCACACGGTGACTGAAGGGCATATAACAGACATTAAAGTATTGCAGGGGTGGGCATTGTTGGCAGCTTTATTACTAATTTTGCCATGCTGGTTGAGGCTAAGACATACAGTGCTGTGAAAAAGTATTTGCCCCCTGTTTGATTTTCTGCATTTTTTCACATTGTATTTGGTCAGATTTTTTTGTGGGTTGTAGTAGAATATAGAGGGAGTCTGAGAGAAAAAATGTTGGTGCTTTTATTTGTTTGGTGTGCAAGGTAATCAAACATACAATCTTCAGGTGTGAAAAAAGTTATTGCCCCCCCTAGTTAACTCAACCCAATTAAAGGGATAATTAGGGTCAGCTGTTTGAGTACTTTGGTTAACAACCAGGCCTGATTTGGACCAGCCCTGCCCAATATAAATAACTTTGGCCCTTACCATCAGAGTGAAGTTGTCAGCACACAGGTTCTAGAGGCACATCATGCCACGAACAAAAGAAATTCCTGAAGACCTCCGGAAAAAAAGTTGTTGATGCCTATCAGTCTGGAAAGGGTTACAAAGCCATTTCTAAGGCTCTGGGGCTCCACTGAACCACAGTCAGAGCCTATTATTGTTATTATTTGTTTATTTAACAGACACCTTTATCCAAGGCGACTTACAGAGACTAGGGTGTGTGAACTATGCATCAGCTGCACTTACAACTACGTCTCACCCGAAAGACGGAGCACAAGGAGGTTAAGTGACTTGCTCAGGGTCACACAATGAGTCAGTGGCTGAAGGGGGATTTGAACTGGGGACCTCCTGGTTACAAGCCCTTTTCTTTAACCACTGGACCACACAGCCTTCTATATGGACAGATGAGTCAAAAGTGGAACTTTTTGGCCGACTTCGGCCCCGTTATGTCTGGCGAAAACCAAATACTACATTCCACACTAAGAACCTCATACCAACGGTCAAACATGGTGGTGGCAGTGTCATGGTTTGGGGATGCTTTGCTGCATCAGGACCTGGATGCCTTGCCATCATTGAAGGAACCATGAATTGTGCTCTGTATCAAAGAATTTTAAAGGAGAATGTCAGGCCATCCGTCCGTGAGCTGAAGTTGAAGCGCAGCTGTGTCATGCAGCAAGACAATGATCCGAAACACACAAGCAAGTCTACATCAGAATGGTTGAAGAACAAGAAATTTAAAGTTTTGGAATGGCCTAGTCAAAGTCCAGACCTAAACCCCATTGAGGTGTTGTGGCAGGACCTGAAACGAGCAGTTCATGCTCGAAAACCCACAAATGTCACTGAGTTGAAGCAGTTCTGCATGGAGGAGTGGACCAAAATTCCTCCACGGCGCTGTGAGAGACTAATCAATAACTACAGGAAGCGTTTGGTTGCAGTTATTGCTGCTAAAGGTGGCGGAACCAGTTATTGAGTCTAAGGGGGCGATTTACTTTTTCACACGTGCATTGGGTGTTGCATAACTTTCTTTAATAAATAAATTAAATATGTATCACCTTTTTCTGTTATTTGTTCACTCAGGGTCCCTTTTATCTAATATTAGGTTTTGGTTGAAGATCTGATAACATTCACTGTAAAAAATATGCAAAAAATACAGAAAATCAGACAGGGGGCAAGTACTTTTTCACGGCACTGTATTTCCTGATATTCAATTGGAAGACATTTATTAAATGCTCCGGGAATGTAGTTTGTCATTTTTTTAAATTTTTTTTTATTGATTTGATTTAAATAATAATTTATTACCTCTTGTATCACAGTTCTTTATAGGCCTGAATGCTATGGCACACAACAGCCATCTAAGGACCTTAACATGTTACAGCATTGTACATCTACCCTTTAGAATAGATACATATACAGTCAATTTTCGTTAAAAAGAACTCTGGGTTAAACTAATTTCCTGATGCTACAAATTTTCTACATGGTCCCAGGCAAATTTAGCGGTCGCTTAATGTAAATTACTACATATATTATGAATTCACTTAACACAAATTTCCTGTTTAATGCAAAGTATTTTGGAGCCCTCCTAGGGAAGAAAATTGAATAAAACCTTGCTTAAAAGAACATATATAATGTTATGTACTGTGTATATATATATATATATATATACAGTACTGTGCAAAAGTTTTAGGCAGGTGTGAAAAAATGCTGTAAAGTAAGAATGCTTTCAAAAATAGACATGTTAATAGATTATATTTATCAATTAACTAAATGCAAAGTGAGTGAACAGAAGAAAAATCTACATCAAATCCATATTTGGTGTGACCACCCTTTGCCTTCAAAACAGCATCAAGCATCAATTCTTCTAGGTACACTTGCACACAGTTTTTGAAGGAACTTCGGCAGGTAGGTTGGCCCAAACATCTTGGAGAACTAACCACAGTTCTTCTGTGGATTTAGGCAGCCTCAGTTGCTTCTCTCTCTTCATGTAATCCCAGACAGACTTGATGATGTTGAGATCAGGGCTCTGTGGGGCCATACCATCACTTCCAGGACTCCTTGTTCTTGTTTACGCTGAAGATAGTTCTTAATGACTTTCGCTGTATGTTTGGGGTCATTGTCATGCTGCAGAATAAATTTGGGGCCAATCAGATGCCTCCCTGATGGTATTGCATGATGGATAAGTATCTGCCTATACTTCTCAGCACTGAGGAGACCATTAATTCTGACCAAATCCCCAACTCCATTTGCAGAAATGCAGCCCCAAACTTGCAAGGAACCTCCACCATGCTTCACTGTTGCCTGCAGACACTCATTCGCGTATGCGCTCTCCAGCCCTTGGCGAACAAACTGCCTTCTGCTACAGCCAAATATTTCAAATTTTGACTCATCAGTCCAGAGCACCTGCTGCCATTTTCTGCACCCCAGTTCCTGTGTTTTCGTGCATAGTTGAGTCGCTAGGCCTTGTTTCCACGCCGGAGGTATGGCTTTTGGCATAAGTCTTCCATGAAGGCCACTTCTGACCAGACTTCTCCGGACAGTAGATGGGTGTACCAGGGTCCCACTGTTTTCTGCCAGTTCTGAGCTGATGGCACTGCTGGACATCTTCCGATTGCGAAGGAAGTAAGCATGATGTGTCTTTCATCTGCTGCAGTAAGTTTCCTTGGCCGACCACTGCGTCTCACGGTCCTCAACGTTGCCCGTTTCTTTGTGCTTCTTCAAAAGAGCTTGGACAGCACATCTGGAAACCCCTGTCTGCCTTGAAATTTCTGCCTGGGAGAGACCTTGCTGATGCAGTATAACTACCTTGTGTCTTGTTGCTGTGCTCAGTCTTGCCATGGTGTATGACTTTTGACAGTAAACTGTCTTCAGCAACCTCACCTTGTTAGCTAAGTTTGGCTGTTCCTCACCCAGTTTTATTCCTCCTACACAGCTGTTTCTGTTTCAGTTAATGATTGTGTTTCAACCTACATATTGAATTGATGATCATTAGCACCTGTTTGGTATAATTGTTTAATCATACACCTGACTATATGCCTACAAAATCCCTGACTTTGTGCAAGTGTACCTAGAAGAATTGATGCTGTTTTGAAGGCAAAGGGTTGTCACACCAAATATGGATTTGATTTAGATTTTTCTTCTGTTCACTCACTTTGCATTTCGTTAATTGATAAATATAATCTATTAACATGTCTATTTTTGAAAGCATTCTTACTTTACAGCATTTTTTCACACCTGCCTAAAACTTTTGCACAGTACTGTATATATATATATTTTTTTTTTTCTTTTTTCAATAATAGTCCTGCTGTTCTGTTTTACAAGGTTTGAGTGTGGTGGAGTCTTTTTTGGGAATTATAATGCCACTCCCGTCTTCTAGCACTCAGTAGTCACCTGTTAACTGCTTCTTCAACAGTCTTCCACGAAAGCTCGCCCTTTTATAGTAGTTTCTCTTTTAAACTGACATGACAACAAAACAGCCCAGTAACAGAACCCCCTATAACGTGCCAATGTGTTTCCCTGAAACTCCAGCCAAACTGTTGTATACATTTACTGTTAACATCTAGTGAACATGCAATTAAGTACACTGCACTATTACAGTTTAAATTGTATGTCGTTAAAACAATGTCTTACAAAAACAGCTTCCAAACCATTTGCCTCCATCTGTGATGCTATAGGTGTGATTAATGCACGTTTAAGTTATTCCTGGGAAAAATAGTCCATCAGATTTTTTACCCTTTTTGTACGTATACAAGTAGTACATGATGAGGCCCGGATGCATATTGTGTTGTGATGCAAATTGAACCTTGACTTTACTGTATCATTACACCCATGTCTGTAGCAGGTTTTGTTCCAGACAATATTGATATTTCCAGCCCAGGTTTCTGTTTTCACCATGTCCTGGACCAGAGTTGCCTGCCCCTGGTGTAGACTTTTACCCCCCCATTCAAACAGGAGTGTTTTGAAGCAAATGATCTGCTCCTGGGAGCGGTTCAGATTGATTGGAGACCAGTGTAAATGCTCCAGAAACGACCTCAACTTGCTTAAAGATCAGACCAGAGACAGAAAAATAAGTGTCTCGAATCATTTGTGCAATTGGCCTTGGTGCAGATCGTTTCTTTTTTCCATGTGTGAATGCTAGCCTGTCTTGGGGCGTATCGATTGTAATCGCCCTAGAGCTCACTGTGGATGGGAAACATTGCCATGTAAATTAATTGACTGAGCATTTGTTGTCCTCCCGCATTGAAAAGCTCGTCACCGTCTGAATTGTCTCTGCTGTATGACTTTTACTGTCTGCTTATGTCTCAAACTAACACAATGTTGAAACAAAAAATTGAGCATCAATGTTATCAACATCATACAAATGTTTGTTTGCCATTATGTAACCATATCCCAGAATACACTATGGATAAACAATAAGTTGAGCATTCGATGTGAGCTGAGCTCGTTGGAAATTCCAGTAAAAATTAGTAAATGATTTTGGGGCAGTAACGGAAGGCAAACAAGCCATCAAATGAGTCACTGGGTTCCCCAGGCTGTCCTGTCTGAATGCTCCTCGACCTGAGCAGTGAGCATTTTCTTAAACGGTCCAATTCTGAGTTGTTTGCAAGTGCTCCCGTGTGAATACTTGATCTAAGTGTTTCCTTCTTGTTTTTCCCCCAGTCTTATTTTCATAGTAAAGTGCTTTTCTATGTTGGTCATGTGATAAAGCCCTTTAAAACTGTGGTGCTCGTATGCTTGATTCTCATTGTGGGGCTGATCTTTTCCAGGACCATCCTGAAGGACAGTGGTTTCTTCCGCTACCTCCACACAGCCATCATCGTGAGTGGGACCATGCTGGTGTTCGGGGGGAACACTCACAATGACACTTCTATGAGCCACGGGGCCAAGTGCTTCTCATCCGACTTCATGGCTTATGACATCGGTGAGTGACGTCACAGTACTGATGCACAGGCTCAGTCCACACTGCCCTCTTGTGGTTATGTGCTACAATACAGCACACAAGTCTATGTAGACAAATATTCAGACTAACATTTTTAACCCTTTCAGTCCTGATTTATTGTCGAGCTGAAGAATGCAAAATGTTACATAATTCAAAAAGCAACTGCTTTATTGAGTATGCATGAGTTTTTTTTTTTACTGTATTTTAGGGCTGTCAATTAATCACAGTTAAGTTTTCTGCAATTAACGTGTTAATTTTTTGGGAGATACATTTTTTTAACCCACGTTAATCGCACTCCTGTTTTGCCCCTCTTAGCATACCGTAATTCATTTGAGTGCATGCCAGGACTGAATGAGTGCAAAGCATTCAAACTGAAGGACTTGTGAATGGGACGTTTATTTTCTTGAAACTTTCTGACGGTTCATTGGATATAAACAGGGTTACTTGTATCTACTGTCAAAGTGAGTTCCAGTATCACAGAAGTGCATCTAGTCTGCTGTACCACCTCCTTGATAGACATGCTTTTACTTCTCAAAATATACTCTAGTAGTTTTTCTGCTCCATACAACAGCAATAGAAACCCGTCAGTTTCGACAGAGTACACTTTAGAAATTCAGGATCATTGCAAACCCATGAATCAAGTACGATACTATAACCCGTGCTGTTGGATAGCTACTGACTGCAGACCCGCTAACATTTGTAGCTTTGTTTTATTTCAATAACCACATTTATTTTTAAACAATATTATTTACAATTATGGAGGATATAACCGTTACTCAGTTAATGTTTTGTTTAGACAATTTCAAGTTATTAATAAAAGGTAATTTCAAATTATTATTATTATTATTATTATTATTATTATTATTATTATTATTATTGTTATTATTATTTAAATGGCAGTGAAAAACATCAGATTATGAGTAAAGGAAAATGTTAATTGTAAATGCAGTAAGGTTAATAAAAAAACTGACTTCATTGTGATTTACCAACAACAATGCTGGATTTTAAAGAAATATAAAAACTATAAAGAGAATCCAGAAAAAAAGGAAAACATGGTTTTTATGCTGGCTTGTTTTGTGTATGATGATGATGATTAGGGATGGGTCAGGATACCGGTTTTTCGGTTTACCGCGGTTTAGGTACATTACGGTATTAATACCGTTCCTTTTATTCTACACCGCAATTATCATAATTCCTTTATACATCGGTTAATGCATTTTTTCAACTGCAAACATGCTTCTTCTAAATCAAGCGATGGTACTTAGCAGCCTTAGCAAAGTGTCTGAGGAATATCTTTTTGTGAACTGATACTGTATTTTGATAATGGTTTTGAAGGAAACTGTCAACGACACAGAATACACGTTTCAATTGCTGCGTTCTGTTACCCTGAGCTTGCTGCGCCGGCTGCTCTTGGCTGCTGTCTTTCTCACATCACACGCAGCTTTTAGAGAAACGCCTTCCCCAAACCTTGCAGCGCAGCACACATTTTCAACATATTTTGTCTGGATTATCAACAGTCAGTTTAATGTAATTGATTAACATTAACTTTATTGTAAAATTATACATCACTTATCACGGACTTAATACATTATGTTTGCTTAAATAATTGATTTATTTATTTAATATAGCGTTGACAAGGCTGTTCACGGCTTCATTGTATAATGATAAAATGTTGTTCGCCTCCGCTAACAAGGTGGCAGCAGTAGTTTTAGTGGTTATTTGCATTACGATTAGCAGGTCACTCATGATCTCTGGATCGTCCCTTTGGTTCACAGCCGCAGCCAGCCTCCCGCAGTAACATTTCAAAGCTGCGCTGGGCTATGCAGAATCGGTGTTGAGTGACGTCTACAGCGCATCTCTGCGATTCTGCGCAGCACTGTGCAGAACTGCGGAAATCTAAGAACACGACCAATGTCTCAATTAAAATGAGCACAGACCCGCGACTGCAGCAGGATAGCTTACTTATTATCAACGTAGTTTTGTTTAAACAAGTTATAACAGTATTCCAATTTTTAAAATACATTCTTTTTTGCTGTACATATTTTATTTATCCGATTGAAACAATAAACAACTAATCTCTGCTCTTTAAATAATAACCTGTGGTACATGTTTGTGTTTTAAGCAATAAGACCGATCATTTCCAATTCTGTTTACCATCAGCTAAACAAAGTATTTATTTATTTTTATTTATTTATTCATTTATTTATTTATTTATTTATTTTTATTTATTTATTTGATTAATTTTATACGTTAACTGTTTTAACAAACTACAGCACCACTTCATTTTGAGCAAATAATAGATCTTAATACTGTTGTAGTATAACATTGAGAGTGTACAACTTTTTAGTTTTTTTTTCTTTTTAATTCTGATTGTCTTTATAAAAAAGAAACGTACCAATTGGCTTGGCATAGTAAAATACTAAATACCAAATGTTTAAATCATTCCATGAAAGGAAGTGTGATTTGTTGGTTTTATTTTTGTGAATTACAGTAATTTAAGTGATTTACATTAGTCTTTCTTCATTATTTAAGCCTTTATTTTATAACTTGCATGATGTACTGTATACCGTGATATTAAGGTTACCACAGTGTTTTATTTAACGGTTATCATACCGTGCAAATTTTATACCGTCCCATCCCTGATGATGATGATGATGATGATGATGATGATGATGATGATGATGATGATGATACAAAATAACTAGAATTGCCAGGCAGTTTTACGGCTTCCAAGTTCAGTACCAGTTGGATATTTTGGCAAGCTGTAGCATTGCAGCACAAGTGTCAGCAACAGATCAGTTTTATGGAGCAGTTTCAATTCAAAATACTGCATTAGTTCATTATCTCACGATACTTTATAACTTTAAACACCAGAGTAACCATGACCCTAGCTACACACTGTAAGGAGTTATAAGCTAATTTTACATTTAAACTTAAGGATAGGTCAAAGGTCACAGGCAAGGTGATTTTTGGATAGAGCATATATGGCTTACTATCTGTGTTCTAAAGTAACCATAACCCTATGTGCACTGTAAGGAGTTATAAGCTAGTTTTACATTTTAACTAGAGAGGTCAAAGGTTGCAGGCAAGGTCATTTTTGGATAGAGCACAGTAACCATTAACCTATCTGCACTTTGTTATAAGCTGGTTTTACATTTGACCGAAGATTTTTGAACGTTTTTTAAAGAAATGCGTCCGGTAGCCGTCTTGCTTTATGCACCAACACCATTTCTGAAAAAGTCAGTTGTATTGACACAAAGATGATGCTTGTCAGCTTTGGAGTTAATCAACTAAGCAATGTTCAACTGAAGCGGTTTGATTTTTGGGGCATATAGGAACAATTCAGTAATTGATAATTTAATGTTTATCTGGGTTGATTTAGTTCTCTTATTAATAATGTTTAATTGATGTGTTACAAAGATCAAGGATTTACTATGAACATACATACACACGCATACACAAGGAATGTTTAATCAATAGTAGTATTTTATTTAAATGTACAAATATTAAACAGAAATCAGAAAAATCAGAAAGTAAATCTTCGTCTCTAAGCACCAAACACCAAACAAGTCCAAATCTCTCACTGCACTAGGCTAGCAGGAAATTGAAATATGACACCGCCTGTCTCCTCACACACAAAGCAGCCACTGCAGCAGCTCAAGCAAGATGTGTAGCTAGTAAATTGCTCACACACACACACACACACAGCCCACATACAAGCATAGCCTCAACTGAAATGATGCAGACAATCTTAGAATATATCACATTAAGCTTATTAATGGTGTATAGATTAAGGATATGGCAAGTTTACTTTTAAAGAAATTCTTCATACAACAATATGAGGTAGATTACTTATAGTTAGTTCATCCAGTTTCACTAAATGATATTTCACATGCAAAGTGTGCAAACTAAATAATTAACAGTTCAATTCTATGTGAATTTGTTACAATTAGTTAATTTAGTTCCATGAAAGGAAAATGCAACTGGAATTATACTCAACGGTTCCTTGAAGCTTAGACTTTTGGTCCGCTGGTTTGGAAACTCAATCTGTTGAAGTGTCCAGTACAAAAGGCTCTCCTTTCAGCAACAAAGTCTTCAATCCCACATTGGATCAAACTCGGCAACAAAGCTTTCAATTCTCGATTAGAATCAACAAACAACTGCAACAAAGTCTTCAGTCCTCGGTATAGGATCCACAACAGTGCCCATCCGCTTTATCCTCTTTGCTGAATCTTTTAGCTATGCAGGTAGCAGGGCACAGTTTCTATTAGCACAGTTTTCTTTTTACTGTGGTTTTAGGTGTACAGAGGACCCAGACTGGTTTATGGCAGTCCTCCAGCCGGGCCTCAGTCTCGTTGCTTGTGGTCGTTGACTCACTTGCAGCTTGCTTCCTCATCTTTGGTCTGTTTTTAGGCAGAGTCCAGTCTTGGGACTGTTTTTAGGCAGAGTTGCAGCTTTGCTTCGCAGAGTGACAGCACCTTGTTTAGCATTCGATGTGGAGCGCAAATTGTTTAGTTTTAATTGGATATTTATAGTCTTTTCACTCTGCTAATAAGCCACTTTCAAGAGATAATTTGCCTCTTTATACTCTTAGTCTTTTGATGTTTTAATGCCCTTTTCCACTGGGACATCACTAGTTTATGTCTTCCTTGCCTCAAAACTGTTAATTATCTGTACATAATTCAACTGACCAATCAGCCTAATCTAGTCCAGGCGCCATCTTCACCTTGTTCATTAGGTCACATAGTTCAGTATGTCTGCAAGAAAGAGGCCCTCATTTCAAGACATGGCAGTTTCATTAATTAATTCAGTTACATTTCCAATACACGTTCATGTATTATTGTCATATTCAGGGAATATGTCCCACAGGCACGCTTTGGCGAATTTGGTGGCAGCATCGGCACTAATCTACACAGGATGATACCTGCCAAGTCTCATGATGATTGTTTACACCGCGTGCAAACAGGAGCAGTTTAAATTTTTGGGAGAAAAAATTTATAATAATAATAATAATAATAATAATAATATGGGCAGCAGTGTGGAGTAGTGGTTAGGGCTCTGGACTCTTGACCGGAGGTATGTTTACATGCCATTTGGTAGCGATGAGGTGCACTCATGGAAATCAGTGTGCCTGAAGACACTCTTGCGATGACAAGTCGCTTTTGAAAAGACTGAATAAACCATTTTAGGTTAAGTTTGATGATGCTGAGTTATCCGGTTGCAAAACAGTACTGTATCATCCATTGTGAATGAATAACTATCGGTGCCAAGAAGGTGTTCTTTTCCTTTAGCTGGAGTACTTACAATGGGGAAAAATATGTTTCACCACAAGGCATATATATATATATTATATATATATATATATATATATATATATAGTACTGTGCAAAAGTTTTAGGCAGGTGTGAAAAAATGCTGTAAAGTAAGAATGCTTTCAAAAATAGACATGTTAATAGATTATATTTATCAATTAACTAAATGCAAAGTGAGTGAACAGAAGAAAAATCTAAATCAAATCCATATTTGGTGTGACCACCCTTTGCCTTCAAAACAGCATCAAGCATCAATTCTTCTAGGTACACTTGCACACAGTTTTTGAAGGAACTCGGCAGGTAGGTTGGCCCAAACATCTTGGAGAACTAACCACAGTTCTTCTGTGGATTTAGGCAGCCTCAGTTGCTTCTCTCTCTTCATGTAATCCCAGACAGACTCGATGATGTTGAGATCAGGGCTCTGTGGGGGCCATACCATCACTTCCAGGACTCCTTGTTCTTCTTTACACTGAAGATAGTTCTTAATGACTTTCACTGTATGTTTGGGGTCGTTGTCATGCTGCAGAATACATTTGGGGCCAATCAGATGCCTCCCTGATGGTATTGCATGATGGATAAGTATCTGCCTGTACTTCTCAGCATTGAGGAGACCATTAATTCTGACCAAAACCCCAACTCCATTTGCAGAAATGCAGCCCCAAACTTGCAAGGAACCTCCACCATGCTTCACTGTTGCCTGCAGACACTCATTCGGTATGCGCTCTCCAGCCCTTGGCGAACAAACTGCCTTCTGCTACAGCCAAATATTTCAAATTTTGACTCATCAGTCCAGAGCACCTGCTGCCATTTTTCTGCACCCCAGTTCCTGTGTTTTCGTGCATAGTTGAGTTGCTTGGCCTTGTTTCCACGCCGGAGGTATGGCTTTTTGGCGCAAGTCTTCCATGAAGGCCACTTCTGACCAGACTTCTCCAGACAGTAGATGGGTGTACCAGGGTCCCACTGTTTTCTGCCAGTTCTGAGCTGATGGCACTGCTGGACATCTTCCGATTGCGAAGGGAAGTAAGCATGATGTGTCTTTCATCTGCTGCAGTAAGTTTCCTTGGCCGACCACTGCGTCTCACGGTCCTCAAAGTTGCCCGTTTCTTTGTGCTTCTTCAAAGAGCTTGGACAGCACATCTGGAAACCCCTGTCTGCCTTGAAATTTCTGCCTGGGAGAGACCTTGCTGATGCAGTATAACTACCTTGTGTCTTGTTGCTGTGCTCAGTCTTGCCATGGTGTATGACTTTTGACAGTAAACTGTCTTCAGCAACCTCACCTTGTTAGCTGAGTTTGGCTGTTCCTCACTCAGTTTTATTCCTCCTACACAGCTGTTTCTGCTTCAGTTAATGATTGTGTTTCAACCTACATATTGAATTGATGATCATTAGCACCTGTTTGGTATAATTGTTTAATCATACACCTGACTATATGCCTACAAAATCCCTGACTTTGTGCAAGTGTACCTAGAAGAATTGATGCTGTTTTGAAGGCAAAGGGTTGTCACACCAAATATGGATTTGATTTAGATTTTTCTTCTGTTCACTCACTTTGCATTTAGTTAATTGATAAATATAATCTATTAACATGTCTATTTTTGAAAGCATTCTTATTTTACTGCATTTTTTTCACACCTGCCTAAAACTTTTGCACAGTACTGTATATATATATATATATATATATATATATATATATATATATATATATATATATATATATATATATATATATATATATATATAGGATCCACAACAGTGCTGATCCTCTCTATCCTCTAAGCTGAATCTTTTAGCTATGCAGGTAGCAGGGCACAGTTTCTTTTAGCACAGTTTTCTTTTTACTGTGGTTTTAGGTGTACAGCAGACCCAGACTGGTTTACGGCAGTCCTCCAGCCGGGCCTCAGTCTCGTTGCTTGTGATCGTTGACGTATATATATATATATATATATATATATACTACACCCACCCTTCGTTATATTGCCCCTCGCTATACTGTGGGTTCGGATATAGCACGGCCCTGGAGTTGGCTCCCCATGTTTACAGTATAACTGCGCATGCCTCTGAATATTGTTCATCGCATTAGATCGATCATTTGATGGTTTCATTTGCTGTAGGAGCTCAAACGTCCTGTGAACATCCACGTGAACAAGAAAAAAAAGCAGAAAAAAGTAACCCATTACTTTCCCTTTAGTGTAACAAAAGTCACTGATTTAAAAAAAAAAATCAAATAAGTATATTGTAAGTGTTACTTTTACCGTTTGCCATGTAGCATACAGTGATTGCCTGGTTTCTATATCTGTAAACAATAAATAATTCGGTTAGAAGCAGCAGCTAAATCTGTTGTGGCAGAGAGTATGGAACAGTAATATGTTTACTGTAAGTAAAGCATTGGAATACAGTATTGGAATAAGGTGCTGTACCATATTTGTATACTGTAAGTATTGTATTTATTTATTTTATTTTATTATTAGTCAATCCAGTGGTTAAAGAAAAGGGCTTGTAACCAGAAGGTCTCCGGTTCAAATCCCACCTCAACCACTGCCTCACTGTGCAAGTCACTTAACCTCCTTGTGCTCCGTCTTTCGGGTGAGACGTAATTGTAAGTGACTCTGCAGCTGATGCACAGTTCACACACCCTAGTCTCTGTAAGTCGCCTTGGATAAAGGCGTCTGCTAAATAAACAAATAATAATAATAATAGTCAAAACACATTTTGAACTTTCTGAAAAAAAAACATATTTTCTATATATTTGCTAAATGCAAACTCACCAACAATAACAAATAAAATTATGCTTCAGTGGGGGAAATAAATACATATTTATGTGTGGAAGTGTCTGTTAGCACAGTACTTGCTGAGTAGTGTTTAGGGCTCTGGACTCTTGAACGGAGGGTTGTTGGTTTAATCCCAGGTGGGGGGGACACTGCTGCTGCACCCTTGAGCAAGGTACTTTACCTAGATTGCTCCAGTAAAAACCCAACTGTATAAATGGGTAATTGTATGTAAAAATAATGTGATATCTTGTAACAATTGTAAGTTGCCCTGGATAAGGGCGTCGGCTAAAAAATAAATAATAATAATAATAATAATAATAATAATAATAATAATAATAATAATAATAATAATAATAATAAATGGAGGACCTCTGCAAATCGTATGCCGTGTTTCGCAAAGAACCAGTGTTTAGTTGCTTGTTCTAGTTTCAAGTCCAATGCTACAGAATTCACAAATAAAATTTAAAAAACAAACAAACATGTTATTCTTAATTGTTTGTATGGCCTATTCCTATTAAATTTTCTTCACTCTTTGAAGGATATATTTAATTACTTTAATTTAATACACTAAAAACTGTCTGGCCTTTATGTCTCCCTCTCGCGAGACCTCGGCATGTATCTGTATAGACTTCTGTGAGCTGCAGTTGCCTGTTTTATACACATCTCCCTTGTTTGTGCCCACGTCTCCACACCACACCGGTGCTTGCTAGTCCGCAGTTTGGCAGGATCATTGTTTCTTGTTTACACGAACAAGGGCAAAGAGTATCGTGTTTGAAGATACCTTTTTTTTATTCTGTAGAGTCTGCAGTAAACAGATTAAATTGTTCTCCAATTACTCTGAAAATGGGAGCTGACTGGGGGGCTAATTGGCAATCGGCTCAATTAAGCAGAAGGATTACACTAATTATTTTACATTGCAATGACCTGACACCTGGCATATTTTGTTCACTTGCCGTGTGCAGACAGCAGAACAGACGGCAGAGGGCAGTGATGGGACACAGACTGGATTAGGTCTGTTTTGATACTGAACTGGCCGCACTAAATGTTTAATGCAAATCAGGAAAAACTGAAAATGGGCTTTAAATAAAGATGCATATATATATATATATATATATATATATATATATATATATATACACACACATACACAATGCTGTGAAAAAGTATTTGCCCCCTGTCTGATTTTCTGCATTTTTCACATTGTATTTGGTCAGATTTTTTTGTGGGTTGTAGTAGTATAAAGAGGGAGTCTGAGAGAAAAAATGACACCAAAGTTTAATTTGTTTGGTGTGCAAGTACTCAAACATGCAATCTTCAGGTGTGAAAAAGTTATTGCCCCCCTCCAGTTAACTCAACCCAATTAAAGGGAAAATTAGGGTCAACTGTTTTGAGTACTTTGGTTAACAACCAGGCCTGAATATGGTACATTGAAATTTCATTCTGTTTGATATTTTATTTTAAAACACTGAAACTCAAAATCAATTATTGTAAGGTGACATTGGTTTTATGCTGGGAAATATTTTTAAGAAAAATAAAAAACTGAAATATCTTGCTTGCATAAGTATTCAACCCCCACACATTAATATTTGTAGAGCCACCTTTCGCTGCAATAACAGCTATAAGTCTTTTGGGTAAGTATGTACCAGCTTTGCACACAGTGTCAGAGTGATTTTGGCCCATTCTTCTAGGCGGATTTGCTCCAGGTTGTTCGGGTTGGTTGGACGACGCTTGACGACGGGATTGAGATCAGGACTTTGACTGGGCCACTGTAGGACATTCACCTTTTTGTTCTTGAGCCACTCCAATGTTGCTTTGGCCTTGTGCTTGGGATCATTGTCCTGTTGAAAGGTGAATTTCCTCCCAAGCTTCAGTTTTTTAGCAGACTGAAGCAGGTTCTCTTGCAGTATTTCCCTTTATTTTGCTCCACCCATTCTTCCTTCAATTTTAACAAGATGCCCAGTCCCTGCTAATGAGAAGCATCCCACAGCATGATGCTGCCACCACCATGCTTCACTGTGGGGATGGTGGGTCTTGAGGCATGGGCAGTGTTAGGCTTGCGCCACACATAGCGCTTTGAGTTTTGGCCAAAAAGCTCTATCTTGGTCTCATCTGACCACAAAACCTTTTCCCACATCGCAGCTGGGTCACTCTCATGCTTTCTGGCAAACTCCAGACGTGTTTTCAGATGGTACTTTTTGAGTAACGGCTTCTTTCTTGCCACCCTCCCATACAGGCCAGTGTTATGCAGTGCTCTTGATATGGTTGACTGGTGCACCATTACTCCACTCCCAGCCACTGAACTCTGTAGCTCCTTCAAAGTGATTGTTGGCCTCTCTTTGGCTTCTCTCACAAGTCTACTTCTTGTTTGAGCGCTGAGATTTGAGGGACGGCCTTTTCTTGGCAGTGCCTGGGTGGTGTGATGCAGCTTCCACTTCCTGATTATTGATCCAACTGTGCTCACTGGGATATCCAATCACTTGGATATTATTTTGTACCCTTTCCCTAATCTATGCATTTGTATTACTTTATCTGTAACTTCTGTAGAATACTCTTTGGTCTTCATTTTCCTTCAGATTCACAGCCTGACCAATGATCCTTCAACAGTGGGGTTTTTATCCAGAAAATGTGACAGCAACTTTAATGGTTCACAGGTGGAGGCCAATGGTAAGGTAATTGTGTCCTCGTTAGGGCAATTTCTTTCATCGGTGTAAACTGGGAGCTTCCACAGCACAGGGGTTGAATACTTATGCAAGCAAGATATTTCAGTTTTTATTTTTCTTAAAATATTTCCCAACATAAAACCAATGTCACCTTACAATAATTGATTTTGAGTTTCAGTGTTTTAAAATAAAATATCAAACAGAACGAAATTTCAATGTGCCATTTGTAATTCAGTAATATGAGAGAATTGGTCAGGGGTCTGAATACTTTTGCAAGGCACTGTGTGTGTGTATGTATGTATGTATGTATGTGTGTGTGTGTGTGTGTGTGTGTGTGTGTGTGTGTGTGTGTGTGTGTGTGTGTATATATATATATATATATATATGTATATATATATGATATACATATATATGTATATGTTACATAGCACAGCCCTTTTGGCAACCTACTGTAGTTAAAAACTCAAGTGCTATGAAGTAACCTGAAAACATGGCTTTTTCTTCTATAATGTAGTTGTGGAAAGCATTTGGTTATTAATTGTTTTTGTTTTTTTTTACTGCTGGGGCTGGTGGCATGCTAAAGATTTGATTTAGCTTTTTACTGCCAGCCATTTACCAGTTCCTCCAACAGGAACAGGACATTTAGTGACACATCTTTCAACTCACCTACAATTTAAGGTCAAGAAAATACAATTTATTAAAAAAAAAAAAAAATAAAACGCAAAAAAAAAAACAGGGGACCCTGAGGTCTGAGGAGGCTATTATGGTGTTGCACTTCTACTTGCATCAATCGTAAACAATATTAGGATATTTGGGAAACCTGATTCCGGAGGTAGCACCCAAAAATACAGGTAATTATATAAAAATAAGTCAGTGTGCGATATCAGCTACATGTTTTGGACTTTACGATCAGTATCTAAACACATACCAAGGAGGTTCATCTGTACTACATACTGTAGTTCACCATTACGTTTTACAGGTGTCAAAAGAACCCCGTATGTTATCCAATTTTGATTAAACTTGGTTGATTAAACTACCTTGCTACTTTATAAGGACATGTCCATCCAGTATGATTTGGCATCGCCCTGTGACGTGACAAGTGATCACAGCAGCACAATAAAGCTTTGGGAGCAGCACAATTACAGACAGTCTACCAGAAATGGGGAAAGGCAACAAAATAACGACATTTGAAAGAGGCACGCTAATGGTTGCACGTGCCACAGCAGCAGTCCAAGACATTGGTCTTCAGAGTGTACCAACAGTGGAAGGCAAAGGGGAAATGGTTGCAGAGAGAGAGCTGTGACTGCAAACGGTCAGTGACAGACCAGGAAAATAGTTGGACGTTTTTCAACTCTGAAATATTAATGACTGAATAGATTTAACATAGATGAGACACCTTCAAGCACATGGTAAATGGTGGCCCACCTTGATATTGGGAATAGGTCTTAATAAAGTGGACAGGCAGTGTGTATCTAGAGAACTGTGATAAACATTGGTACAAAAATGATTTAGCACAAGTTATTAAGAGTTTCGCAATCTGGAGCTATATGGAAGGATATGTCTGATCACCCAGGCAAAGACCCTAAGCCGATTTTATCATGGTGTTTAGATACTTGGTATTCAGCAAGGATACTCTGGTCTTCAGACTGATCCATTGTTGTGTTGCCATTGAATCGAAGGGGAGATTCTTTGCTGCTGTTAGTTTTCCAATGGTGTATCAAGTGAACTGCACACTATTAATTTACATGTAATGAATTTTTCTATACCAGCCTTATTTGCACTACGTGGAGATTTGAAAACTTGGGGTGTGAAAGCATACCAGAGAACAATCAACCGGAAGGCTTTTAAAATGTAAAATGGGCAAGTCCAGCTTAAAATGTTGTAATTTATTTCTGTAGACAGTCATTGTTTGTGGTATGAAAAGTGCTTCTCCCTTTTTATAAGGCTATAGGAGCTATAGGCAAGAGACTTGCAATTTGTGTTATGCCTTATAACAAGAATACAAGTGCTAGTAGAATGGCATTATGGGGCATATAACTGGTTCTGTAAGCCTCTTGGCTAGGTCGTCCATGAAAATGAGAAGCTGTTCTTAGCCTGGTTAAATTAATGAATGATTGATTATTTGATTTTTTAATTAGTAGTTCAATAAACAAAATTGTTGTAGAAAAAATGGACAATATCCTATCCCGACTATTTAAAAAGGTACCCCTATCAAAACAACCACAAGGCTTTGTTGGCGTTAACCAACTCCTTTTTTTATTATTCTTTTTTTCTTTTTCTGCACAGCTTGTGATGAGTGGTCGGTGCTGCCCAGACTAGATTTGCACCATGATGTAAACCGGTTTGGACACTCTGCAGTCTACAGCAATAGGTAACGCTGCAACAAAAGATGCCGAAAATGGGCCTCGGCCCTTAGAAATCCCATTGCAGGCAGGGACTGCCTACTGTAATGGGTGAATAATATTGCTTTACACTGAACACTGGCCAGGCCTAGACAGCTTAGCAGACACCCTTATCCAGGGCGACTTAGTCGTAAACAAAAATACATTTCAAGAATCACAGTACAAGTATTAATACAATTAAGCAAGATAAAATACAATGACTTTGGTTCTAGCAAGTACAACTATATGACAAAATATGATTCAGTAACGGAGCAGGTAAGTGTCAGTGATCAGGATATAATTAAATACAAAATACTACAGATTAAATAACACTTGTGACAGATTACAGTACTCTGTAAAGTACAGGATTAAATGCAGTAAAATTGGGAGCAGATAAGAGCAAGTAAAGCGCATTAAGGAAGAGTGATAGTGTCCAGAGGGAAAAGGAGTTCTACATGTGCTGTCTGAAGAGGTGAGTCTTGAGGAGGCGCCGGAAGGTGGTCAGGGACTGGGCAGTCATAACATCTGTAGGAAGATCATTCCACCACTGCGGAGCGAGGGTGGAGAAGGAGCGGCTCTGGAGGCAGGGGAGCGTAGAGGAGATACAGCCAGTCTTCTAGTGCAGGAGGAGCGGAGAGGTCGAGTGGGGGTGTAGGGAGAGATGAGGGTCTGGAGTTAGCTGGGTGCAGTCTGGTCAACACATCTGTAGGCGAGTACAAGAGTCTTGAACTGGATGCGAGCGGTGACCGAGAGCCAGTGGAGCAGTGGAGTTGCGTGGGAGAAGCAAGGCAGAGAGAACACCAGGCGAGCAGCGGAGTTCTGGATGAGCTGGAGCGGATGGGTGGTGGACGCAGGATAGCCAGCCAGGAGGGAGTTGCAGTAGTCTAGGCGGGAGAGTACCAGGAGCTGGGTGGCGTAGTTGGTGAGGAAGGGTCGGATTCTTCATATGTTGCTCAGGAAGAATCGGCAAGTGCGTGCCAGAGTGGAGATATGCTGGGAATAAGAAGCAGGTGTCCAGGGTGACTCTGAGGTTCTTAGCTGAGGAGGAGGGAGAGAGTGTGGTAGATTCCAGAAGAATGGAGATAGAGAGATCAGAGGAGGGGGAGGAGGAGGAGGGAAAGAAAAGGAGGTCAAATTTAGAGAGGTTGAGTTTGAGGTGATGCGAGTGCATCCAGGAGGAGATAGCAGACAGACAGGTAGAGATACGGGAGGGGATGGTGGAGTCAGAGGTGGGGAAGGAGAGGAAAATCTGAGCATCATCAGCATAGAAATGGTATGAGAAACCATAGGATGCGATGAGGGGGCCCAGGGAGCGGGTGTAGAGAGAGAACAGGAGAGGACCCAAGACTGACCCTTGGTGGACTCCTGTTGAGAGAGGGTGAGGTGTGGCGTTTGCTCCATGCCAGGTTACCTGGTAAGTGCGGTTGGAGAGGTAGGAGGAGAACCAGGCCAGAGCAGTGCCAGAGATTCCTAGGTCAGCGAGAGAGGATAATAGAATAGAGTGATCGACAGTATCAAAGGCAGTAGAGAGGTCGAGGAGAATTAGGACAGAGGAGAGAGAGGCAACTCGGGCAGAGTATAGTGAGTCTTGTACATTTTATAATGTACCTTAAAATGGCCCCAATGAGACTTCCCCTTTGTCTTATAAATTAATTTGTTCTTTTTCCTCCTTCCTCGGCAGCACCATGTACGTGTTCGGAGGTTTTAACAGCCTGCTCCTGAGTGACGTGCTGATGTTCACTCCGGCAAGCTGCGCGGCATTCTCCAGCGACACTACCTGCGCCGTGGCCGGGCCTGGGATCCGCTGCCTCTGGAACTCCAGTCTGGGCCAGTGTCTGTCCTGGGAGGAAGCCAGCCCCAAGGAGGAGCAGCAGGTCCTCTCCACCTGCCCAGCCAAAGCATGTAGGTACTTGCATTCAGTTTGAAACATGCCTTCAGAACAACATTCACTTCAAGTCACTTGTGTTCTCTCTGTGCCTCAATAAGATAAACACCACAAAATAATTTTTGGCCGTTCTTCAATGAGGTATATAGTACATGTACAATTTACTCAGGGATGGAAATAAAACTCCCATTGCATAGCAGTTTGATCCATTCCTTTTTTTACTAAGAGTTTAATTACACACCTGAACTTGTTACTAATACACTGGGGTTAATCAAGCACATATTAAAACCTGCAATAGTTTTGTTTCCATCCCTGTTACTGTCAACATTGTTTTGTTATATTTCTCTATCTGTTGAATAGAGAGATTTCAATTTTTTTAAGCTTTCAGAGTAACAGTATTTTGACATTGTTACAAACCTGAACAAGCGATGAGTCAAACCCTCTGTCAATAGAACTTAAGTTTAAATCTAAGGTCTGAACTGATCAATTATAATATGGCTGGTTGATTTTAATAATACAATTGTAGCCCACTTGTACAGTAGGCTAATCCCCCCCCAATCTTTATCTCTCTCTTCCAGATGCTGACAATGAGAAGTGTGATCAGTACACTGACTGCTATAGCTGCACAGCTAACACCAACGGGTGCCAGTGGTGCAACGATCAGTGTATCTCAATGAGCAGCAACTGCACAGCCGTGCCAGTGAGTACCAGGAGGTCAGGCAGGGGGAGGATCAGTTTCACACTGTGTATCCGAGTGTGTGTTTATGGGCAAGCTCTCTTATACCCCATTCACACAGACGTATTAGTACGCCTCAGAACCGGCACTGATGTGGCATTTGTCTCTGTGAATTGCCTATACCGTCACAGCAGTCTTATTTTATGCCGTCTCTGAAGCACCTCACAAGGTGGTTGAGGAACAATTAAAAACAGCGACATTTCCCAACAATCTCAATGGGTTAGCACCCTTACATTCAACATAACTTAATGCAGTGTTTAAATAAACTCTGCAGCTAATCGAGATCATGGCTCCATCAAATATGCCACTTGCTTTTTTTTCCTCCGTTCTGTTCTACCTTTCAACTTTGTGGTGTTTTTAACTGAATAAAAAAAAAAATCCAGGGCTCTACACATCTGCCGTAAATTTGAAAGGTAATACCAAAAAAAAAAAAAAAAACATTTTTGTGAAAAACATCTCTTCAAAGCATTATATATTTACCATATATAATATATATATTATTGCATCGCTACTCTTTTTAAAACAGAAGATATGCAGAAAAAAATCCTCTCCAAGTAATCAATTAGGTATGACTAAGGCTACGATTTTGGCACGGTCATTTTTAGTACATTTTCATGGGCGAGGTTAGGGAAAAAAATTCTCAGAAAGTTCACCAAATAATGTAGTTTTACTTACATTGACATACACAAGAGCTTTTAAATAGTACAACAAAACCAATAATGTAAAGACTATTGCTTTTGACTACTCACCAGTTTAAATGTTACTTTTAGATTACAAAACTTACAGTACATACTTCTGACAGACATATCATTTCTGGTCGGAGTCAAGGCCCTCCGACTCTGTGCGAAAAGTCAGAAGCAAGTCATTTAAAATCTTTTTTTGGAAAGGAGTACAGCCTTAACAGGTCATCAAACCTTTCATCGATCATTATAAAATACCTACAATATCTCTCACTGTCACATTCCCGCATCTCTCTAAATAATGTTTGAAATTATCCCTTTCGTGTTCTCTGTTGGTTGAGAGGACGGAGCAACAACGTCGCTTTTTGATTATTTATTTATTTATTTATTTATTTATTTATTTATCTATCCTCTTGTATAGAGGTTCAAACTCAGCACATCTACTTACATGTACATTTGTCCAGTTGGTATTTAAAGTATTGTATTTATATGAACAACAGCTGCAACCACTTTGTGCAGTCAAAAGGGATGTGACACGATGCGTCCCGTACAGCAAATAGTGAAGCTGCACAGCTTTTAGCTGTCTGCGCCTGACGTACCGCATTCATCTGCAACAGAAGTACTGCTTATAGTTTTCCACGATTCTGAAACAAACAGTATGTTGTAAAAAAAGCCTCTAAGTTGGTAAACTTCTGTTGTCTGATCCATTTGCTCTTCTGTCTTTACAGAAAACAGCTCACTCACAATTTTTTTTTGCATTTTAGCTGTCACCGATTTACATGCTTGCTCGCTCAGCTATCTCCTTCGCTGACCTATATAGCTGCACATAAATGCTGCATGAAACAACCAAACAATTTACAGATGCTTGCATATTTATATTTTCAGTGCATGATAATTATTATTATTATTTGATTTAGCAGACACCTTTATCCAAGGCGACTTAGAGACTTGGGTGTGTGAACTATGCATCAGCTGCAGAGTCACTTACAACTACGTCTCACCCGAAAGATGGAGCACAAGGAGGTTAAGTGACTTGCTCAGGGTCACACAATGAGTCAGTGGCTGAGGTGGGATTTGAACCAGGGACCTACTGGTTACAAGCCCTTTTCTTTAACCACTGGACCACACAGTGATAATGCGTGTTTTAAAGGAAATAAAGGAACCGTCTGTTTTTATATCCATTTTCAATATTACACTGACGATTTCTGTGACTTCAGTGACAAAATCGTAGCCTTACGTATGAAAACTGTATTATTAAGCACTAAGGGGAACATTGTTATCATCGGTATGCACATTTCACAGCAATACATACGACAAATTCAACACGTGCAACTTCTACATACTACTTTTGGATATAACAATGAAAATGAAATACTGAACAATTAAATCCTGAATCGTTAAATGATTGAGTACAACAAAAGAAATCCATTCTACAATAAACATTGCTTTTCTCTCAAGTCGACTGTAAAATGTCTTAATATCCAGGAATATGACTAGCAAAGCACTTCACTTGCCACACATATTTTTACAGCTTGTTTTCTGTTTACATAACTTAATAATAAGTTAGTAACAGTACCTGTTTATTTTGAGCGAATACAAGACTGATCACATAACATGCATCTGGAAGGTGGAAGACTGTGGGAAGAGCACTTTTTTCAAATGATTGTATGTTTGAAAACAATGGAAAGAGACAGAGAACAGGCTGAAAGGGAACAGGGGAAAAAAACAACTAAATCTTGAATATCGTTTTCGTTCCAGAATGTAATAAATAATTTTGTTTCGTTTTTTGCTTGTGCTCCACGGAAAGTTCTGGGTCCCTACTGTTAAGAAACTTGGATAATTTACAATGAAAACCTTATACAACTCACACAAAGAAATAAAGATAATCACCACGAGTGCTGCTTGCATTGTGATGCAGTGGTACACAACTAAAATGTTTGCTTTCTTATACTTAATAGGACAGTATTCGACTTTCAATTCCACATAGAATCACACTTCTGAATTGCCTGATTTTTCAATGAATGAAAAGTTTATTGGGGGCATGGCAAGAATCAGAACACCAATATTATAGGCTAGCAATTGGCTTTGGAAATCCATTCTGTGCGCTTGTAGCATGCTTAGTGGAAACAGACAATCTAGATCTGGACAGTTAAACCGCTGTAGGATGTATTTTGCTTCTTCACAACACTGTTCTTAAAGACTAAATTCCTCCACAAACTGTGCTCGCTAGATTCTTGTTTCTAAGGCCACAGTGCACATGGAAATGTGGTGTTTCAAAACTGGGTTCACTGGTGTTGGGACTGATGAGAGCTATGCTGGGGGTCAAGCCCACTTCCCTCTGCCCTGCAACTCTGTGCTGTAATTGCTGATCCCGGAGAGTGAGGGTTACCCAGCTGATTGCTGTGTTTCTGCTGCAGGGCCCCATCGCGGAGTACGAGACCTGCCCGAAGGATAACCCTGAGTACGTTTGCAACAAGAAGACGAGCTGCAAGAGCTGTGCCATGGACCAGAACTGCCAGTGGGAGCCTCGCAACCAGGAGTGCATCGCCTTACCAGGTAATGAAACATCAGCTTACACCAAGTATACTGTGCCTGGGGAAGTGAGGAGCAGGGGTCTGTACAGAGGGCACAGCAGGCTAATTCATGCCTTTACTGTACTGGTATGCCTTACTCTCTATCAGAAAGGGGTTTGGTACTGTGTACTAAAGATTCAGTTCTGGTGCAGCAAGTATTGGGCCGGACTTAGGAATAGCTAGTTTAGTCTTGATTTATTTATTGTACAAAAAAATGATTAATACATTGTGTTTGACAGTCTTCGAACACTGCAAAGGATCAGCCCCACTGCCATCAAGATGTTTTCTAATTTATTGAAGCAGAGAGTTTACAGTTTTTGTTAAATCAGAGTAAAGTTGATAACCTAGGAATGTAGTTTATAAATAATCAATTAATCAATCTATGAATCACTGACTGAATTTTTAAAAAAAGTTAATGATTTGAAATAAAATTAAACAAATACAAATAATCATAAAAAAATGTACCCCCCTCCTTCAGAAAATATATGCGGGGAGAACTGGCATCTTGTTGGGAACTCCTGTCTGAAGTTCACCACAGCCAAGGACAATTACGACAACGCCAAGCTGTCCTGCCGAAACAACAACGCAGTCCTGGCCTCCCTCACCACCCAGAAGAAGGTGGAGTTTGTCCTTAAGGAGCTGCAGATCATGCATGTGCTGGTGAGTGCCTGTGAAGAGGCCTTAGATCAGACACCTGCTGCACTATGCTGTCTTCCAAATTAGCTTGGTTCTTAAACAAGTCCTCTTTTCATGAACTGCCTTAATATATAATAATGTAAAGTGGTCTGTTAATCAGTTTCAGCAGTCTTTATTGAATGTCGGGCAGAAGAAAATGTAAGGCCCTGAGAGGAAACGAGAGCAGGCTGCAGTTGTTAAAGGCTAATCAGATAATTACAGCCGTTCAGATTCTCAGCCATGCAGAGTGAGGAGGAGCTGGCTAGCGAGGGCCTGTCTTATCATCACCCTAATTGGGTTTGAGTTTGCAGCTATCTCCTCTGTCCTCCTGTAGAGTAGCAGAACCCCCACCCTCCCATTCATACCCTTGGCTTGACAAAACTTCTTTATACTCCCTGTAGAAAAGACATTTAACAGTAACAAGACCTTGTTTTAGGAACTTAGGGGTCTATTCATAAAGGGTTAAGCCTGTCGAAATAAGAAAACAGGAGTACATGATTTTTTATTTAACGGCAGTTGCGATTCATAAGAGATCATTCAGATGCATCGTTAAGCCCCAACGATTTTAGTCTATGAAGGCCTGTTTTAAACAAATTGAGATAAAGCTTAACGATTACCTCATTAGCATAAAAGTTTAATCGGTCCTGAGCGTCAACCTGCTATTCACAAGAGTGAATGACAGCAAGATGCTGTAGATAAGTTGGAGTTATTGAATGCTGGGCGCGGTGGAGTCTAAACTAATGACAGCATCAAAATGACATGTCAAAAAAGTTATCTGACCGTATTTAACCCGTAAAATAAACAATAAAAAAGACACAAATTGTTAAAGCTTTTTTTTTTTTTTATTAAACTGTGTTCATGTAAAAGTTGATGCTCCCGTGATTAACACTGCCGAATATTTTTTTTAATTTTTTTTAAAGTAGTGCTGTATCTGTGTTAAGCTGAAATAAAATAAGCTGATTTCAGAACTACCCTTGTTTAGCTGGCCTATACTATTGAAATGATCAGGGCCCTGTCAAGTCTGCTGAACCGATTGCATTTATCACAGCATGAATATCTTCCATAAGCCTGTAGGTTGATTTAGGAGGTGTTCACACATCTATAGGAGAGGATTGCAGAAACCTCCTTAAAGATTTAATTGAGGGGACCCAGGACTAACCCTGCTTGTTTACTACAGCTTATAGTGTAAGTCATTTGAGTTAGAGGCATTATATTTTCAGCATTGTGAAAACTCTTTAGTCTCCAGATTCCAAAGACTAAACACTTATATCAGCTGAAATATTTGCTTCATATTTATACACAGATTATGCATCCTTCTGTGGCAGGAATCTTTAACTGTGACAAATATTTGTAGGTTTAGAAATATGGAACTACTTGTTGAAAAGAGAAACCTGGAAAGAATCTTGGCAGCATGGATTGGCAACAAACAGTAGTCTCTTTAATACTCAAACCTAATTAAAAACAAGATCATTTTCATATGTGGATGGCTTATTATGGAATGAGTTCAGTCTTGCTTTTGGAAAGTTTCAGTGAAGTGTTTCCCTGTGTCTGCAGTACAAAGCGACAGTGACCCCCTGGGTGGGATTGCGGAAGATCAACGTCTCATACTGGTGCTGGGAGGACATGTCCCCTTTCACCAACACGTCCCTCCAGTGGCTCCCAGGGGAGCCCAGTGACGCAGGGTTCTGTGGGTACTTAGCTGAGCCCTCCCACACCGGCCTGAAGGCAGCCACCTGCGTCAACTCTGTCAACGGCAGCCTGTGCGAGCGCCCAGGTAACTTACACACATCCGCTAACACCGGGCTTGTACCGAGGGGAACACCCCCCTTCCGTCACAATTTTATTTTTTATAATTATTTTTTTATGTGTACTCTATGGGGTAGGAAAAAAGTTGTCCTCCCAAGACTTATGTGCTATTATAAAGTATGCAGTAGCATAGATAGGAAGATTGACATGGGGCAGTTATACATGCATTGACCAAGGGGTCATGGATTTTTCTTGGTTTGTCTTGCATGGATGCCCTCTCTTCTGCTTACAAATACAGACAACATTCCAAACATGCATACAGATACAGCCATGCACACACAAGCATGTATATATTGCCTCCAGGACCTGGGGTCATGTCTCTAATCGGTTTCTATTCGTGTTTTATTCACGTTACTAATGGGTTTCTATTCGTGTTTTTTTCACGTTACAGGTCAGATGGGAAATATCAGGACTGAGGAGATACATTTATACACAAATGACTCATTGTACTGCTGTAGTATTTCAGCCTTCACTTGCGTATTTAAAAACAGATAATTTACTTCCCATAGACTGTGTGCTTCATTGCGTCTCTCATTATGAATAAAACGTCAGTCGGTTTTAGGTGCAAGAAAAAAAAAACTACGTTATGTAACTGTAGCGCTACAACACAGAACTCTGCCCTCTTCTGTCTCCAACTGAGACACTGTTCTCCACTTCTTTTGTGCATAATAAGTAGAATTTACAAACGAGAGGCAGCCATTCGGTTCCTAATTGCTGGCTGATCTATAAACGTTTTTAAGTGTGATATTAAAACATCCCAGTCATTCAGCATCAACAACATGGCTTGGTAACCATTACATTCCATACCCACACCACTCTCTTTGTAAAGAAGTGTCTCCTACCCTCTATCCTAAGTCTGTGTCCACCTTATTTTCGTCCTCTGGTCCTGGACAGACGAAAATAAGGTTAAAAAGCAAAAAGTCTTAAGTCTGGAATTTTACTAGTATAAAATTCTGAGATTTTATTTTTTTATTTTATTTTTTTAAAAATTATTAATAATAATTGATCTCGAAAGCGGGTCAGCAGCTCTAGCGGCAGCTGTCTAGGCAATTTACTAGTAGCAACTATATTGCTTGCGACCAAATCCCACAAGGATTGCACCGTGTAACATCCCTGACAACGTCCTGACAACTCAAGCAATCCTATCCAGTCAGCACTTGTCTATGTCACATGACTCTGTCTGCTCCAGTGAAACGAAGGGTAAAATGGACACTACGACAGCCAAAATATATACATTTATATTGAAGGCTATGATTTTTTAAACAAAGTTACAGACTGTAATTACAAGCTACTGTACTCTACTCACCATGATTCACATTTTGTTATCTTGTTGTTACCTTTATTAAATCATTAACGTTATTTCCCAACCCAGTAAAAAAATAAATAAAATTGAATACAATAGTTATCACTGACTCAGATTTAAAATAAATAAATAAATAAATGCTTTCTGTAGCCCCTATAAACGTAGCATGTTAACGTTGCTTTTTTTGTTTCTTTAATGTGATTAATAAAATGTACCGGTAATTTTATTTTGAATGTATGGTGGTTGCTTGTAACTTACAGTACCGAGTGCAGCAACAGTCAGCCGAGTGTAGATATACTATTTACATCCTCGCTATATGGCCTTCATTATACGATTAAATACTGATTTAAAAAAAAAAAAGAAAATAATCAAACTGCTGCTGATGTTGGCTCGTACAGCTCTATGCAACCGGCATGGCAAAGCAACATTGATTTTTTAAATTTAAATTAACATTTGCAATTGAAACAAAACTGAAACTTTGTAATATTAAATTCTGTAATAGTAAAGAAAATCAAAGAATAACAACAGTGCTAATATTATTAATAATTTAGCTAATGCCTTTATCCAAGGTGACTTCCTTAACTTACTCCAGCAGCTTATATTATTCGTTTTGGATTGTCCTTTTACTGTAGCGAACAAAAGACTTTGGACCCAAACAGGGTTGTTATAGCGGGGGTGTACTGTATTTAGTATTTGACTTGTATGTTTAATGTACGACACTTGCACATTTTAATATATAATGCGTGCACATTTGTTATTTCATTTTTGTTATTTTTCACCTCCCATAGTGTTCAACATTTAACAGATGGTATGAAAAAGTTTGGATCAGAATCCAATATCATCCCTTACAAAAAAGTAGTATACTGCAAGTATACTTGTGCCAAAATTGTCTGGTTTTAGTATACTATTGGTACCATTTATACTATCCTATTTTGGCACAAGTATACTTGCAGTATACAACTTTTAATAATCTTTTTGTAAATGATGCAAAGTAGTTCTCAAATATTGGACATTTCTTAGATTGTATCTTACTTCTCTTTTGCATACCTGCATTGACTCTTGCTAGATATGCACCTCCAGATTCTGACAAATACTTTTTAGAAAACCAGGAGCAACTTCTGCTCTGGATCAAAAAGCTATAATGCTCTGCGGCTGCCCGCCTATGTGGATAACTATCGAAAAACTAGTAGAAACTAACTAAAACACAAGTCTGGGAAAAACAAATGGAAGTCTGGAAAAAGTATGGAATTTTGGTGTTGAAAAAGTGTATGAACCCTGTAAAAGTACTGCCTAGGATAAACTAATTTTAAGATTATAAGGACTTCTATCAAGTTCCATCTAAATCTTTGTTCCAAGCTGAATAGATTCAGTTCCTTCCACCTACTATCTCCATTGCTCATTCCTTTAAACCCTGGGATTAGTCTGGTTACTCTTTACTAGACTCTTCAAGGCCAGAATATCCAAAACTGAACACTGTATTCTATGTACAGTCTCACCAGTGCATTATACAAACTCCTCATAACATCCTTTTATCTGTACTTCTTTTATTTATTTTATTTGTATTGATGGTTTTCCAGATTACTAACCGACGGTCCCTTCTTCCTTTTGTCCTCTCAGCGAACCACAGTGCCAAACAGTGCCGCACCCCGTGCGCCCTGCGCTCGTCCTGCAGCGAATGCACCAGCGGCAGCTCTGAGTGCATGTGGTGCAGCAACATGAAGCAGTGCGTCGACTCCAACGCATACGTGGCCTCCTTCCCCTTCGGACAGTGCATGGAGTGGTACACCATGAACAGCTGCCCACGTAAGCAAGCAGCCAGGCTTTTGAGAGGAGTGTGGAAGAGTTACCAAAGAGAAATGATACCCTTCCCATGTCTAGAATTTTGTGTGATATTCCATTAAATTGTTTAATTTAAAAGTTGTATTTTTGTATGCTAGTAATATACACTCAACGTTATTGCAGTAAATACAAAATTAGAGCTATAGCAAAAGTAAAATGCCATGATCTACATTCGTGGTATGTACATACAGGTTCCTTTGTATATCCACAGACTGATGCACTCTAACTTATGGGAAACAATTTTGGAACCAAGTTTTATAACAATCAGATAGTTGGTTATCAATGTGTGACAAGTCATATCACCAGGATTGGATATCTCTATAGAAGTGAAAATGTTTTGCGTAATGACTAGTCAGGCATCAAGTTGTATGCCCAGATTCTGATGTTTTCAATAACTCATGGTAAAGAATTTTATAGCCCTTTCATAGACAATTGGATGAATAGATCTCTAGATTTAAATATAACAGTTACAGGTACGATGCTAAATTCCCTCAAATGAGGTTTTGCAACTGTGGATAATAGCTTCCAATTCCAAAGTTACTCTGCATTGTTCTTCAGCCATTCTGGTTCCAAATACAACTGATATCTGTAGTCGGTGTCAGATACCAAATACCAAATTTTATATTTTTCTTCTCAATATCCAGACTGCTGGTTTTCCTATGTTAAACATATCTCCTTGTGGACAGGAGTTTGCTAAAATGAAATGAGTAAATCCTTGAATTGACAATTTAATTTATTTTATTTATTTATTAATTTTTTGGTTGGCGGCAAAAGTGTGTGTTGTTTTTTCTACTCTGTGATTAACATTCCTTTACTTGCACTTCATTGCAGCTGATAACTGTTCTGGCTACCGCACTTGTGGCCAGTGCTTGGACCAGCCTGGGTGTGGATGGTGTACGGACCCAAGTAACACAGGGAAAGGGCAGTGTATAGAGGGCTCGTGCCGAGGTCCGGTCCAGGATTCAACACCCGGCTCATACCAGGAACCAGCACGCAACGTCACCATGTGTCCCTCTGAGAACAAGTACAACTGGTCTTTCATTCACTGTCCAGGTGAGAGATTCATGCTTTAGAATCGTAAATCTACATTTTATGGGATACAATTCAAAGTTAACTCTAGTGTCCAAGCTAAACTTCCCTGTCACTTTATTGAATGTAAATTTGTAGCATCATTATTTTTTTATGGTCTCTCACATGCTGTCTCTCTAACCAGCTCTCATTCTCCCTGCAGCGTGCCAGTGTAACGGCCACAGCAAATGTCTCAATGAGAGCATGTGTGAGAAGTGTGAGGACCTAACAACGGGCAAGCACTGCGAGACCTGCATCTCTGGGTACTATGGAGACCCCACCAACGGGGGCACCTGCCAGGGTGAGTGATGTCAGGGTCGCAGGCACCATCCTAACATTAGCCTGCAGCTCTCATCCTTGATGCAGTTCAAAAGGAGTTGAAAAAGAAGCAGCTCTTTACCTGCTACTTTTAATGGTTAATAGGACATGTGCAGGGATGTCATCTTGTGCCGTTTTGAGCAGTGCATTTCTGTCTGTTCAAACTGCTCCAAATGATCTCTTATTATAATACACACAAGGACTCCTCATGAATCACAAAAACAGATACTGTATCCAGGAAATACTATGCTTTTGTATCATATGTTCTTTGCACGGGATGACATCTGTACTGGAACACTAACTAGGTTCACATACTGAAACCACCTAGTGCTACCTACTGTACTCTAAACACCAAGTCAATCGTTTGGCTGATATATGTTTTTATAATCTTTTGAAGTCTTCAGTTCTTAACCGCAGAACAACCAAAAGCTCCACCCATCCAGCAGAAAGGAAGAGGCTGCTTTTTGATCACTCCTGGAAAAATCATTGGTGATTAATTGTTTGTTTGATTTCAGCCTGCAAGTGCAATGGCCACGCCTCCATCTGTAATGCCCAGAGTGGGAAATGTTTCTGCACCACAAAGGGGATCAAAGGAGACAAGTGTCATCTGTGAGTTCACACAATCCTGTTTTGTCCTGCTGTGGTTCTGTCTTATTAGCTTGCTTGCACTGTGTTTTACTTTGTTTTTCACTTGCGCTGTCAATGTAATCTTTGTTTTCACACTCCCCTATGTCTTTTTCCTTGTTCTTAGGTGTGAGGTGGAGAACCGCTACCAAGGCAACCCTCTCAAAGGCACATGTTATTGTGAGTACACAGGAGGTTAAAGGTTTCCATGCTTGTTTATATTCATGTTGATTAGCTGGTTAGCATCACAGTGAATTTATATTAAAATCAGTGTGTGCTGGGATCTAGTGGAAATGACTGACCCAGGTGGCAGAATCCAGTGGAAACCTTTCCACCTGGTTCAAAATGATCTGCAAGTGACTTTCCAGCTTCTTTTTGCAGGTTTCTGAAAAACAGGAACCAGCCCCTTCACCCCCTGCTTTGCCATAGTCATGTGTATTATTGTAAGAAAGCAGTCAAAATAGCCTGGAAATGATTGTTCAGTAACCAAACAGTTTAGGCAAGTGCTTGCAGATAGATGGAGACGCAGTTGATCTCTGTAAGCTGCTAATTAACTTTGATCTACGCTCTGTGTTGTGTTCTTTGTGATTCTTCTTTACTGTTTTCCAGGACCCCCTTGTAAATTAGGCCTTAATGGGTAAATCTCCTGTTGCAGAAGATATCTGACTGAGACAAAAATCCCCATTCTGGTATTCTGTGATCTTGTAGGAAATCGTGTTTGTGCTGTGAGGGAAGCATTTAAACACCCTTTTAAAAGCAATGCACGACTTGTCTGTAATACCAAAATATTAACATATCTCCTCACTATATACCATCAAGTGAGGACCTGAAGAACAGCACTTTTAAAGTTTGTTGTAAACCCATGTTGCAGCCCTAAAAAACAATTTTCAAGTTACTTATACTCAAGTTACTTATAAAATTGTATAGTTAACTTGAAATCTCTCAACTGTTTAAAAGCTGAAAACAATTAAAAAGGTCTAATTAAGCTAATGAATAGTTCAATTAACCATTTAAGGACTGGAAGTGAGCTTCTAGGACAGCGGTTTTGTAAACATGATAAAAAAACACTTTGTTTTGATGACTTACAGGGCTACCGTATTTTGCAGTACAGGCTTGAAACACATATCAATCAAGGGGAGTGACTGACGTTTACTTCTTGATTTTTTTGTGTGACGTCACTGAGCCCGGCAGAGACAAAAGCAGAAACAAACATCTGTAAATCTGATGTATTTGACTTAATTATAATTGATTATTAGTTATAATTATAACATGTATTCTGTAATGTGTTTTAATATATATACAATATATATATATATATATATATATATATATATATATATATATATATATATATATATATATATATATATATATATATATACACACAGTGCCTTGCATAAGTATTCACCCCCCTTGACTTTTCCACATTTTGTAGTGTTACAACCTGGAATTAAAATGGATTTAATTGGGATTTTTACCATTTGATTTGTTGTGACACAAAAGTTAATTAAACAAAAAAAAGACATTTGTTGGTTGCATAAGTATTCACCCCCCTGAGTCAATACTTGGTAGAAGCACCTTTGGCAGCAATTACAGCTGTGAGTCTTTTTGGGTAAGTCTCTACCAGCTTTGCACATCTGGATCCTGCAATTTTTGCCCATTCTTCTTGGCAAAATTGCTCAAGCTCTGTCAAGTTGGATGGGGACCGTTGGTGAACAGCAATTTTCAAGTCTTGTCACAGATTCTCAATCGGATTGAGGTCTGGGCTTTGACTGGGCCATTCTAAGACATTCAGGTTCTTGTTTTTAAACCACTCCAGTGTAGCTTTGGCTGTGTGTTTAGGGTCATTGTCCTGCTGGAAGGTGAACCTCTGCCCCAGTCCCAGGTCTCTTGCAGACTGAAACAGGTTTTCCTCTAGAATTTCCCTGTATTTGGCTCCATCCATCTTGCCCTCAATCCTGACCAGTTTCCCAGTCCCTGCCGATGAAAAGGATCCCCATAACATGATGCTGCCACCACCATGCTTCACCGTGGGGATGGTGTTCTTAGGGTGATGAGCAGTGTTGGCTTTGCACCACACATAACATTTTGCGCTAAGGCCAAAAAGTTCAATTTTGGTCTCATCAGACCAGAGAACCTTTTTCCACATGTTTGCTGTGTCTCCCACATGCCTTTTGGCAAAATCCAAACAGGATTTGATATGGTTTTTTTTCAGCAATGGCTTTCTTCTCGCCACTCTTCCATAAAGCCCAGCTTTGTGGAGCGTCCGGGTTATAGTTCTCCCATGGACGGTTTCTCCCATCTCAGCTGTGGATCTCTCCAGCTCCTTCAGAGTTACCATTGGTCTCTTGGTTGTTACTTTTACTAATGCCCTCCTTACCTGGTCACTGAGTTTTGGTGGACGGCCTTCTCTAGGCAGAGTCTCGGTTTTAATAATGGATTTAACGGTGCTCCGGGGGATGTTCAAAGTTTGGGATATTTTTTTATAACCCAACCCTGATTGGTGCTTCTCCAGAACTTTATCCCGGACTTGTTTTGATAGCTCCTTGGTCTTCATGATGCTGTTTGTTTAGATATAATCTTGAACAAACTCTGGGGCCTTCCAGAAACAGGTGTATTTAATCTGAGATCATGTGACACTTTAATTGCACACAGGTGGACTCCATTCAACTAATTATGTGACTTCTGAAGGCAATTGGTTGCACCAGAGCTTATTTAGGGGTGTCACAGCAAAGGGGGTGAATACTTATGCAGTCAAGACTTTTCAGTTTTTTATTTGTAAAAAATTCTGAAAAATATGTAGATTTTTTTCCCCACTTCGACATTATGGACTATTTTGTGTAGATCAGTGACAAAAATCCTAATTAAATCCATTTTAATTCCAGGTTGTAACACTACAAAATAAGTCCAAGGGGGGTGAATACTTATTCAAGGCACTGTATGAATGTATGTATATATATATGTATAATATTATATATATATATATATATATATATATAACCATTTTATAAATATCAAGAAACGAGTGGATATAAGCAGATTCTATTTAATTTATAAATATTTTATTTTGAGAAAATAATTGAGAGTAGTGTTGATTTTATTGCTTATAAAGACCCTGAGAATAAACGTGTATTATGTCATTGCAATCACTCTGGTGAAACAATGTCTTGCAATTTGCCCAAACATCAATATTTTTCAACAAAAAGGTAAGGTCCCTTGGGTCTAAGAATAATGCTCTAAGCAGAATCCATAATGAAAAATACTTAACTTAACACCCCCCCCCGCCCCCCCCAAAAAAATATATATATATTGTGCGAAAAGTTTGTATGGTGTCTGATGTACGTTATAATGTTCCCTGAGTGTTCTGAAAAAGGACACCATTTCCAAGATGCTATTGTAAAAAAAATTGATTTTTAGACAACTACAGCCAAAAAATGCCTGGTCCTGGGGGGAACATGCCACTGAAAAACACCTGTTCCTGAAAGGGTTAAGGGCTCAATTAAGTAATTTAGAACTCGGTTGGAATGAAAACCACAAGACACATGGGTCCCCAGCCAGTATTGGGAAAACCTGCCTTAGACTACTTGTTCTCAAAAATATACACCCCACTTCTATTAGACTAAAGTACGTTAAGACTGATGTCTGTCAGTCCCTTGCAGCTTCATGACTAAGGATCCCCCTCCCTTCCTCTTTACTAGGGGGATTCCATCATGTCACTGTAATGAGTTAACAGTTTTGCTGTAAAGCCGATCTTGAATGCCACCCTCGCTTTTCTGTGTACAGATACCCTCCTCATTGACTACCAGTTCACTTTCAGCCTGTCCCAGGATGATGACCGCTATTACACAGCCATTAACTTTGTCGCTACACCTGAAGAGGTAAGTGTTCACAAAAGAAAACTGGAGCCCAGTGTGTCAGAGGGTCCAGATTCATTCATGCATTTGAGTTAGTTTAACCTAAAACTAGGAGAGGATTGATTGGACTTAAAATCTTAAAGGAGTTGACACGGTTAACTCAAGCCAATACTTTAAAGTCCGCACAGAAACGATGTCCAGAGGGCACAGCTGGAAAGTAATTGGAGATAGACTTGGGACCGAGGATAGGAGACGTTTCTTTACACAGATTTCTGAAGGTATGGAATGGGAGACCTAGTCATGTTGTTGAGGCAGAATCATGTGGGTCCTTGAAGACTCAACTTTTGAGATCAACCACCTCCTGGGAAACAAAAATTGATGGGCTGAATGGCCTCCTGTTCGTAAATGTTCCTGTGTTCTGATGTTATCCGACATGGGTAACTTATGTCCTTTTCATAAGTAATGTGACTTGTTTCTCATGACTGGTAAGGACCTTTTGGGAACTGTGATTGTCACTGAACAATTTTTCACTGTACCAACATTTTAAAAAGACACATACAATCATTTCATGTTAGTGGACTAAGGCAGCACACATTCTGACATTATAAGTTGTATTCCAGTTCGATGAGTATATAAAATGGTATCATTTTCTTTGATCTTTCAGCTCTGAAGGTGTTGGGTGTCATGCACTATCTAATAGTTTTCCAGGAAACAACTAAAGGAGACTTTAATTGCTTTTGATTTTCTCTCACCCCATTCAGCAAAACCGGGACTTGGACATGTTTATCAATGCATCTAAAAACTTCAACCTTAACATCACCTGGGCAACTAGTTTTGCAGGTAATAGAATGCCTGAAAGGGCTGGCATTATTCACCTGTGAGCTGTGTTGCTGTGGGTGCCACGCTTTCATGCACCTTGCTTATAGATATAGCCTGTGCCATAGGGCAGGATTTCCCCTCTACCATGTTGTCCCCTATCTCTACTTTGATGTGAGTGAGTTCCCCCTTTGACAAGTACATGGTGGTTTTTGCTAACATTGCATATCCATTGCATAAGTGTCAATGTAATATTTTACCCTTGGTATCCTAAGTTTTAGGGATCCTAAAAAGTGTCAAAGCTGGACTGCAAGTACCCCAGGGCATTACCGTGTGCACATTTGTACACTAAAATGGTCCAGGGGTATTCTTTTTTGTTCTTAGTTTTAACCAGTGTAGATACTCATACATAGTACAGTGATGAGTTTGGTAGTTACCATGGTTGGGGGGGTACATTCCTGTTTTTCAATTACTTTTTAAAATTGATTCCCTATTCTGATTTGAATTGGATTAGATTTTTTAGAGACTTAATAATTGTTGTGATTTGTTCAACTGCTTTCATTTCATGCCAGTTTAATTGACTGACAAACCTCAAGTCGTTTGCTGCCACAGCGAGAAGCTCATTTTAACAGAATACTGCTAATTGCAGTTTTGATCAGTGATGTGTTTGAATTAATTAAAAGGGAATGGGGATTGCAATTGGGAATTGATTTAAAAAATGAATGGGAAATGGAAAACCGGGATTGACCCCAAACCTGGCAGTTATTGTACATGAGATCTACATAACTTTATATAGAGCACGCCCTGTTTGTGTAGCACCAACAATGAAGCAGTAAAAAAAAAAAAAAAAAAAAAAAATTACCCCAATCTGTTGAGGGTTGCATATAAATAAGTTCTGTGTTTCTATAACCCTGTCTCACCCAGCTGGCACGCAGGCAGGAGAGGAGGTCCCCATCATCTCCAAGAGCAACATCAGAGAGTACAAGGACAGCTTCTCCAACGAAAAGTTCGACTTCCGAAACAACCCCAACATCACCTTCTACGTCTACGTCAGCAACTTCACCTGGCCCATCAAGATACAGGTGGTGTTCTCCAGCCCAATTAACCTCTAGCCCTAATTAACCTGGCACACTGGGTGTCACAGGTCATAGTGGGAAGAACAACGCTATGCTGTACATTTATGTTGTTGCAATTTTGTTAATTAATGTTAATGATGTATGAATATATGTACTAATTTTTTATGCATAACCAATCTGGCAATTGCAATATATGCATGACCAATCTGTCAATCACAATATACATTTCATTGATGTGGTAAACTTACTTTCTAATCACTGTGTATTATTAGTAGCAGCCTGCAAGGCATATGCATTCAGTTAATTCGCTGCGTTTTTCAGAACTAAAACTAAGGCCAGCAACGTGCAGTATGGAATAGCCCAAGACTTTACATTTGTTGAGTGTAGGTTATACGTTATGAGAAACCTCAGAATTTTAATCCATCTGTCAGGAAACTCCCATTGTTCAACTCCACAGTTGTTTTTAGTTGAGCTGCTAGAAACTATTCCGCTTTTCAACATTTCTAAATTGGTTTAAAGTAAATTTAAATGCAATGTCAAAATACATCGAATATAGATAAAATACTACTACAGTACTGAATTCCAGTAGTCACAGTGTAAACCACTCACAAATAATATCAAGTTTGACATCCCACATCGCATCTGTATTAACCTATTTTATTTTAGCTTATCAAGTACACAAACAAGTTCAATAACATGTATCGTCTTTTGTTTACTGAACATTTCTTTCCAAAACCAAAACCAATAATTCCAGCTGCATTGGCTTTTACAAATGTGTTGTATTAATTCAAATTTAAAAGAAAAGTATTAAACAGTGCTGCGTGTATCAATTAAAAAAGCAAAAAAACAAATGTTGCAACTAATAACCAGTAAACAAAACATCTTAGTGTTGCATTATGCAAACGGTGCAGTAGAATTGTATTACATTTCCAGCTGTAAAAATACATTCATTTTGTTTTGTTAATCAGAACCACACATACTTTGCAAGTGTACCACTGAATTGCACTGACATGTAGAACAAGTTTCAGTATGCATTACAGTCATTCAAAGTAGTCCACTCAAACAAAACGTTTTCTACATCGGGCCATAAACACGTTCCTGCTCTATCAGCTTGCTTTTCTTTCGCCATATTTAAGTTTGTATGTTTCTTCTCCAGTCACGTACTGTTTTTTCAGCACAGCGATTGCTGTGCATTTCGGCAAATTCAACAACAATTTCAAACCTGCTGTGTGGCTTTTTTTTTTTTTGGTCTGACTGTCCTACTTTATCCAGTCTCAAAGCATTGCAGTTGTGATAAGTGTTACAGAAACGTGGTTGTCTGAGAGTGATGTAGACGAATATAATATTAGTGGGTACACACTGTATAGGAAAGACAGGCAGGACAGAAGAGGTGGAGGGGTAGCGCTATACATAAGAAATAGTCTTGAAGACCAGGTGTTAAATCTGGACAAAGAAAACAATGCCGAATCAATATGGGTCAGAATAATGGACACAAATTCAAAGGGCATAATAATAGGAGCATGCTATAGACCGCCAAATTCAGATACCGAGCGAAATAATCTGTTATACAATGACATTAGAAATGCGTGTAGAAAAGGATAAGCCATACTAATGGGGAAATTTTACCTTCCCCCATATAAAATGGGAAAACACGGTGAGGAGCACGACGGACAAAATTGAAATGGTGGAAATGACAAGTGACTGCTTCCTAACGCAATTTGTCAAGGCACCGACTAGAGGGGAGGCATGCCTTGATTTAGTCTTTTCAAATAACGAAGACAGAATAACAGAATAGGTCAGAGAGCCATTGGCAAACCGGAAGTGATTTTTAAAACCCAAAAAGTAATGACTAAAGCTAAGGTTTACAATTTTAGAAAAGCAAACTATGAAGGTATGAAACAGAGACTAACAGAAGCTGATTGGAGTAAAATAGAGAAAACATCCACAGAAAAAGGATGGCTGTTTTTTTTTAAAATGTAGTACTAGAGGCGCAAAACAATTACATCCCAAAAGTAGACAAATCTAAAACAAAATGGCCAAAATGGTTTAATAGATCAATTAAAAAAAATTAAAAAAAAATCAGCAAAAAAGGCACTTTACAGAGCGTTTAAAAGGGACCAAAAACAAAGTACACAGGAAGAGTACTTGGAACTGCAAACACAAGTCAAAAAGGAAGTTACAAAGGCCAAGAGAGAGATAGAAATGAATATTGCTAAGGGGGCTAAAACCAATTCCAAAGTGTTTTTCCAATATTATAACAGCAAGAGAACATTCAAAGAGGAGGTTAAATGTCTATTACCATTTTCACACAGAAATGCGCAAGTACAATTTTCAAAATTGTCAATCAATGGATTGTTCTCATGGCAACAACAGACTGTTCACTGACAAGACCTAACACATGCACGCAGTGTTTAATTTGTAAAGAAAGAGGTGCCGGGACGCAAGCAATGACAATAATACCGACCCTAAGAAGAGCATATTCAAAATCATAACACGTTTATTTGAAAGAGTATTGTATGTATTTGTGTTAGATGTTTACAATCACGTATTCTACATTAAAAATAAAAAAAAGTCCAGAAGGACTATATTGACGAAAAAAAGCACCCCATCACGAACATTGGTTTGACCCACGGTTTGCACTATTATCAGCGATGTGTAAGCAACAGAAGCTGCTGGTAGATTACAAAAACGATTAATTAAACTTAGGCTAGATAGTTGTTAACTTAGTATGTTTTATTCTCCATTAATTAAATTATATTCATTGAAAAAGGCAAGAGAACCAGATTATTATTTTTATTGTTTTGGTTTAATATAACATGGCAGGCTAATGTTCCTATTGAAGTAGGCTACAATATATTTTTTTTTCATTAAAAAGTTGCCGTTGTTCTTTGTGGAAATGTTGAGCTTTCATATTTTGTTGTATACTACTCATTTAATCAAACCAAGTAGTGTAAGAAGTTGCTTGTATCGTTCATGACGTTTATCAAATCAAGTAAGCTTATTTGTGTATAAAAAACGAGAATAGAGTTGCAGCCAGTGTCATCTTACTTAAAGGCACTCAAGCTGAAATCGTAAAGTAATTTAAAGTAGGCTACAAACGTGGCAGCAGACTGTCTCTCTTTAACGTGCCCGCAAGAACTTGCAGACTTAATGCAACTGTGTTGAGATTTTAAAAGGAAAACATTTTATGAGATTTTTATGTGGTACCGGCACTATGACTCAAGCTCAGGCACAAATTAAGCACTACGCTATAGTGACGTGGCATGTTGACTTTGAAACCACACCCACTATAGCACTTCAATGGCGGTATAGCTTTTCACACAGGCATTTATGACGGTTCAGTGCCGTCTCTGAACTACCTCGCAAGGTGGTTCAGAGACGGCATTAAATATGACGGTTCTGTGGTGGTATAAGCAATTCACACAGACCTATAAGCTGCTACAGTGGCGGTTCTGAACCGTCATAACTCCTCTGTGTGAAAGCACCTTAAGAGATATCTTCATCTAGACAATGTGGGGAAGCTATAAAAAAGGCCAACAAGATGCTCGGATATATTGTGAGAAGTGTTGAATTTAAATCAAGGGAAGTAATGTTAAAACTTTACAATGCATTAGTAAGACCTCCTCTTGAATATTGTGTTCAATTCTGGTCACCTCGTTACAAAAAGGATATTGCTGCTCTAGAAAGAGTGCAAAGAAGAGCAACCAGAATTATCCCGGGTTTAAAAGGCATGTCGTATGCAGACAGGCTAAAATAATTGAATCGATTCAGTCTTGAACAAAGAAGACTACGCGGTGATCTGATTCAAGCATTCCAAATCCTAAAAGGTATAGACAATGTCGACCCAGGGGACTTTTTTGACCTGAAAAAAGAAACAAGGACCAGGGGTCATAAATGGAGATTAGATAAAGGGGCATTCAGAACAGAAAATAGGAGGCACTTTTTTACACAGAGAATTGTGAGGGTCTGGAACCAACTCCCCAGTAATGTGCCGTCTTGTTACTAAACAAGATGGCACAGTAATCAATTCCAGCTTCAAAATGCCACCAATACACCCCAAGCAATGCAGATTAAGATAAACAAAGAGAGCAAGATAAACAAAAATTACAAAAGGTAATTCCTACTTAACGTTTAGAGAGCCCTCAGCTCCTTGGAAGTTAGGGAGATTGTTGTGGTTGCTGCTGTAGTCTTGGTTTTAAAGTGCTTTTCAGCGAAACTGTTTACGTTCAAGGATTTGATCAAGTGAGCTGCTTTGATCAAGTGAGTCTGGTAACTGTATAGGCTACATGTACTCTAAACTACTACTACAACTACTACTACTACTACTAATAATAATAATAATAATAACTATCAGTATTTAGGATTCAACCTATTTTTTGTAAGCATCAGAATAGATTTATTATTTATTTAGCAGATGCCTTTATCCAAGGCGACTTACAGAGACGGGTGTGTGAACTATGCATCAGCTGCAGAGTCACTTACAACTACGTCTCACCCGAAAGACGGAGCACAAGGAGGTTAAGTGACTTGCTCAAGGTCACACAATGAGTCAGTGGCTGAGGTGGGATTTGAACCGGGGACCTCCTGGTTACAAGCCCTTTTTTTAACCACTGGACCACACAGCCTCCTGATATTCTACTCGTAGTTCATATTTGGATTTAATGTAGCATCAAGTCTATTCTGCACACAACTCGCTATCCTATTGTTGTCTTCAGACACAGCTATTTTGAGACATATTTACTGCATTTTGGTTGCATGTTACACAGCACTGGGAAAATGAGTGTCTCTGTGTTCTTGTGTCATTAGTAACCGCGCCTGACCAAACATTAAATTATGTGCTGGAAGAAATTCAAGCATGATTATCGGCTAAAATAACAAAAACTGCAGATAGCCGATTTTTTCCCGTATATTGGTGCCATGCTGATAAGCTACCGATTTTATCAGTGCACCCCTACATATATTTATACAAGGAGGAGAAGTAAAGACATGTGGATGCAAGCCTGTTGAGAGGTGACAGATTAGATCCAGATTTTTCCTGTATATTGGTGCCATGCCGATAAGCTACCGATTTATCAGTGCACCCCTACATATATTTATACAAGGAGGAGAAGTAAAGACATGTGGATGCAAGCCTGTTGAGAGGTGACAGATTAGATCCAGAAAATCAGGGAACTCCATCAAAGCCTGGGACATGGCCTGGGCTGGTGCGCAGTGTTTTATAGAACAACATTCAGAGCCAATGGCTTAATCATTCACATTCTTGTCATTTCTTATGAAAGCGAGTCTGTTTTTTTTTTTTTTTTCCTCAACCCACTGAAAACTGGCTTGGCATTAGACCTAGTAATTATTTACATCGCTCCATAACATGACCTTCCACTCCAGGTTTTTTGATGACCTTTTTGATGAAGGGAAATCTTCCTCCATGATTTCCAGCTATCTCAGCTTGCCATATTAAAATTGACTCCGTCTGCCCAGGAGAACACTTCCTTGTGGGACAGTTTTAGAATGGTGTTTGGAGGTTGAGACCCCCTAGAAAGGACCTTGTCTCTCACTGGTGACTTAACGTAGTGCTGGAAGCACTTACAAAACCGCCATTTGAAACCCTACATTCAGCAGAGCTGAGATTCTTTTAATTTAAGACAGCTTTTCTGCTTGCTATTATCTCCGTTAAGCAAGTAGGTGAAATGCAAGCATTCTCAACAGTGAAAGCCTGATTGTTTTTTGCGGAGGCTAGAACTTAGGTTACTGTCTGTACTAATCCTGCTTTTCTCCCTAAAAGCATTTCTGCTTTCCATATCAACCAGTCAATTGGAGGCCTTCCATCCACCTCCCGTCCAGTCTGACAGAGAAAGTCCCATACGCTCTGCCCGGTTAGGGCACTGGCGTATTATTTTGCCCGCACCCAAAGTTGGTGGCAATCAGAGCAATTGTTTATTTGCTTCAGGTCTAAGTTCCACGGGCAAGCCCTGTCTAAACAAAGGCTGTCATGGTGGATTGCAGACACGGTCAGGATTGCATACGATCTAACCAACCTACCAGACATTTGCAATGCTGCAGTATGGGCCACGGCTCATACCTTTACCAGATTCTACCGACTAAATGTCGTAAATCAGCAGAACCCTGGTTTTGGGAACATTGTTAAAAGCAGCCACTCATTTTTATTATTGTTCCACTTTAAGTCCTGGGGTAGTTAGCCATACACCATTTTTGGTGTTCAATGCTGGGGTTACTTGCATAACCTTGTTGCATATACAGTACACTGCATAAGATTTCTCCCTCACTGTACTGTGGAATGTATGCCATGGATCCTCTTCGGTCCTCAGCCATATCTGCTAAAGGCAGATATCTTCCTTTTTTAGCACATCAGCCAGTGCTGCAAGTCCTTCACTTGCGACAGCTTAGGTTTTCTATCCCATTCGGTAATGGTTACATTTCATACTTGAAAGGAATGGTTTCCTGAAATAGAAATGTAACCATTACCCTTCAAGGTCGCTGCATTGACTCCAACGCAGCAGGCCTGAAAAGAAAATGGCGCTGAGCCTTATGCGTCATTCGTATATCTCTTGGGTCGGAGCCAATGTCTGACGCATATGATGCTCTTTAAAGGAGCAGCTTTGTTATAAGTGCTTAGGTAATTTGGGCTATAATAGGTTATATCACATTTGGTAATGGTTACATTTCTATTTCAGGGAACCAGGGTTATGATGATAATGTTTTTAGACATGACTCCCCTTGCAGAGGCCCAGAGATCTCAATTTCTGTCTGTATTGAGCCTGATAAAATAAAGTAATAAAACCCAGTGCTGAGTTCCAAGAATTGAACTCTCTATTATAATTGCTGGCTGTCCAGATATCTCTGAATTGCCATTATTCAGCATTTGGAAAGCTTATAGAAAAGCTAACATTAAAAGCTGGACAGAAAGTACAATGTGAAGGAGTTTTACCAAATGAAAGGGGCACACAACCAAATACAATCCTCAGTTTGCAATGGTGAATGGATAACTACAAGTCGTTAATCTCGGAGACGTTATCAGTCTGCCCAGAGGAACGATATACAATATGTAGTGCAAACTAGTGTAGCATTCAACTCTGCAACTTCTTTGCTTGCATGCGTCGCTGCTCATCATCGTGATTTTAGTCATGCATAAAAAAAAAATTGCTGAAAACATTAAGTATATCAAATCAAAAGTATTCCCATTATTTTAAAAGTATGGTCTGGATTTAAAAAGAAAAAAAAAAACTGTTGGCTTGTGATGCCATTGTTTCTTTTATTTTTTTTATTTTTAAATACATTGCAAGGCCTCAATCACATACCTACTTGCATGCTACAAGATGCGTATTGTACCCCCCCCCACTTACTGCACATAGTTTCTTGGCCTCAATGTTCCCCTGGAAGGCTGAGTGAGGTCTCTTCAGGGGAGCTGGGTATGCTAATCAGTGAATGGGCTTTTGTTTCATTTCGTTATATGCTTTATTTATTTTTTCTCTTTGGGCTGCTTCTGGGGCTCTGGTCTGTCTCATCTGACCCACGTTATACAAACTGTCAGAAATGTTGCACGAGATACTAAGCAGGTCTTCAACTCAGCTCAGAGCATTGAGCAAAGCAGAATCGGATCTTTCCAACGTCTATTAATCAGCAGCTGGCTGCCTGCTTTTAACCTTTCCCTGCCCAGGAGTAAAAATAAAAAGTGTGTATATATTATTTATTATTATTATTATTATTATTATTATTATTATTATTATTATTATTATTATTATTATTAGGGGGCCAAGCGACAAAGTTGCTGGAACCCTGTTTTATTGTTAAGATTATTAGGGGGCCAAGCAACTACTTTGCTGGAATCATGTTGTTGTTGTTGTTGTTGTTGCTGTTGCTGTTGCTGTTGTTGTTGTGCCAAATTTTCAGATGTCTGTAAAATCAACACCGTTGCACGAAAACTCATGAAACTTGGTAGAGGTTTGTTGGAAGTTGTGCCAGCCCGAAAATGAAGGTCATAGGCCATATTGGATTTTTCAGGAATTTTGGACAAGTTTTAAAAAAATCTTCTCTGAAACCGCTTATGGTAGAGATGTTAAACTTGGGACACAGACTACCCTTATGCTCCATATTTAGATTTGTTCAAGAGAAGTCGATTGGTCACATGGTTTGGCGGCCATATTGGGTTTGTCAAAAATATTCAAACCTCTTCTGTGAAACCGTTATGCCGATTTGAAGCGAAACTTTGCATACATAGCCTTGGCAAGGTTGTCTATCAAGATTGTTCAAGGCTTGTCGCTACATAAAAAAAAAAAACATGGCCGCCGCGAGCCAATCAAATGTTCATTTGAATTTGCATATAGTTGGATATATTACAGTATTTATCCAAGGTAGAATGTTGTAGACTAATGAATCTTCACAGAGTAGTGGATGCCTTTGGAAATTAGTGTGTACTCTTATTAAAAAAATGACCTTGATCCTTAAGGTCAAATGTAAAACTAGCTTATAACTCCTTACACAGTGTAGATAGGGTCATGGTTACTATGGAACACATATATGCTCTATTCAAAAATGACCTTGATCATGACCTTTGACTTCTCCTGAAGGTCAAATGTAAAATTAGCTTATAACTCCTAGAGTGCAGATAGGGTCATGTTTACAAATGAACACAAATAGTAACCCATAGATAGTAACCCATATATGCCCTATCCAAAAAGCTAATTGACCGTGACCTTTTACCTCTCCTTAAGGTCAAATGCAACCCTGGCTTATAACTGCTTAGAGAGTGCAGATAGGGCCATGGTGACTATCGAACACATATAGGAAACCATATGGTCTCTCTTCAAAAATTACCTTAACATTGACCTTTTGACCTATGAAGTTTGTTAAAAGTAAAGTTGATGCGTCAAAAAACATGGAGGCCACGAGCAAATCAAATTTCAACATATATTGTACTATTAATCTATGGTAGAATATAGTACAGTCTTTAAAGTTAAAAGACAAGTAGAGGCCAATGGGGTGCTATGCCGCAGGTGAAATACGGTCATAGGTCACATGGTCTGGCACTTTTCCCTCAGTCAGTGCTGCTTGCAGCTATAATAATAATATTTATTTATTTATTTATTTATTTATTAGCAGACACCCAGTAAGTAACTGCCTGTTTGGAGCTCTTTCAGCTCAACAGAGCACGAACGGTAATGAGGTAAACACCCATTCAGTAATGGTTACATTTCTATTTCAGGGACCCAGGGTTATGATAATAACCTAACGTTTTGAAGCCTGGGCTCGTAGTGCCTTGTGCCTTATGTTCAAAATCTATTTTAAAAGTCTCTTTGAAACCCTGGCAGTTCTGAGCAGAAACCTCACACCACATCCCGTTTGTGTTGAACAGAGCTCAGGCACAGCTTTCCAATGGGCTTTTTGTGAACCTGTCAGTAGACCTGGCCGGATGCAGCTCAGCTTGGGAACACAAAAACTATTTTAAAAACCGAAGACAAACATCAGCAGCCTCCTGGGAAAATCCAGCACTGCTTTTTTTTTTTTTTAATACATTGTACCCCTTGTACAACTGAGTAGTACAGCCTTAATATTGTGGCTGCCTCAATTGGTTTTATATATACTTCTTTCTCAGACTTCCAAGACAGTCTGTACAGTATATTGGGCTTCAATGTTGGGCTGAACCAGTTTTCAGATATTACTTTCTTAATTTTCCTCTTTTAGGAACAAATCCTTCAGGAGTACCATAAACCTGGAAACAGTTTTTGCTGTTTGTATAAAATAAGTATTCAGCTTACTGTAGGATCGTCCCAATGTGGGTAAAATGAACATGACCTGCACCGATGTGCATTACCTCATTCAGCATGTCATGACTCTGCAGCATACATACATCATTGTACAATACATGAGAGGAACCTTCTTGAACTTTCTCACTGCAAAAAAAAAATCATTACAGAATCAGTTTAAGAAAAACTGAATCTGCTGTCTTGCTAACTAAGAAGGTCAGCAATACATGAGCTGTAATCACTACCAAACCCAGGTAATAAAATGAACCACCCCCCACCCCAAACTTGAGGGAGGGCCAGCTGGTATGATTCTGGTTTTCTCTGTGTGTGTACACTACGCGCCTGCCTGTCTGTGTGGCGGGTGGCGGTGTCAGGGTTACACACGAAGAGGTATTATCAGCCCTTCTCAAACAGCTGCTTCCTTGCTGGCTGGCCTCACGGCTGTTACAGCCCTGCTTTGCTTTTTGGCAGTGGTTTGGCATAGTTTTCCTTCCCCTATCCCTCTCACCACTGCTTCCTGGTCTCCCGGCAGGGGCACATTTCTAAAAGAAAGCTTCCTGAACCACAAGGACGATAAGCAGTTGTTTGAATGTTTGTTGTTGTTATTTGTGTGCAGCTCAGACTCCACAGGAGGGAAAGTTTTCTTTTAAATACTTCTTTTTTTCTTACTTATATAATTTTATGACTCAAACTCTTCTGGATTTTAACTGGGAGCAGACATCGTTCAAAAGGTAATTTGTTCGCTTTTATTTATTTTGAAAGCAGTAATCTAGTGTCGAGCGCTAGTCCTTTTACAGTTCTTGCTGAATTACATAAGTGTGTAATGCATGTCGCCTGCTTTCACGGTTTAAAATCATGTTTGTTTTTTTTAACAGTGCCACTATCAGTCTTATATTTTCCTGAATAAGTCAGAGTGGAGTGAAAGTTGTTATATTCTTTCTTTAGACTGAAATGAATTTAATGCAAATGCTGAACTCTCTAGAACAGTTCAGAATTGTGATTGTACAAGGCTAGGATAGCACATGTGGGACATTTTTACACCCTGTAAATGTGTATCGGTATGCAGAATAAAATCATTATTATTATTATTATTATGTAGTGGATGTTCCATCAATCGGTACTGTAGGGGACTAATTGGTGTTGAAGTAGGGAGGGAGCTGAAAATTGATGCACTGACACTTTTTTATTTATTTATTTTTTTGCCTATTTTGGTGACTTACATGATGTATTATTAGCAATGATGTATTTTGGTATTTGAAATAGTCAACTTTGTTTTTATTTTATTTATTTAATTAATTAATTAATATAACAGTTTTATGTTAGACTGGGTGGAATATACAGTACTGTGCAAAAGTTTTAGGCAGGTGTGAAAAAATGCTGTAAAGTAAGAATGCTTTCAAAAATAGACATGTTAATAGATTATATTTATCAAATAACTAAATGCAAAGTGAGTGAACAGAAGAAAAATCTAAATCAAATCCATATTTGGTGTGACAACCCTTTGCCTTCAAAACAGCATCAATTCTTCTAGGTACACTTGCACAAAGTCAGGGATTTTGTAGGCATATAGTCAGGTGTATGATTAAACAATTATACCAAACAGGTGCTAATGATCATCAATTCAATATGTAGGTTGAAACACAATCATTAACTGAAACAAAAACAGCTGTGTAGGAGGAATAAAACTGGGTGAGGAACAGCCAAACTCAGCTAACAAGGTGAGGTTGCTGAAGACAGTTTACTGTCAAAAGTCATACACCATGGCAAGACTGAGCACAGCAACAAGACACAAGGTAGTTATACTGCATCAGCAAGGTCTCTCCCAGGCAGAAATTTCAAGGCAGACAGGGGTTTCCAGATGTGCTGTCCAAGCTCTTTTGAAGAAGCACAAAGAAGCGGACAGCGTTGAGGACCGTAGGCGCAGTGGTCGGCCAAGGAAACTTACTGCAGCAGATGAAAGACACATCATGCTTACTTCCCGCAATCGGAAGATGTCCAGCAGTGCTATCAGCTCAGAACTGGCAGAACACAGTGGGACCCTGGTACACCCATCTACTGTCCGGAGAAGTCTGGTCAGAAGTGGCCTTCATGGAAGACTTGCGGCCAAAGCCATACCTCCGACATGGAAACAAGGCTAGCGACTCAACTATGCACGAAAACACAGGAACTGGGGTGCAGAAAAATGGCAGCAGGTGCTCTGGACTGATGAGTCAAAATTTGAAATATTTGGCTGTAGCAGAAGGCAGTTTGTTCGCGAAGGGCTGGAGAGCGTGCACGAATGAGTGTCTGCAGGCAACAGTGAAGCATGGTGGAGGTTCCTTGCAAGTTTGGGGCTGCATTTCTGCAAATGGAGTTGGGGATTTGGTCAGAATTAATGGTCTCCTCAATGCTGAGAAGTACAGGCAGATATTTATCCATCATGCAATACCATCAGGGAGGCATATGATTGGCCCCAAATTTATTCTGCAGCATGACAACGACCCAAACATACAGCGAAAGTCATTAAGAACTATCTTCAAGCGTAAAGAAGAACAAGGAGTCCTGGAAGTGATGGTATGGCCCCACAGAGCCCTGATCTCAACATCATCGAGTCTGTCTGGGATTACATGAAGAGAGAGAAGCAACTGAGGCTGCCTAAATCAACAGAAGAACTGTGGTTAGTTCTCCAAGATGTTTGGGCCAACCTACCTGCGAGTTCCTTCAAAAACTGTGTGCAAGTGTACCTAGAAGAATTGATGCTTGATGCTGTTTTGAAGGCAAAGGGTGGTCACACCAAATATGGATTTGATTTAGATTTTTCTTCTGTTCACTCACTTTGCATTTAGTTAATTGATAAATATAATCTATTAACATGTCTATTTTTGAAAGCATTCTTACTTTACAGCATTTTTTCAAACCTGCCTAAAACTTTTGCACAGTACTGTATGTGAGTGAGTGAGTTCCAAGATGTCTGACATCATTGATTTGTTATCTCTTTAGACTAGGAGTATAATAGGAATATCACTGGAAGTGTTATTAACCTCAGATTGATATAAAATAATGTTTACACATTGGCATGTACAGTGCCTATAGTAAGTATTCACGTTTTCACTGTTTGTTGTGTTACAACCTTGATGCATTTAAATGGGATTTTTTTTTCCCTTTGATTTACACAACCTATTCAACACTTTGAAGACGCAAGAGAATTTTTATTTTGAAACAACAGTTAATGAAAAATAAAAAATAAACTGAAATATCTTGGTTAGGTAAGTATTCACCCCCCTGAGTCAATACTTGGTAGAACCACCTTTGGCAGCAGTTACAGCTGTGAGTCTTTTTGGGTAAGTTTCTACCAGGTTTGCACATCTGGATCATGCAATATTCACCCATTCTTCTTGGCAAAATTGTTCAAGCTCTTTCAAGTTGGATGGGGATTGTTGGTGGACAGCAATTTTCAAGTCTTGCCACAGATTCTCAATCAGATTCAAGTCCGGGCTTTGACTGGGCCGCTCTAGGACATTAACTTTCTTGTTTTTAAGCCACTCCAGTGTCGCTTTGGCTGTGTGCTTGGGGTCATTGTCCTGCTGAAAGGTTAACCTCCGTCCCAGTCTTGGGTCTTTTGCAGACTGAAGCAGGTTTTCCTCAAGGATTTGCCTGTATTTAGCTCCATCCATTTTGCCCTCTACCCTGATAAGCTTCCCAGTCCCTGCCGTTGAAAAGCATCCCCATAGCATGATGCTGCCACCACCATGCTTCACAGTAGGGATGGTGTCACCTGGGTGATGTGCTGTGTTGGGTTTGCGCCAGACATAACGCTTTGCATTTAGGCCAAATAGCTGAATTTTTGTTTCATTGGACCACAGAATCTTTTGCCACATATTTTCAGAGTCTCCCTTTTTCCAAATTCCATGCGGGATTTTACATGGGCTTTTTTCAGAAATGGCTTCCTTCTTGACACTCTTCCATATGGGCCAGATGTGTGGAGCACCTGAGCTATTGTTGACACATGGACAGTTTCTTCCATCTCAGCCATGGAACGCTGTAGGTCTTTCAGAGTTGTCATTGGCCTCTTGCTGGCTTCTCTGACCAATGCTCTTCTTACCCGGCTGCTCAGTTTGGGAGGACGGCCTGCTCTAAGCAGATTCTGGGTGGTGCCGTATACCTTCCACTTCTTAATGATCGACTTGACTGTGCTCCAAGGGATATTTAATGCCTTTTGAAATCTTTTTATACCCCTCCCCTGATCTGTGCCTTTCCACAACTTGATCCCGGAGTTGTTTTGAAAGCTCCTTGGTCTTCATGGTAGTATCTATGCTTTGAATCCACTACCCAAATGTGAGACCTTACAGAGACAGGTGTATTTAATCTGAAATCATGTGAACCATTTTTATTGCACACGGATGGACTCCATTTAACTTAGTGTGTGAATTCTGAAGGCAATTGGTTGCACCTGAGGTTATTTAGGAGTGTCATAGCAAAGGGGGTGAATACATCTAATGAAGACTTTTCAGGTTTTTATTTTTAATTGATTTGTTTTTTCGCATTTTTTCACACATTGAAAGTGTTGAGTAGGTTGTGTAAATCAAAGGGATAACTCTAGACAGCTCATACAGTATGTGTGAGTTTCACGACGCCCGTTGTCATAGCAGCAGGATGGGCATTGTTATTGTTTTTTTTTTGTTTTTTTTCTTTCTGTTATGGAGGTAAGGAGCTTAGGTCACAGGGTAGCTGTGGCCTGCTGAGTTACAATGAGGAGGTTGGGGCAATGCATCAGTCTGTACTGCTGTATTATTCTAAGGGGAACATGTCCCAATAAATAGACACATATTTTGGGCAATGTTTTCAAAGCTTTTTACTCTAGTCTATTTATAAACTTCTATAGGAGTTAAATCTTTTTTTGTGTATATATATATATATATATATATATATATATATATATATAGGATAAGAACACTTGTTGATTTAGCACTCTGAAAATAGGAGTTAACAAAAAGCTGGAGGAAACACTGGTTCATGTTTTTGTAAATTTTCCCAAACAAGATCCAAACATAGATTGTAAAATGTAATTACATCAAGATAATTTAAAGATGTTTTTTAAGGTAGTTATCTTTGATTTTTCCCATAAACATGTTCTTCTGTTGCCATTTTTATGTTATTTACAGATTATTTTTGTTGTAATTTTTTTTTTAAAAAGCACAACTGAATCTTGCAGGTTTCAAACCAAACATGTGAATTTCAGTTTTTGTATGACTGTTGGCTGTCCATTTTTTAGCTCTAAATATTTGTTGTCATCAGAAGTGGGTGGCTTGGTTGAGTGTGACATTTGTCTTGATTTGGTTCTTTGGGATACTGCATTGTATGTGTTCCAGTTGCAGTGAAAAAGGTCAGGAAGTAAGGAGTTAATGCTGTGGCCAAAACACTCTGCTCGTATTCCCTAAATGATTCTGGCAGGTAGACACCGCATTGACGAAAGTAAGGGGTAACAGTTTGCTTAATTCAAACCAGATTTATTCACTTCGCCTCAAGCATTGAAAATATGCTGAATCTCTCTCTACAGGCCTCCTCCTTTTATACTTTAGTTTCTTTCTCGGAGAGGCACCTACTGTATTCACGCAGGTTATTCATTCAAAAGTCACACAATCAAATACTTGAACCTATCGTTCAGAAAGAGTGTGTGTGTGTGTGTGTGTGTGTGTGTGTGTGTGTGTGAGTGATTTACAAAAGTGTTGAGATATATTTTGATTAACCAATCATAAAACATATCAACAATTTATATCTTGGCTTCCACTTGAGTGGCTGCAGTGCATTATTTAAACTTTTAACAAAAGCTGCAATTATTTTTGTCTTTGCTTAATTTCTTTACAACTTTTCAAAATTACATTTCACATAACGTTTGCTCCAGATCTGTTTTTGGCTTTTCTTAGACAAGTAAAATATAGCTGATAATGTTGCAAGTCTACCTATGCACAGCTTAGACATACTTGAGTACTCACATTTTCCTTTATTGCTTTCTGCTGTTTTATTACATTAGCAGCTTTTTGCCTTTTGGAGTGAAGACCTTGAGAATCTCACTTACCCTAGAATAATGTATTAATTCTGGCAAACAGTAAATTAGGGCCATAGATCAGTCTACTTGGTATTATTATTACAAAAAAATTGCATTGCATTAAAGCATAATATAAAAGCTTTTCTTATGCAATGGGTTGTACTGTATGTTGTCTAGTGTTGCACAAATTGTGTTACATGATGAGTCAATTGAGTCGGGTTGATTGCAAGTTTTAAGGTCTTCCCCCTTACCAGTGTACAATTTATATTGTGATTGAGAACAACATTTTTTTTTTTAATGATGACAGAAAGTTAATACAATACTATTAGTGTCCTTGGAGTTGTGCACAATGCTTTTCTAATTTTAATTATTGGTGGAGGAAACATGTCTTCATAGTTTTTAAATAAATAAATAAATAAACTGACTTAATTTTCTAGTTGGCAACACATTTTGCTCTCTTGGTATGTGCATTACTCATTTTTTACTTAAAAAACATCATGAATTCAGCCTGTGCGATGACAACTTTGCCTGGCCAATCAGATTTAACCCTTATCTTGCCAAGTGGGGTCTGCTGAACCCCACATACTACAAAAAAAGCAACTGTCACACCTGGACCCCCTCCTTCTTTTCTACCACTGTATGCAGTATGTGGCCAAAACACCCTCCAGGGGTTCAAATTAGTCATTTCAATCCATTTGCATCCAAGGTAACCAGTATTTTTTTCTTTTTTTTAAAGGGAAAAGTTTGATGTAAATCAACAAATTTATTTGAGTTGGAAAGGAAATGGGTGAGATTATAGAGAGACTAGTTTCCTAATACAGTATATGTTTAAAAAAAAAAAAAAAAGTTCCTTGGCTTTCCTCCCTCTCTTTGTTATTTTGAACTCTCTCTCCAGCCTCAATCCCCTCCCCGTTTCCTGCTCTTGTCATTCGCCCCCCCCCCCCGATTCGCTGAGCTCTCCCAGCACTTTATCCACTTCAGTCCACTGCAGCAGCCCAGTTGTACAGCAAGGTTTTTCCTAGTTTTTTTTTTTTAGTTTTTTTTTATTTTTATTTAGTTTTGTGTGTGTGTGTGTGTGTGTGTGTGTGTGTGTGTAAACAATGAATGCTGTGGCCGTCTTCACAGTTGCTATATTGTTCTGCATTTCCTGCTTTTTTGCTGCCATCGGTGTAAGTTGTCTTTAACTTCCAACAATCTATTTTTTTTTTCTTTTTTAATTGTTCTTTGACTACTTTGGTGTTTAATTGTGTTTTCTGATGTCTATGCATTTCAGAGAAAGTGTAGGCAGTTTTTAAGCGGTTAGCTAGTATGGCACAGTGGTTAGAGTGCACCAGGGGCCCTGAAGGACTGGTTAAAGCAGAGGGACTGGGAGACAGTGTGGCAAAGTGGTTTGAGCTAAGGGACTGGGAAACAGTGTGGCAAAGTCATTAGAGCTAAGAGACTGGGAGGCAGGGTGGTCAGTTGTATGCAGTTGTATGGGTATACAGTAACTTTTTTTTTTTTTTAAATGGACTGGGAAGTTGGTTATCAAGCCTTTTATATATTTAAAGCTGAGACTTTGAAAGGCAGAATTCTGTAATGTTAAGGACTGGCCTTGTCTCAGACCTGATTTACTGAACAATGCTGGAGAAAACTGTCACTTATCATTCTCGTGCTTCTGTACTATGTGTTGCAAATCGGTGTAAGGAGTAGGACTGTAATAAGGAACAACTTGTTCCTAACAGAGTTAGAACCAAGGGTACAGTATGTACTGTGGTAGCAATATAAATTAGTTGTTTTATTTAAAAAATGTTGACCGCTTAGTTTCTGAATGCTGAAGGCTTGCTGCTGTCTGGATCCCTCACCTTCTCTTGCTTTTGAGTTGTTTATGAAGTTTCTATTGATTTATTTCCTTGTGAAAAGTGCAAGAGCTTCCCAACTAAGCTCTGCGTGTCGCTCTAACAGAGACTTCCAGTCATGCCAAATCGTGGGGTTGGTTTTGTGATGTGGACTGGCATAGTGAGCTAACATTAAAACAACTATTTTACTTTTTTGTTTGTTTACTGATGGGTGCAAAACATATCTGTAAATCTTACTTCAGTAGTGATTACAGACTTGATGTGATTTGATCAACACATAGACCCATTTAAAATTGTTCACTAATATTACAATGTCCTACTAACAAATGTTTTTGTCTGCTAAATGTAAGATGATACTATTACTACTTTTTTCAGATTGTCTTGACAATCAGCTGTTGATCTATGTTTGTGAGTTACACATTGGTATGTTAACTGCTCTACTACCTGCATGTGCAGTATCTGTTCTGAGCAGCAGGGGGCCTTCTAACACCAGCTAAACGCATGCCACTCAGCCTTTAAACTTTGTATTAGTCTTCTCTACACAGAAATCCAGAGCAGTGGAAGTAGTTAGATATTGTACTATTTGAAAGAGCTCTTCGTCTAAGTAAGTCACAGTGGCAATTGTTGTGATTTAATTAATGTCTGTACAGCCCTGTTCACACTTCCATTTTTTATACCGGTATTGTTGTGGAACAGTATCAGAACATCTGTTTACATTGGAGTTGTTATTCCTGGCGTCATACCGATATAACTGTATGAATACGAAACCCAGACAAAAAAATGTTTTGTAGCGGTACAGTTGCAATATGACTTTGAACAGATCAGTGTGGACAGGTGGATCGGCACGACAACGGAATGGATGGGTCTGAGGTGTGAGCCCACTTCCAAGGATATCCTATATTACCAAGATTCTCAACTCCGCCTTTACTTCCGTCATGCTTGTTTAATAAATGTATGTTACAGTAGGAAAAACATATACAAACTAACAGCTAATACCAATAAATCCAAGTTTTACAATTGCACCTGTCTACTCTAGTGCTCTGAAAAGCTCATCTGTTTTCTCTAGTACTGTGTTAGGAAGGTGCATTTTTTGTATAGATTACAGTATGTCATCATCACCACGTGTTATGTTTTTCTTCGACACCCTGGGCAATACAAAAATAGACTTCACAAGTTTTTTATATTTTTAAGCATTGATAAAATAAGCTCAAAGCACCTCAATCTGACTGTGCTCCATTGAATGTCAATAGAAGATCTTAGCCCAAGCTCCCTATATCCCGCAACCCTTTGGTGGAGTGTGACGGAGGTCCCCATAGAGAATTAGTGGAGTGTGTAATACAGAATATCTTTGATTGTAAGTGTATCAATATAAGCCAGTTTAAATGTGGACAGGTATATCGCAACAGTATCGGTCTTGTACTGGTGATAAAAAGTGGGCTGTGACAAAGTGTTATCATATCGGTTTATTCTAAACCGAAACAAATGTTACCAGTATTGTTCCGATACAATTGTGAACAGGACTTAATTTGAGAATATTAATAGCTGTGTGTGTGTGTGTGTGTGTGTGTATATATATATATATATATATATATATATATATATATATATATATATATATATATATATATATATATATACAGTACTGTGCAAAAGTTTTAGGCAGGTGTGTAAAAATTCTGTAAAGTAAGAATGCTTTCAAAAATAGACATGTTAATAGATTATATTTATCAATTAACTAAATGCAAAGTGAGTGAACAGAAGAAAAATCTAAATCAAATCCATATTTGGTGTGACCACCCTTTGCCTTCAAAACAGCATCAAGCATCAATTCTTCTAGGTACACTTGCACACAGTTTTTGAAGGAACTCGGCAGGTAGGTAGGAGAACTAACCACAGTTCTTCTGTGGATTTAGGCAGCCTCAGTTGCTTCTCTCTCTTCATGTAATCCCAGACAGACTCAATGATGTTGAGATCGGGCTCTGTGGGGGCATACCATCACTTCAGGACTCCTTGTTCTTCTTTACGCTGAAGATAGTACTTAATGACTTTGGCTGTATGTTTGGGGTCGTTGTCATGCTGCAGAATAAATTTGGGGCCAATCAGATGCCTCCCTGATGGTATTGCATGATGGATAAGTATCTGCCTGTACTTCTCAGCATTGAGGAGACCATTAATTCTGACCAAATCCCCAACTCCATTTGCAGAAATGCAGCCCCAAACTTGCAAGGAACCTCCACCATGCTTCACTGTTGCCTGCAGACACTCATTCGTATCGCTCTCCAGCCCTTGGTGAACAAACTGCCTTCTGCTACAGCCAAATATTTCAAATTTTGACTCATCAGTCCAGAGCACCTGCTGCCATTTTTCTGCACCCCAGTTCCTGTGTTTTCGTGCATAGTTGAGTCGTTTGGCCTTGTTTCCACGTCGGAGGTATGGCTTTTTGGCCGCAAGTCTTCCATGAAGGCCACTTTTTTATTATTATTATTATTATTTATTTCTTAGCAGACGCCCTTATCCAGGGCGACTTACAATTGTAAGCAAATACATTTCAAGTGTTACACTTTTGACCAGACTTCTCCGGACAGTAGATGGGTGTACCAGGGTCCCACTGTTTTCTGCCAATTCTGAGCTGATGGCACTGCTGGACATCTTCCGATTGCGAAGGGAAGTAAGCATGATGTGTCTTTCATCTGCTGCAGTAAGTTTCCTTGGCCGACCACTGCGTCTACGGTCCTCAACGTTGCCCATTTCTTTGTGCTTCTTCAGAAGAGCTTGGACAGCACATCTGGAAACCCCTGTCTGCCTTGAAATTTCTGCCTGGGAGAGACCTTGCTGATGCAGTATAACTACCTTGTGTGTTGTTGCTGTGCTCAGTCTTGCCATGGTGTATGACTTTTGACAGTAAACTGTCTTCAGCAACCTCACCTTGTTAGCTGAGTTTGGCTGTTCCTCACCCAGTTTTATTCCTCCTACACTGCTGTTTCTGTTTCAGTTAATGATTGTGTTTCAACCTACATATTGAATTGATGATCATTAGCACCTGTTTGGTATAATTGTTTAATCATACACCTGACTATATGCCTACAAAATCCCTGACTTTGTGCAAGTGTACCTAGAAGAATTGATGCTGTTTTGAAGGCAAAGGGTTGTCACACCAAATATGGATTTGATTTAGATTTTTCTTCTGTTCACTCACTTTGCATTTAGTTCATTGATAAATATAATCTATTAACATGTCTATTTTTGAAAGCATTCTTACTTTACAGCATTTTTTCACACCTGCCTAAAACTTTTGCACAGTACTGTGTATATATATATATATATATAATATATATATATATATATATATATATATATATATATATATACACTGTATATATAAAGCTACATCCATGTTTGGAATATTTCATTGGTAACACCTGCATGTTTTAACAGCCAGCTAAAATTACCACCAGCTTTAGTGCTGTTTTCCAATCCTGTTTTTTTTGTTTTTTTGTTTTTTTTAATGCTGTGTTTAATCTTAAGAATGAGGAAGAGCTGGACATGAACGATGTTTGGAATCAGAAGAACGTTTAGGAGGGCTTCTTTCCTGCTATCACACGATTTGCCTCGGTGTCTTCCTAGTATTATAGCATTTGGTAAAGTAGTGCAAAAAAAGAAGTGTGTCCTACCTTCCCCCATGGAGATTGTTGAAGAAAGAAATTTAGTTTTATGGATGTGGCCTCTCGTCAACTCCTATGCTACCAATCAGATAGCTATAGATGATGACATGAAACAGTAACGTTTTAAACAAATATTCACTCCAATTTAGTTACATAATTGGAACAGTTTCCCCCCCCTTTATTTTAAAAGGTACTGTTCAAGGAAAGTACCAGACTACCAGATTAACCTTTGGTCTTGTTGTGAAATAGGAGTTTTGGAAGAAATGTTTTTGATACCACGATTGAGCTTTATCTAAATGTGCACTTTCGATCAAGTAGTTTGAGAGTGAAAGTAAGACGTCTATATATAGTGAGTGTGGACAGAGGGAAGGAGACACTTCACACAGAGAGTGGTAAGGGTATGGAATGGATTACCAAGTAGTGTCGGTGAGACAATCACTTGTATCCTTTAAGAACCAACTTGACAAAGTTCTGAGATCAACAGCTACAAGGAATCGGACAAGTCTGAATGGCCTCCTCTCATTTGTACATTTTCTTATGTTCCTATGGTATAGGGTAGTGGCCCTTTTATACTTGTGCCCCCTAGGGACCAGTGGTGTTAAAAATTTAGAGTTTAAATGATATCCAAACATTAAACAATTACTTTGTGTTAAACTCCATTCGACCTATCTAAGCCCGTCTGGTTCCTAGTAGCTGAATGATCACAGAACTTTTGCCAAGTTGGGCCATTAAGGATCCAATAGATTCTGCCTCAATAACATGACTAGGTAGCGCATTCCGTAACCTCACCACTCTCCTGTGAAGAAATTAACTGTTGCATTAAGCCCCGGTACACTTTTTAATTTAGAAATAAAATCGGGAAATTCATTACACTGCTTGGCTGAAGTGACGATATTGATTTATAATGTTTCCTACAGTAAGTGACACTTGGTATTTTAAAACTAGACACTTCATGGTTGCCTGGCTTTTTCAGTAGACTGTGCTTAGGGCTTCTACAGCCCTGAAGACGATAAGGAAAGCTAGTCAGCAAAGTTTGTCTAAGAGCTGATAGCATTCTCTACTGCATCTGCCAGTTAAATTTAACCTCCTATGCATAACGCAGTGACGTGTTTTATAATTGCAGTTCAATAGCAGTCTGGCAGCTCTATTATAAAGAACTGTTAGTGGTTTTAAAACACTTTAGTTGTAGTTCTGTTGACACTACGGCTGTAATGAATCAAGCGCAGACAGTGGAGGCGACGAGCCACTTTTCAGCCTTGCCACTGGTCTCAGACATTCTACTTTTTGTTTTGTTTTTGTTGTATAAACTGTATTGCCAATTGATGCTTTTAAATTGCTGTTCTAGATGTAGTACATAGATGTATGTGCTGCTACTGGAAAGTGTAAAGATTCACCAGTAGCGTTTTGAGCAAGGAACAATGTCTTCCCAGTTTGTTTAGTAATACCTTTTGAATTGGATGTCGCATAAAGGAGTGCTGATCATACCTTGTCCTTTCTGTTCTGTGAAAGTCAATGTATGCAGAAGCATTTGCAAACCTGGTTGTAGCTTATAGAACTGTCTTCAAGTGCTGAGACTTGAATCCCTTACTTTAATATAACCAGGGCCCTTTATTGTCAGTTTGTATTATATAGATTGCAGTGTTTTTTGGGAAAAAAAGGGTGTAAATAGGTCAGAAATACACTTGGAAAAGTTATAACTCCAGCCTGTAAGTAGAGCAAAGGATCGATGTTGAGAGCTATTGGGAACATTATGCAGCTTTAAGCACTATTGACGTTTGTGCATGAAATAATAATTTTACACTCGGGTAGCTGCTGATGAGCTCCCATTGTAACACTGTGTGCTTTATCTCTTTTACACAGCGGCTGGCTACCCCTGCTAAACCTATTGAACGAGAGCAGCCTCTTAACTTGCCTGTAGTTAGCACAGCTTCTTGAGCTCCATTCACGTGTTTAGGGGGACTTGTGTTCAAGTTTTTATTCTTTTGGAATATTTGTCATACCTTGTGATACTAAACTTTTGTGGGCTTAGAGTAGTTGGCTTCACATGTCTTCTTTTTTGATAGTGTTTATAAAAAAATAAAAATAAAAAAATGCATTCCCTTAATGGAAGTTAATACACCTTGCGTAGAGATGTAAGCTAAGAGATGTAAGCTTGTACGTCTCCTTCTCCTCTCCCTCGTTTACATAAAATGTTGATCTATAGCAACACTATTTCCTTGTCATATATTTCAAAGCCATCAACATACTCTATGTAGGCCTTGTCTTTTCTCCCCGCCAACATAGAGACGTACTAAGAATAAGACAAGAGAATGCTTCCCACTGTGCTGTCAACACTCACAGTCAGTTACATGTTGATGCTGATGCATGCTTGGCTAAGTGAGCACCTGTGTGCTTGGAAACCTTGTGATACTGATGGAAGTGCACTGGATAAAAGTTATAAAAGTGATGATATTATTATTATTATTATTATTATTATTATTATTATTATTATTATTATTATTATTATTATTATTATTATTTTTATTATTATTTATGTTGTTGTTCATTGTTTTTTCATGCAGATTGCCTTCTCTCAGCACAGTAATTTCATGGACCTGGTGCAGTTCTTTGTGACGTTTTTCAGGTGAGTAGGCAGATCAAGGGACATTAAGCGCTTGTGCTATAAGTGTGCCTTTTTGGATAACTCCTGGGCATGTCAAAGCATTGCATTTTCAAAAGTTTAACCTTGGTATTTGTTCGAAGTTGACTTTTATCATTAGATTATGAATTGCTTTATAAAGACACTGACCATTAATACTGGTAGACACCAGTTTTCGACAATAGTGTCTTTTTCAGTGTCAGACCTTTGTTTGTCTATCAGATTCGTTTTTTGACCTATGGATGGATGTAAATGTTAAGCATCTTTTACAACACAATTAATAATTAATTATAAACTTTTGTTTTTTAATGTTAACATTGCTGCAAAATAAAATATATCAAACTAAAATAAATGGTTATATATTTTATGAATATGTGGATGCATTTGTATTTGGTAATATAGAAAGTACATGAATGAGTCTTTGACACACAGAGCAGTCCGTTTTTTTGATTTTATCTGGGAAGAAGAATGGCTCACTGGTTCCTCTAAACCTTTGCTGTGGCAGCAGCATTACAGGGCAAATAATAACCTTGTATTCATTAACGATAAATTGTGATACTGACTGCAAGTGGGGATTAAACAGAGTAGATCTTATTAGCTGCCTGTTATTTCAGCCAGATAAGGTACTTGCTGGCTGGAAGTGAGAGGTAGCATGATTAAAAAGAGATCTGACATCTCTGCTTTCCTGGGCCACTTGCTCACGTGAAAGGCCTTGACTCTATTGCTTGTAGAAGTTATAGATAAGGTGAATAATCTGCTTTATTGATCATCACATTGCTTTATATAAAAGGGTGTTTAGCACTTCTGAAGGAGGGCTTCATAACGGAAATGAGACCAGGCACTAACACTGTTTTTGATTTCTCAAAAGTGCCACGATTAACTCCTCTGCAATAACAGATTTTTTTTTTTTATATAAAATAAAATCAACCAATCCTGCATTTTCTACACGGTAGTCCAACCATTAGTGAGCAGAGGCAGGACATAAATCTCCTAGGATGCGCAGTGTAAGAGTAGCTGAAATTCGTGTGATATTGTTAATATTATAGAGACCGTTATTGAGAACTTTGAAGTAATATTTAGAATTGCTTTTTACAAATTAAAAAAAGTAATCAGACAATGGAGACATTGTAGTCGATTTGGTTACAAATCAATTTAAGAAAACTTTCTCAGAAAAATTGGAGATTGTTAAAGGGAGGTATACCCCACAAATACCAAACAGGAGGGACTCGCCACTTCCAACTTTCAAATTAGTAAAAGTATCCGTGGATTACCGGTAGCTGTCAATTAAAAAAAAAAACTGTACTGCTGGAACTGTATAGAAAAGGTGATATGGAACAGCGCTGGCTACAGCCATCTAGGATGTCTATCGAAGTCAGCACAAAAACATGAGCATTCCCAAAGTCACTTGCGATCTCAACTTTTGGACAAACCCAGATTGATGTTCAACTGGATAAGCAGAAGCGTAGAGATAAAATACATTACAATGAGCAAGTAAGAAAAAATTGTGACTTTCTTAAACGGTTGATTCATTCTGTTTACCTTGGCAAGCAAGAACTGGCATTCAGAGAGCACGATGAAGGCACCAATTCCTCAAATAGAGGTAATTATGTGGAATTACTTTTTCTGATTTCTGACTACGACAGCATGTTTAGAAATTGCTTGTCAATAGCTACAGTATTCTCAGGTAGCTATAACAAGATTCAGAACGAATAAAAGCAGTACAGGAACCCAAGTACATAGCTGTAATGATAGATTAAGACAATGGAAACGCAGCTGAGCTTTCTTGTGTTTTCAGGTATGTGACTGACAGTGGCCCAAAAGAACGGTTTCTGTGAAAATGTTACATTTACTAAAATAAAAATCCTTTTAAAAAGACCAAATTCCCATTGGGCCTATCTTTGATTTTTTTGTATTACTGTGCAGGACAGCCGTTGTAAGATTGTTACCTTTATTAAATAATGTGCACAGGTTAATCTACCGATTTTTAATCAACTAATGCTCTTTTTATATATATATAAATATATATATATATATATATATATATATATATATATATATATATATATATATATATATATATATATTTTAGCTCAAAGAGCCAGCTGCCCAATGTTTCGATATGTTGCACATATCTTTCTCAAGGGAGCCTGTGTTTGAATCAAAACATTGGAGGTATTTATAGGTTTTTGACAGCATGACAACTACTTTTTCGAGGTACACTTTCACAAAGTCAGGGATTTTGTAGGCATATAGTCAGGTGTATGATTAAACAATTATACCAAACAGGTGCTAATGATCATCAATTCAATATGTAGGTTGAAACACAATCATTAACTGAAACAGAAACAGCTGTGTAGGAGGAATAAAACTGGGTGAGGAACAGCCAAACTCAGCTAACAAAGTGAGGTTGCTGAAGACAGTTTACTGTCAAAAGTCATACACCATGGCAAGACTGAGCACAGCAACAAGACACAAGGTAGTTATACTGCATCAGCAAGGTCTCTCCCAGGCAGAAATTTCAAGGCAGACGGGTTTCCAGATGTGCTGTCCAAGCTCTTTGAAGAAGCACAAAGAAACGGGCAACGTTGAGGACCGTGACGCAGTGGTTGGCCAAGGAAACTTACTGCAGCAGATGAAAGACACATCATGCTTACTTCCCTTCGCAATCGGAAGATGTCCAGCAGTGCCATCAGCTCAGAATTGGCAGAAAACAGTGGGACCCTGGTAAACCCATCTACTGTCCGAGAAGTCTGGTCAGAAGTGGCCTTCATGGAAGACTTGCGGCCAAAAAGCCATACCTCCGGCGTGGAAACAAAGCCAAGCGACTCAACTATGCACGAAAACACAGAAACTGGGGTGCAGAAAAATGGCAGCAGGTGCTCTGGACTGATGAGTCAAAATTTGAAATATTTGGCTGTAGCAGAAGGCAGTTTGTTCGCCGAAGGGCTGGAGAGCGGTACACGAATGAGTGTCTGCAGGCAACAGTGAAGCATGGTGGAGGTTCCTTGCAAGTTTGGGGCTACATTTCTGCAAATGGAGTTGGGGATTTGGTCAGAATTAATGGTCTCTTCAATGCTGAGAAGTACAGGCAGATACTTATCCATCATGCAATACCATCAGGGAGGCATCTGATTGGCCCCAAATTTATTCTGCAGCATGACAACGACCCCAAACATACAGCGAAAGTCATTAAGAACTATCTTCAGCGTAAAGAAGAACAAGGAGTCCTGGAAGTGATGGTATGGCCCCCACAGAGCCCTGATCTCAACATCATCGAGTCTGTCTGGGATTACATGAAGAGAGAGGCTGAGGCTGAGGCTGCCTAAATCCACAGAAGAACTGTGGTTAGTTCTCCAAGATGTTTGGGCCAACCTACCTGCCGAGTTCCTTCAAAAACTGTGTGCAAGTGTACCTAGAAGAATTGATGCTGTTTTGAAGGCAAAGGGTGGTCACACCAAATATTGATTTGATGTAGATTTTTCTTCTGTTCACTCACTTTGCATTTTGTTAATTGATAAATAAAATAAAATAAAATGAAAGCGTTCTTACTTTACAGCATTTTTTCACACCTGCCCAAAACTTTTGCACAGTACTGTGTGTGTATATATATATATATAGTGAACCAGTTGCACTCTTTGCAGTTCATTTGCCCCTTTAAATGCAGACCCAGACAGATTTCAAGTTTGAAAGCGCTGACGTGATATATTTTAATAATATAAAATACAAATAAACGAAAACAAATGCATAGCTCTTCGGGCACCAACTAAACATAAACAGGAACCTAAACTATAAAACAGGACAGCTATGCTGTTTACTTGTTAAAACAAAACCAAACAAACAAAAACACACAGTTTCTTCACAATTAAGAAAAGGTTTTACGCTGCCTTTCTCAAGTACTGCTGTACACATGCAAAGTCGGGCTTAGTCACACAGCCGCCTCGAGCAGACTGCATCCTTTCTTTATATACCCCGCCCTCAAGTCCCATCTTCTTCCTCCTTCTTGGGCGAACTTGAGGGATGGTTGGTTCCTTTACCGACACCTCCAAGTAGGGATCGTGATCCAGTGACAAGGGACCCCACCGGGGCCGGTGGTGCAGACTCTTCGGCTCCAGGTCTAGCCCAGGGAGGTCTAGGCAGACTGGCAGGGTATCCAGGAGCAAGGGGCAAAGGACCGTACCTGGCAGCACCGGACTGGATCGCTGTGGTGGTGGTTGGGGCTGTGGTGGAGGTGGGCTCCTCACCTCCTTCCCCTTGTCTGTAGCCGGCGGCGGTATCTCTCGCTCCGTCGGCTGTCCCTCTTGCTCCGCCGGTTTCCCTCGCCTGCTCCCATTTTTGGAGCAGCAGCTCCAGCTCAGTCGGCTCCCGCTCCGGTAGCCCTAGTTCCTGCCTCCACTTTTGGTTCTGCTCCACCTGAGCAGCGTTATTTTTGTTGATCCTGTTGATCAGATCTTTTAGGTCTTCCATTTTTCTCTGGGTCGTAGGGGCGCCCACACACTCTGCCACCATATGCGCACTGGTTGCACTCTCCGCGGTTCATTTGCCCTTTTAAATGCTGACGCGCTATATTTTAATAGTACAAAATAAAAATAAACGAAAACAAACACCAAGCTCTTTTCAAGCACTAACTAAACATAAACAGGAACCTAAACTATAAAACTCTTTAGTAAAAAGCACCCAGAGGTTCATCAGCAGGCCTTCTAGAAAAATTTAAAAAAAGGCCGGAGTCGTGGGCAGTCTGTGAAAAGGTGGAACACAGTTTCCACGGCGGGGCAGAAGGGGCACTGCTGCCCCACACTTGGGTCGAATCGGCTCAGCCACCGGTTCGTGGCGATGATACCGTGCAACACTCGCCACTGCAGGTCCCCAGAGCGCTTGGGCAGAGGCAGCTTTTACAGCACCCTCCAGGTCGGCCGCACAGACTCCTCCATCGCCAGGTGAGCCCTACACTTGGTGTCAGTCAGGTCTTTAAGTCTGAGATAATGCCGGGTCTTAACCACAGTGCTGTACAGCTGTTTCTTCTCTGCAGAGTGAAACTGTAAGTTGGTCTCTTCATCCAGGGATAACAGCATCCCGGTCGCTCCACTCCTCCTCCTCCTCCCCGGCAGCGCAGGGGAGAGCAGCACCGAGGGGAAATCAGGCTCACGCTCCGGGGCCTGCCTCTCCGAGAAGCACCGTGCAACGAACTCCAACGCTGCTGGGCTCAGGGAGGCTCGGATCTCTCCCAACACCCTCTCTATGAAGCACACCGAGAGCAGGCCCAACACTGCAGTTAACTCGGCTCCGCTCTTCCATTGCCACTCAGTCCAGTCGACCAGGTGACCCAGGGTGGTGACTCCGGCCTGTAAAAACAAAAAAAAAAAAAAAAAAGCTGTTTAGAAATAAAAGCATCAGTGTTAAAATTTCTATTAAAAAACAAAGGCTCCTCAAAAATAAAACATGTACAGAGGCATTTAAAAGCTTTCCAGGTCAGTACTAATAACTTCATTAAAAACAGCTGCCAAGACCCCCAACCCTCTTGAGGAGGGACAAAGCCATGCCTCTCCAGCTCAACTCGGGGGGGTGTACAGCAGCCTCTGGGCTGCCTGCAATCTGAACGCAGCGACCCAGGAGGGGATGTCAATCCATCCCTGCCCCCCTTCGTCTCGGGGCAGGTACAGTACTGCTGGTTTCAGCCAGTGGTTTCTATCCCAAAAAAAAGTTAACTAGTTTTCTCTGGACCTGCTCCAGCAGCCCGGGGGGAGGGTCCAAACACATTAATCTGTGCCACAGCATGGATGCTACCAAGTTGTTAATCACAAGGACCCTCCCCCTGAAGGTGGTTTAGCAGCCACAAACAGCTATGTAGCCTTCCTGCTACCTTCTCCAGCACCCCCTCCCAGTTTCGCTGCATGAATGCCTCAGTTCCTAAGTACACCCCCAGCACTTTTAGTCCAGTTCTGTTCCAATCCAGCATCTGTGGCAGGGAAGCAGAAGGTTTTCTCAACCAGCTCCCTGCCAGGAAAGCTCCACTTTTGGCCCAATTCACCTGTGCTGAGGAGGCTTTCAAAGCCCCGCATGCATGATTCCAGCACCGCCACGTCTTTATCACTGGTTATAAACACATTCAGGTCATCAGTGTATGCTGAGAGACAGACGGGCTGGGCGGAGGGGAGGGCAGGTATGGCCAGGCCAGCGAGACGCTCCCTAAGCCGGTGCAGCAGGGGTTCAATGGAGATGACATAGAGCATCCCTGACAGAGAGCAGCCCTGTCTAATCCCTCTCTGCACTGGGAAGGGCTGGCTCAGACAATTTTTAATCTTGACAAAGCTAAAATATTAGAATATAGCATTTTGATATATGAAATAAAAATGCCGAGAGTTTTGGTACACAGTATGTCTGGTCACTGTGCACCACAGTACCCATACACTCTCTAAGACGGTCGGCCAGAGCTTTGGAAAATACCTTATAATCGCAGCACAGCAACGACACAGGACGCCAGTTCTTCAGCTCACAGAGGTCTCCTTTTTTGTGTAGTAAAGTCAGTACTGCCCTGCGGCAGCTCAGAGGCAGCTCTCCCTCTGCCACACATTCATTCAGCACCTGGTACAGATCATTTCTAATGCAACTCCAGAAATGTTTATAGAATTCAGCGGGCAGCCCATCCAGCCCAGGTGCTGTTCCATTGGAGAGCTGGTTGACGCCGGTTGTGAGTTCCTCCAGTGTGATAACCGTGTCCAGGCCACGGCTTTCCTCCTCACACAGGCGAGGGAGACCTTCCAACAGCCGCTCCGTCACCTGCAGTTCGCAGCCGTCAGCCTGGTACAGATCTGAATAAAATTTCACCGCAGCCTGACGAAGCTCCGCAGGGCTGGAGACCTCTCCCTCCCCCTGGGCAGCCTCAGTGTAAGCATTTGTTTTCTTTCAGCTTCTTTCTTCTCAAAGCTGAAGAAGGTGGTCGTGGGGGCGTCCATGTCTCTTAATTCCACAAATCTTGTTCTTACCAGGGACCCCTTGACCTTCTCCTCCAGTAGACTGCCCAGGCGCTGTTTCCTCTCCTTTAAGCTGCGATAAGCCCCCTCCATGCTCTGACCGCCCAGCTCTCTCTCAATCTCTAAAATCTCATTCTCTAGCTGGCTGGCCACTGCATTCAACTCACTAGAGACATTCTGGGTGAGTTGTTGACAGAATATTTTCATTTGGATTTTCCCCACATCCCACCATTGTCTCAAATTAGAAGAGCATCTCTTTTCTTTTCTCCAGTTATTCCAAAATAGCTTGAATATTTCTTAAACTGTGTGTCTTGTAATAATTTAATGTTAAAGTGCCAATAGGATTCGGAGTGCTGTGCAGTGGGTAAACACAAAACAGCTGTGATGAGGTGATGATCAGATAGAGATGTGGGATGAATACTGCTACTAATAATTCTATTAAGGTGGTGCTTTTGGGTATAAAATCTATCTAACCGTGCTCCATTATGTAAGTTTCTCCAGACGTCAACTAAATCAAATTGTCAGCATGCCAGCCAGCTCTCTCACAGATTGGGGAATGGGTTCATCATGATTTCTGTCATAATTAAAATCCATTGTACAGTTAAAATCCCCTCCCACTAAAATAAAATGCTCTGGATCACACTTTTCTAAAACCTGGTTGAGTTTTTAAAAAAAATAAAATCCTATTATACAAATTAGGAACATAGATATTAAAAAGATCAATAAAACACCATTTAATTTTAATTCAATTTTTAAAAACCCTTGTACAACCTCCTCTACAGACACCACGTCTACTCCCAGCCCCAGAGAGAATAAAACTGCCAGCCCCGCACTAACATTAGAGCCGTGACTTAAAATCGCCTTCCCCTTCCACTCTGACAGCCAGTGCGCTTCAGTGCTGCTGTCAGAGTGGGTTTCCTGCAGTAGAATAAAATTGGCTTTTTTAAACTCAATGAAATTAAATAATTGGGTTCTCTTAAAATCATCACGGTAACCGTTTATATTTAAAGAACTCAATAAAAACTTATCCATGAAGGAAGAAAAATGAAGCGGCAATAAATAAATACAAAAAACAAGGGTAAAAGCTTTAGAATTGAATTGATCCATTAAAAACCTTTTGATTTGCTCAACCATTTTTCTAGCAATGCTTACAAACGTTTTCAAACAAAACCTCTTTTTCCTGTCAAACTCCTCTAAATTTGCTTTTCTTAACAGTACATCAGCAGAGACTAAAAACAATTTCAACTCCCCTTTTACCCTTTGTGCTATCCATAAAATTAAGAATCTGTTCAAGCGAATACGGTTTTTTGGGCTTACTGACCTGGATGTCGGAGAGCATCGAGGTGTCAGAGAGCTCTCCCTCCTCATCCTCGTCCTCTCCCGCGAACGCCTTCCATTCCTCGGCCGAATCCTCCTCTCTTGCTCCTGACTCATCTTCCTCCGGCGGTGAAGACTCTGCTGAGGGCAGGGCTATGGCGTCACTGGATGCTAGTCCAGCCGCCGCTCTGAGCTTAGGGCAGGCTTGCTTCATGTGCCCTTCCTCGCCACAATGAAAGCATAACACACTCTTTCCCCTCTACAATAAACCTCCAGGCTACATTCAGATCCTGCCCCGGGTTATGCGGCAATACAAACATGATTCTGATGACAGCCTGAGTCCCAACAGTGAAACTCCCTGATTGTCCCCCCTCCCCAAGATACCTTAACCATATGAAAGGAAATTGTGTGGCATTTAATTTGAGATTTGATGTAGAGATCTTGCTTCTAAGCTTAAAACATAGCAGCTACAAAGGAAAACAGTCCAAGTAAGGCAACTGATGCGAAATTAGAGTTTTAAAACCGTTGCATACTCACACATTTGTGCTCCAGTTCAAAATCATAAACTCAACGTAATTTGCTTAATATTACAGAAAGAAATGTATCTTGAAAGGCCAAGAGGTTAGTATAATGCATGTTAAATAAGTAATTTTTGTTATTTTCAGATTAAAAAGGGTTGTTCATTAAGCGTTTAAAAGAAATAGAGAAAATATTTCACACCGAACACATCGCACCATAAACCCTTTAACCACCTATACTCGGCACAATAAAATCCTAGTTGTTTGTCTAAATAAAATCATCAATATAGTTAAATGCTCGAATGTACAGTAATACTAAGAGGTCAATTGTATTTTGAATAACCCTACTAATGTAAAAGACTGGTATTGTAGCTGCTGTTTCATAAATACATGCAAAATACCCCAGCAGCGCAAACAAACACTTTTTTTTTTTTTACCGGTGTAATAATTGATCTGTTCACCCACTATGGCAAAATCCACAGACACTTCTTAAAAATGCATTGAAAACAATGCAGTTCCATCCTCAACCTTGTTTTGTCTAGCAAAGTTGATTTTGCCGATTCCCAAAATCTTTCTGCTGTGGTCTGGTCTTTTTTGTGGTCTGTTGTGTTGTGTAAACAAAGATGACCTTTATCAAAGGCGACTTACAGACACTAGGGTGTGTGAACTATGCATCAGCTGCAGAGTCACTTACAACAACGTCTCACCCGAAAGACGTCTCACCCGAAAGAGCACAAGGAGGTTTAGTGACTTGCTCAGGGTCACACAATGAGTCAGTGAGTGAGCCAGGATTTGATCCGGGGACCTCCTGGTTACAAGCTCTTTTCTTTAACCACTGGACCACACAGCCTCCTACAATTATTAACGCTCCAGAGGGTTGTTTGTGTGTTTTTTTTCTTGTACAGTGCATACATTTTGTGTGGAAAACAGTTATTTATTTGTTTATAAGCTTGTACATGAGTTTTGTAGTAAAATATGGCACTTTTGCTTAGTTATTTTTTGTTTTTTAAAACAATGATTTTTTTTTTTAAAAACATAGTATAACTTTCGATCAATATACATTAAACCAGACAACAAATGCTAAACCCCTATTTTTTCTACCGCATTTAAGTTTTAGGCTTACTTAAATAACAATCTATTGAAGATTGACCCACCAAATAATTTCTTATTGATTGGTAAGAAATAATAAAGACCCAAAACGATTTCAGTTATTTTAGACACAGTTTATTTTAGTTTGGCATTTCTCGGTGCTGGCAGGATGCAGACTACTTATTTCTCTCCCTGTCTACTCCATAGTTTTTGTGAACTCGACTACCACAGGTACTCTTACCTTCCATGCTGCTGACAAGCTTCTTTCTGTCTCGATGTTGTCACGTTTTCCTCTCACTCATAAAGAGGCAGAGCTTGTATGTATCAGAAGAAGGGCTGGGAGTCGAGTCTTTTCTTGCAGGAACTCGAGTCAAGTCATTTGATGACAATGACTCGTCGAGTCACCAAAAATTGCAAGTCGAGTCATTACAACTCTGCCAGTAACATGCGATCTGTGTTTGGAATGTGAAATTGTTCAACAGCTGATATTTTTTAAAGTTGGTTTGCATCTTGAAGAGCCCCCAGTGATTTAATTTTTTTGTTATGCTGTGCCTTTCTGCAGAGTTAAATCTTTCCTGAAAGAGCCACTGTTTGTGGATTCCAGTACAATTTGCACTCACATTAAACAAAGAGCAGGAGCATGTTTTTCAAAGTTAAAAAAAAGTCAATAGAAACACATGTGGGGGAAGAAATCAGTTAAAGGTATTCTGTCTATTTTTCATAGAGGTCACATCCCTTGCTCATCCAGTAATGGAACGATTGTGTTATGTACAGTGCGCGTCATGCAGTCAGGGGAGCGAGGTGAAATATCCTGGCTGTTAAGTTCCACAGGGAGCATTGGCTCTGGCTTGCACGTGTGTTAGAAAGGCAAAATCTTGCCACGCTACAGCAGCCCCTTATACAGTAAGACAAGCCCTGGGGAGTTCAAGTGGATACCTGCAGGGCATATTGCGTGTTTACAGATGCTGTATTTACACTATTTCGGCAGTAGTGACCATGTGATGTAAAATGACACAGGGACCGTCTATACCAAAAGAATAATGTCCCTCACTAAAACGTTAATGCTTGAATTCCAAAAATATATGGATAGAAATGGATGGTCTTTTGATGTAGTCACCCTGACTATTAGATCAGCAATTTGGTGCACCTGGCATGGACCCACCATTATTACTTGGTGTGTGTGTGTGTGTGTGGTTTTTCAAATATAGTAGTGGGGAAAAAAATAGTAGCAACATTGGTTAATGGCTATAGTATGTGCAATTATTGTACATACACAGTTTATGAATATTCTTCTGGGAGGCTGGAATTGGCAGGCTAAACCAGAATAAATGTATTTGCCAGAAACCTGGAAAAATTACCTACCCTCTTAATCAATAGTGTATCAAGTTAGAGAAATTAGACAAATATTAGAAATTGAAATGATCTGGAACAAAACCACTTGTCCTACTTAAATCTCTTAGCAACAGACTATACCACAGCATCTGGCAGGAGAGGCAATCCGTTCTAGGCAACTAACTTTCAGCAGAGTTTCATAGTTTCTTTGCTTTTCGTAAGCCGTGGCCTACTTTAACTTGCCTTTGGGGTGTCAGGAGAGTTCTGAAAGTGTAATTGGATGTATTGACTGCGCCAGTACAGAGACCAGGAATCAGAAAATGGGAGGGAGGGGCGGTGGAATAAGAGAAAACAGAGTCAAGTAGACAAGTGCTTTAAGTGCACAGAAGGGGAGGGGTTGGTTGTGTTATAAATCAGCAGGAAGAGGTGGGGTTTATTGCAATTATGGTATGTACAGTGCCTATAGTAAGTATTCACCCCCCTTGGACGTTTTCACAGTTGTGTTACAACCTGAAATGATGATGCAATCTTTTTTCCTTTGATTTACACAACCTACTCAACACTTTCAATGTGTGAAAAAATGGGTGGGTGAAAAAACAAATCAATTAAAGTCTTCATTAGATAAGTATTCCTTTGCTATGACACTCCTAAATAACCTCAGGTGCAACCAATTGCCTTCAGTATTCACACAATAAATTAAATGGAGACAATCTGTGTGCAATAAAAGTGGTTCACATGATTTCAGATTAAATACACCTGTCTCTGTAAGGTCCCACAGTTTGGTAGTGCATTCAAAGCAAAGATACTACCATGAAGACCAAGGAGCTTTCAAAACTCCAGGATAAAGTTGTGGAAAGGCACAGATCAGGGGAGTGGTATAAAAAGATTTCAAAGGCATTAAATATCCCTTGGAGAACAGTCAAGTTGATCATTAAGAAGTGGAAGGTATACGGCACCACCCAGAATCTGCTTAGAGCAGGCCGTCCTCCCAAACTGAGCAGCCGGGTAAGATGGGCATTGGTCAAAGAAGCCATCAAGAGGCCAATGACAATTCTGAAAAACCTACAGCGTTCCCTGGCTGAGATGGAAGAAACTACATGTGTCAACAATAGCTCAGGTACTCCACAAATCTGGCCTATATGGAAGAGTGTCAAGAAGGAAGCCATTTTTGAAAAAAAAGCCCATGTAAAATCCCACTTAGAATTTGCAAAAAGGCATGTGGGAGACTCTGAAAAGATGTGGCAAAAGATTCTGTGGTCCGATGAAACAAAAATGGAACTATTTGGCCTAAAACCCAACACAGCACATCACCCAGGTAACACCATCCCTACTGTGACGCATGGTCGTGGCAGCATCATGCTTTGGGATGGTTTTCATCAGCAGGGCCTGGGAAGCTTGTCAGGGTAGAGGGCAAAATGGATGGAGCTAAATACAGGCAAATTCTTGAGGGAAAACCTGCTTCAGTCTGCAAAAGACCTAAGACTGGGACGGAGATTCACCTTTCAGCAGGACAATGACCTCAAGCACACAGCCAAAGTGACACTGGAGTGGCTTAAAAACAAGAAAGTGAATGTCCTAGAGTGGCCCAGTCAAAGCCCGGACTTGAATCCGATTGAGAATCTGTGGCAAGCTTTGAAGATTGCTGTCCACCAACGATCTCCATCCAACTTGACAGAGCTTGAACAATTTTGCCAAGAAGAATTGGTGAATATTGCACGATCCAGATGTGCAAACCTGGTAGAGGCTTACCCCAAAAGACTCACAGCTGTAATTGCTGCCAAAGGTGGTTCTAGCAAGTATTGACTCAGGGGGGTGAATACTTACCTAACCAAGACATTTCAGTTTTTTTTTTTTTTATTAACTGTTGTTTCACAATAAAAATTCTCTTGCCTCTTCAAAGTGTTGAGTAGGTTGTGTAAATCAAAGGAAAAAAAAACATTTAAATGCATCAAGATTTCAGGTTGTAACACAACAAACTGAAAACATCCAAGGGGTGAATACTTTACTATAGGCACTGTATCAATACAGATTTAGGACATAAGTCACCTAAGGAAGCTTAAACAAAGTATTTGTACTGTACATGCTTTGTGTAACAGACTGTTTTGTGATCCACTGCCGTTACGGATGCTGGCCTCTGTCGGGGAGAAGTTAAAAGCTCTATAACCACGCCTACAGCCTTTCATTTGCATTGCTGTTTAAGACCCGTTCTCAGGTTACGCCTGGTTTCTGCAGCAGAACCTGTGATAGCCACAGGCAAATTCATGTAGCATCCACTCCTAGTGCTTATTTCTTATACTAGCCTCATTAAAGACATTCTGTAAAACTTTTTCTTGGTGATTTTATAAAGTAAGCCAAATATTCGCTGTTCTGAAACAGTAATAGATGTTGGTAAAGAACACATATAATAGGGCAATACACAGACACAAAAAAGGCTAAACACAAGTAGTACAAGGCCCACTTTTATTTTTTACAGTGAGAGCTTTTTCAGTGTGTTCTGTTTTGGATCAATAGCAACTATGCAGTAACCAAAAAAAAAGAGAAAAGTTTGCTATGAAAATGTGCATCAGAAACTGCAGTTTACCCCAAGGGTAGCCACACGCTATCCCTCTTTGCCTTCTGATTCGATATAGGTCTAGAGGCAAGAAGTGCTCGTAAGATGAAGTGAGACCTTTGGTTTTGAGAATGGAATTGGAGCTAATGATTGCATACCATATAGAACCAGGAGAGCAGAGAGGAGTTTATGGAGATTGTAAATGATTTAGTTCCCTTAATAAGCAGGTGCATGTGAAAACACTGAGTGATGAGTGCATCAGGTTCCCTTTTGAGTAAGAAATGTAACCATTACCTATGGGATATAATCTCTTATAGCCCAAATTACCTGAGCACTTATAAGAAAACTGCTCCTTTAAGAGCCCTGTATGCCTCAGACGTTGACTCTACCCCCGGGAGATAAATACGAGTGATGCATAAGGCCCAGCGTCATTTTCTCTTTCAGCCTTTGCCTGAGGAAGGAGTGAGCTCTGACTTTGTCATAACTACAGAGAAGTTGATTTTGAATTAACTTTTTTTCTCTCTCGTTTCATATTTTGAAATAATTTCACTTTTTAAGCGTATAATTCTTCTTAGCTTTAGATTCTGATGAAATCCCCTCCTCAGTTGTGTGCCCTGCGCGAAGCTGGCGGCTCTCCCTGGGATTCAGTATCTTGTTGTAGCTAAGTTCACTCTCTCTCCCTTGCTGCTCGGCTTTTCATGAGTGGATGTTAAAGTCATTGCTAGCACCTTTTTCTATGTCTGTGTCTGTCTAAGAAAGTTTCTAATTGTTTTCTTTTTCTTTTAGAATCCCAGTGCGTGCATAGGCTGTCTCCGCTTCTATGCACACACGGTATACTGTGCTAGCCGTCTGTTTTCTTCTAGTCAGCTTTTCATGCTACAGAGACACTGCCAGTGTTAAAGGCTTTTTAGCGCCATCAAATTAGCAGAAGCCATTTCAACCGGAGAATATTCTGAGTGTCTCTATGCTGTTGCTGTGTTTGTTTTGCTTTGCTGCACGGATAACGAAGGCTAGTAGATTTGTTCTAGTTAGCAGTCAGCTGCAGCCCCTGTCTGTTTTACGGTGCATTCTTGCAGTTTGCCAGTGGTTTTTCAGGTCCTTACCTGCACACCACTTGTCCTAGTACAAGCCCGGTACCAGTGGCTCGCTCTGCCCGTACCAGAGCCTGTAACCTTGTCGGTACCAGAGCCTATACCAGTCAGTACCAGAGCCTGTACCAGTGACCCGGTCAGTACCAGATCCTATACCAGTGCCCTAGTCGGTACCAGATTCTGTACCACTCACCTTGTTGATACCCAAGCCTGTACCAGTAACCTGGTTGGTTCCAAAGTAGATACCAGTCACCTTTTATTGGTACCAAGGTTGGTACCAGTCATCTGGTTCATTCCAGAATCAGTACCAGTGACCCGGTTTGGTCCAGTTTGACAGCGACTTTTACAAGTGCTCCACAAGTACCGTGGATAAAAAACTTGTAGTGTCATTGTACATAGTGGTGCAGAAAATTGCTGAAGCAAAAAAACAGTTACGATTGCTGAGGAGTTGATAATGCTGTGTGCAATTGAAATTGTAAAGGAAATGTTTGGAGAGCAGAAGGCCAAGGAACTGGCAAAAATACCAATGTCAATTGACACTGTCAAACGACGGATCGCTTTTATGTCAGAAGACATAGTTTCGCAGTGCATTGATTGGCTGCGTGACAATGATTTTGATATTTATTCATTTATTTATTGCTTTTGTATAGTGCTTTTTATATGAAAGTATTGCAAAGCACTGTACAGTACACAGCAGAAAAAAAGAACAAACCACAATACATTTGTATAGCATGTCACACATACAACTGCCACAGTCAGACCATTTAAATAACAGTATACACATAATAATACAAAAGCAGCAATTTTAAAGTTACATTAAAATGCACTAAGATAAGAAAGCCATTTTATAAAAGTGTGTTTTTAGTCTTGACTTGAAAACTGTAACGGTCCCAGCTTCCCTGAGAAACAAAGGCAGAGCATTCCATAATTTAGGAGCTCTACAAGAAAAAGCCCTACCTCTCACAATGCATAGCAGTTTGATCCATTCTTGGTTTTAGTAGTATAAGTTTAATACAAACCTGAACTTGTTCACACTGGGGCTAATCAAGCTTGTTGTAAAACTTGGAATGGGTGAGAGTGCTATGCAATAGCAGTCTTATTTCCATCCCCAACATATGCGTGTGTGTGTGTATATAATTTCTATGGGGGGCGGGCGGGCGCAATAGCAAAAAGGTTGAGAACCCTTGCTGTGGACTATATGCCATGGATCCTAATCGGTCCTCGGCCAGAATGTTAAAGGCAGTTTATCTTCCCTTCGCACATTTGCCGGTGCTGCAAGTCCTTCATTTGCGACCTGCTTGGGTATTCTATCCCATTAGGTAATGGTTACATACTTGAAAGGGAACGGTGGGTTATTATTAGGCTTGCTACTTTTTAGATTTTAATCGGTAAAGCTTGTTATTTATATATATATATATATACAGTGCCTTGCATAAGTATTCACCGCCCTTGGACTTTTCCACATTTTGTAGTGTTACAACCTGGAATTAAAATGGATTTAATTGTGATTTTTACCATTTGATTTACACAACATACTTAACACTTTGAAGGTGCAAAATATTTTTTATTGTGACACAAAAGTTAATTAAACAAAAAAAAAGACATTTGTTGGTTGCATAAGTATTCACCCCCCTGAGTCAATACTTGGTAGAAGCAGCAATTACAGCTGTGAGTCTTTTTGGGTAAGTCTCTACCAGCTTTGCACATTTGGATCCTGCAATTTTTGCCCATTCTTCTTAGCAAAATTGCTCAAGCTCTGTCAAGTTGGATGGGGACCGTTGGTGAACAGCAATTTTCAAGTCTTGCCACAGATTCTCAATCGGATTGAGGTCTGGGCTTGAACGGGGCCATTCTAAGACATTCAGGTTCTTGGTTTTTAAACCACTCCAGTGTAGTTTTGACTGTGTGTTTAGGGTCATTGTCCTGCTGGAAGGTGAACCTCTGCCCCAGTCCCAGGTCTCTTGCAGACTGAAACAGGTTTTCCTCTAGAATTTCCCTGTATTTGGCTCCATCCATCTTGCTTTCAATCCTGACCAGTATCCCAGTCCCTGCCGATGAAAAGCATCCCCATAACATGATGCTGCCACCACCATGCTTCACCGTGGGGATGGTGTTCTCAGGGTGATGAGCAGTGTTGGCTTTGTGCCACACATAGCGTTTTGCGCTAAGGCCAAAAAGTTCAGTTTTGGTCTCATCATACCAGAGAACCTTTTTCCACATGTTTGCTGTGTCTCCCACATTCCTTTTGGCAAAATCCAAACGGGATTTGATATGGTTTTTTTTCAGCAATGGCTTTCTTCTCGCCACTCTTCCATAAAGCCCAGCTTTGTGGAGCGTCCGGGTTATAGTTGTCCCATGGACGGTTTCTCCCATCTCAGCTGTGGATCTCTCCAGCTCCTTCAGAGTCACCATTGACCTCTTGGTTGCTTCTCTGACTTATACCCTCCTTACCTGGTCACTGAGTTTTGGTGGACGGCCTTCTCTAGGCAGAGTCGCGGTTGTGCCATATTCTTTCCATTTTTTAATAATGGATTTAACGGTGCTCCGGGGGATGTTCAAAGTTTGGGATATTTTTTTATAACCCAACCCTGATTGGTGCTTCTACAGAACTTTATCCCGGACTTGTTTTGATAGCTCCTTGGTCTTCATGATGCTGTTTGTTTAGATATGCTCTCTAACAAACTCTGGGGCCTTCCAGAAACAGGTGTATTTAATCTGAGATCATGTGACACTTTAATTGCACACAGGTGGACTCCATTCAACTAATTATGTGACTTCAGAAGGCAATTGGTTGCACCATAGCTTATTTACTGGTGTCACAGCAAAGGGGTGAATACTTATGCAATCAAGACTTTTCAGTTTTTATTTGTAAATAATTTTGAAAAATATGTAGATTTTTTTCCCCACTTTGACATTATGGACTATTTTGTGTAGATCAGTGACAAAAAATCCTAATTAAATCCATTTTAATTCTAGGTTGTAACACTACAAAATGTGGAAAAGTCCAATGGTGGTGAATACTTATGCAAGGCACTGTGTGTGTGTGTATATATATATATATATATATATATATATATATATATATATATATATATATATATATATATATATATATATAGTGCGCAGGTGTAGAGGTGATGTGATTATGAAACAGAAGACAGACAAGAAAGTTCATGATCCAAACAGATGTTTATTTTTTAATCCCGGTCTGGCAACTGCAAAGAATAATCCCAGGCAATACACACCAATGTGTATTTCACTGTTCCAAACAACGGGTTACAGTCCTGGAATAATAAACACAGTATAATACACACAAAGACAAACACAATCACAAACCTGGAGTGAGTGCTAACGTGCAAGTGGTGAAATACAATTTATTAGTGCAGTGGTGAAGTGTTGTCCCGGTTGGTGCTGGCCTTAAGCAACAGCTCCCGGTACGTGTTAGCCTAATAAGAACTAATGAGTACAATTAGAAACAACAAAATAAATGAACACTAAACCCTCACAGTTACTTTTTTACTCTCTTTCATGGGTTAGCTCGCAACCATAACAAACAAACAGATCGTTTAGTCACGTCCCCTTTTGTACCATCAGTCACTCCCCTTTGGTTAGCGAGTGCAACTGTTTCTCCTCCAGTCCACAGTTGCCACATCGCTTTCCTTCTGGGGCGATGACTTGGTATACCGTGGCACTGCCCCATTTTCTAGATGGCCGACTTCCACCTTTCCCTGGAATGAATTGTCAGACATTCCAGTCCGGGGCACTCTGTTCCCTTTACACAGTGCCCTCTCAGGTCGGGAGGGAGATTAATAACAAAGATTCATTCTTTCTCTGTCACATGGATTTAATCAAATATTTTAAACATAGATATCAAACAAAGTCACAGAAAATGTGAACACAAATACAGATCAAAGTTTTCAGTATGAAACGTGACACACTGTCAAAATGAAAACATTGCAAAGTTAGTATTGGGTGTGACCTCCCTGAGCATTAACACAATCTTGGCAGCACTGGTGCATTGACCTGATCAGCCTCTGGAAAGACGGCTGTTGGATGATCCGCCATTCTTCCTGTGCAGCTGCAGCCAGCTGGCGAAGTTTGGCTGGTTGCGGTTGTCTCCTGTGGATGGCAATGTCGATTTGGTCCCACTGATTTCCTGTTGGACAAAAAGGCAAGACCTCGACATTGTTTTCTTGAAGTTGTGCAATTGCAATACTAGCGCTGTGTGGTCTTTCATTGTCCTGACCAAAGGCGTTCTTGTGTTTAAAGGAGATTCCTCCACACATCACACTTCCACTGGTTGGCTTAATCAATGCAACAGTGCGCATAACGCTCACCATGATGTCTCCACACACGTTGTCTTCCGTCAGGTCTGACAAGGGCAAAACGGCACTCATCGGTCAATAAAACACTCCACCACTCTCTGCCGCCACCTCAGATGTTCCTTGGCAGCAGAAGACGGTGATTTCGTCTCTCAGCTGTCAACATGTTACCCCTGAACAACCTCTGAGCATGCAAATCATTTTCATGCAGACGGCGTCATTCTGCTGATGCGCAGGATATTTCTTCTTGGTATTTCTTGTGCTTTAGCCACTGCAGGCTGAAAACGATTATGCAGATGGATCAGTCGGATGTGATAGTCCTGGGCCAGTGTGGTGACCCTTTGCCTTCCAGGACGTGGCCTGTCCCTCACAGAGGTGGTTTCCTGGTTTCTCTGGATATAATCCCTCTGGTCCTCACTTACCACCCTACCAACAGAAAGATTCAGATAATTGTGCAAAGAAACTTTATAATTTTAAAAGAAGACTCATCTACAGTGCCTATTTTCAAGACTCCCCCCTTGATGTCATATAGAAGAGACAAGAATATAAGAGAATATGTGGTACACAGTGCTATTTGTCCTTCTGGGGAACCTTTGAAAGGCACATATCCATGAGACCACGATGTAATACCTGTAAATACATTCATTCTGAAACAGAGATTAGAGGCATTAAATCTTCATTCAACATTCATGAACATTTTACGTGTACCTCTAAAGGAGTAGTGTACTGCATTATCTTCAAGAAATGCAACAAATTGTATATTGGGGAAAGTAAAAGGTGTTTAGCAGACCGGTTTGTAGAACACGTAAGAAGCATTCGCATTAACACCACTGCATTTCCAGTAGCTTGTCACTTCAACAGTGATGATCACACTGCTGAAGACATCACAGTCTGTGTGATCAATCGGTGCTATGGAACAAATGTTGCTCGGAAACAAAAGGAACAAGAGTTTATCTTCAAATTGGGAACTTTGGAACCTCTGGGAATGACCAGTCTATTCTAATAATCATGACACCATCCACAGAATTTTTGTATAATTACAATTCTTGAATAACAAGTTTACTGCACTGTGTTTACTTTTCTTTTCAAACAGCTGAATAAGGGCTTTTGCCTGAAATGTCCTGAAAGTAAAATATTTTTTAATCTTTTAAACTTTGTGTGTACATTTTTTAAAACCTTTTATATATATATATATTTTATTTTATTTAACATAATGTAATCAAAGAAACTACAAAATGATATTGCAAAGGTTTACCGGAAGCCATAATAGTTGTACAGTATTTCATGCTAGATTTCGAAATGCCATATTTTTTCAATTTGTCAGTTTTTAGTATATGGAAAACTATAAAGTGGTATGTAATTCAATATATTAACATAACATTATTCAACAGGTTTCATTTGACTTTAAAAATAGTTAATTCTATAGGGTGGTGCAAAACTTTTGACCATAGCTGTAGTGTGAAATCGTTACCAGCTGAAGGCGTTGTTTGTGCAGATTTGCTCCCGGAAAAGGGATTTGGTTAAACCGATCAATGGAAAGCTGGAGCAGAATTGTGGGGAGTGTATTACTGGTTGCAAAGCTGTTGTTCCTGTTTCTGATTGGACGTCTCTTCCAGCTGTTTCCTGTCCCTGCTGTTGGTGGCGGCAGTCGTGTGGAAGATCAAACAGAGCTGCTGGGCGTCGCGGAGGAGAGAGGTGAGACTCGACCAGGCTAGTGTTCTTCATTAAACTCTTTTAATACAGCTTCAAAATGACTGCAAGCCTGAGGATGCGTCGGAATCATACCAGTGTTGCACAGGCGCCAGTGCCCAATATATCAGTGATGGCTTCACTGAACAGTGCAACACTAATATGCTCCCCCACCAATAACTGTATGCAGTGCGCAGTAAAGCAACGTTTTAAAAGAAAAAAGTCTTTTCAGAAGTAATTTGTGTTGAAATAGGTAATAAGCAAATAATGATCTAAGGAGCAACAGAATCATACAGAACATGCATGATATTAAATGCATGGATAATTTAGATATAGAATATTTTATCGAATGTAATTAAATTTATCCCTTAAAGATCCACAGGTACACGTTGCTCATGCTGTAATTTCTAGCATTTGTATGAGATACTGTAATCTGTTTTGCATTTACTTTAAAAGTCTGCCTTTTGTTTAGCTCACTTTGTAAATGTTTCTGGCTCTTTAAAGATGCCTAGTACAATCCCTGCTTGTTGTTCTCTACACTGATTTTGCAGGCTGTAAGTTGATGAGGTTTCCGTATTGTTTCCCCCTCCCTTATGAATTAGTTCTGATATCTTCAGAGATGTAAGCCTGGAGTTTTTTTTCAATAATGCAGTAAGTTAAACTGGCTTGATTTATTATAAATGAATAAAGAAAGACAGACCAGTGTGCCCCTTAGGGGCTTCAATCACGGTCTACAGGGCAAGTGGGTAGATTCAGAGCTCGGTAGAAGTTCGAGTCACCACCAGCTTTGACACGATACCGACACGATAAGAAAAGCACTTTGTTTTGATTACTGACCCTTACAGGGCCACCGTACTTTGCAGTACAGGCTTGAAACACATATCATTGGATAGGAGACTGACTTTCACTTCCTGATTGGCTTTTCTTTTGTGTGACATCACTGAGAGGGACATTTAATGTCTAAAGGGCGGAGACAGTTTACAGCTGTCTGCAGAGACAAAAGCAGAAACAAAACATCATCAGAACTTTAGAGCTAATAAAAAAAAGGGAAGCACTGTATATCTGATGTATTTGACTTACAATTATATTAGAATATTTATTCTGTCTCGTGTGTGTATATATGTGTGTGTTTTTATAACATTTATAAATATCAAGAAACGAGTAGATATAAGCAGATAGTATTTCATGAACTAAATATATCAGGCACATTTCTTTTTTTCCTTATTAGTGATAATAATGGGATGAATAACTTATTTTATTTATAAATATTTATTTTGAGAAAATAATCGAGAGTAGTGTCCATTATTGCTTATATAAAGACCCTGAGAATAAGCGTGTATTATGTCATTGCAATCACTCAGATGAAACAATGTCTTGTAATTTGCCCAAACATCAATATTTTTCAACAAAACTTTCAGGAAGTATTGTAAGGTCCCTCAGTCATAGAATAACACGTTTTTATACATGTATTATTATTATTATTATTATTATTATTATTATTATTATTATTATTATTATTATTATTATTATTATTATTATTTGTTTATTTAGCAGACGCCTTTATCCAAGGCGACTTACAGAGACAAGGGTGTGTGAACTATGCATCAGCTGCAGAGTCACTTACAACTATGTCTCACCTGAAAGATGGAGCACAAGGAGGTTAAGTGACTTGCTCAGGGTCACACATTGAGTCAGTGACTGGACCACACAGCCTCCTATGTATCTAAGCAGAATACATAATAAACTAAGTCTGTAATTAAAGAAATATTGTGTTGAAAAAAGAGAAGTTTGTATGGTGTCTGGAGTACTTTATAATGTTCCCCAGAGTGTTCTGAGAAAAGGACACCATTTCCAAGATGCTGCTGTAAAAAATTGATTTTTTTTAGTGAATTTATATAGGAAGAGAGTCAACTACAGCCAAAAACACCTGGTCCAGAGGGAGCATCCCACTGAAAAATGATTGGTCTTGAAAGGGTTAATGCCATCAGTTCTGGACTAAGCGCTTCCCATTAACATGAATTGTTCCCATAATTACATTGCTTTTAGCCTTTTAGAAGAAAGGAAAATAGGAAATGGATGGAGTGAGTGTTCTTTTGTTTTAAAAATAATTGGATGGGGTTCGTTTGGCTTACAGAAATAGATCTTGAACTCAATGCAAAATATTGACAAAACCGTAGTAACTGGAGGCAGGGCGAGTTATTAAAAAAAAAAAACATATTTCAGACTAAATGACAGGGCTTTAGCAAGCAGACAGTTTCTCAGATAAACATGAAAAGCATTTTCTGATCTCTAAAACAAGCCAGTGATCCCAACCCAGAGTTTAATGTCATTTTCCGAGTCGGGATGAGAGTGTAGCGAGTGAGAGCTATGAACCCCTCGGCTTCCCCGCATTTTGAGTTGCCAACGCGGCAGGCAGTTAATTTCCAGGTCTAACCAAAGCGAACGGCTGGGAAGACAAGGTTAAGTGGGCTGGTCTGTGGGCTGTCAAATACCACATGCTGCCAGGGGCAAAGTTAAGACATTTCAGAGAGATTTGTGCTGTGCTTTCTGAAAGTAGTGTGTGTCTGTCAGTGTGTGTGTGCAGGGGGGAGGATGGAGGAGGGGTATTCAGCTTTCTGGTGTTCTCTTCCTTCTGTACACTTCAACAAAAAATTCACTGTGTCTCTTATTTTGTATCAGACTGTTCAATGCTGCTTTTTCCTAAATTATGGGTTTATATCCGAATATGACTCTTGTTCTGACTTCAACTACGTGGTTAGACCTGTTGTTTGTGCAGTGCATCTGTCTGTAGTGTGCCTTTGTTACCCCCATTGTACACCACATAAAGACAGAGTGTAAGGAATGGTGTTACTGCTGCACAGGAAGCTAATTTATTGTGTGGGCACAGCATAAATTGGGTTTTTTGTTGTTTTTCACAAATCAGTGAGTTACCGGTATGTATATTTGAAACAGTGCGCTGGTCCCATTCAAAAAAGTCGCATCAAAGTGAAAATTCTGGATAACCTCCTAATTCAAATACAAGAACTTGAGTTTTAAAACCTTTGTTTAAAATAGTCCTGAAACCACAGCATTCTAGCTAAATAGGGCAGCAGTGTGGAGTAGCGGTTAGGGCTCTGGACTCTTGACCGGAGGGTCGCGGGTTCAATCCCTGGTGGGGGACACTGCTGCTGTACCCTTGAGCAAGGTACTTTACCTAGATTGCTCCAGTAAAAACCCAACTGTATAAATGGGTATTTGTATGTAAAAATAATGTGATATATTGTAACAATTGTAAGTCGCCCTGGATAAGGGCGTCTGCTAAGAAATAAATAATAATAAATTAGAGGGGAAATGAAAGTGGTTAATTTCCCCTTGTCCTGTCTAATTTATAAACCTGAAGTCACCCACTCCTCAACCACCCATACTGTGAAACTTTGCATCTCTGTGGAGGAGCCCTGTGTGTACATGTTCAGAATAGCTGCAGGCTAGTTGCTTATGAGTGTAGGGCTGGTATGCAGACAGGCATACTAATTAGTTTTAAAAAATTATCAACATGGGGACCAGAGCCTGCTTGCTTTCTTTCTTTGCAGCTCTACCTTTGGGACAGAGGATGGGAGTGAGCTTGCTGAGCTTATTGAGATGCAACACTGAGTGCTTTGGGGCTGCTGAGGGAAGCAGAGAGCAGTAGAAGGAGAGAAGAAAGGAAAGGGCTTTTATGAGAATACTGTAAACATGCAGTGATGGAAAGATAACAGGGAGTTAGCATGAGGGTAGGGATAAGAACTAGGCTGATGGGGGCACGGGCCAACGTAACATGGTTAAAGGCGTAATAACTAATGTTTTAACCCTTGGGGTACATCGACAAGGGTTTAAAACCACCAAACTAAAGGTTTTTAAAAAAAACATTTGTGATGCATCGTTTTGCATTACTTTCTCACCTTGTTCTTTTATTAAATGTAGCAAATTTCAATGAAATTCAGTGTCAACAAATGTAAAGTGCTAGACGCTGGTCACAAAAATGTAAGATACAAATGTATAATGGGAGGGGGGGCGTAAACTAGAACAGGCACACGTGAGAGAGACCTTGGAGTTGTAATAGATTCATCGCTGTCACCACCCACACATAGACTCCAGTTAAAGAGGGAGATGTGGTGTACTTAACAGTCTATATACAGTACAATTATGATTACCACAATCAATTATTTAATAAAGCCAACTGATAAACAATCTAGAGTAGGTAAGTGTGTTTTTTCCTAACCAGTCAAAGTTGAGACCATTGGAGGGTAATGGGCCTCTAAGGCTTTGTTCCTCGCACACATGTATATTGGGGATTTTGTGTTCAGTAATGCTAATGTGTTAATGTTTTGTGGCCTCCTGTACACACATATCGCCCTCTGATGGGCATGGAGCAAAAACATAATAGACCCATTGCCCTGCTCAAATACTGCATTAACTTAATTCAGCATTCCCTTCAAAAGTGGTTTCTTTATAACAGCGAACGGTTTTAGCTTCTGTTACATTTGGTAGGATTACATTAAGTATTAATCATGTTTAAAACTTTAACATGTTGAAAATGTTTATAACACTTTTTTTTATAAACATGTGTACAGCCTTTACTTGTATAAGGAAAATAATTTGAAGAAATATTGAAATATAAAATAAATTGACCTTAATTGTACACCAACATTGAGTCTGCATATGTTGACAAAGTTTAGGCAAATCTCTAAATGTTTACCGCTAGTTTTTAAACGTTTTAAGATATTAAAACCCCTAATAACAACCCTGCGTATGAAACATCTTTGGCGCATCTGATGGGAATACAGTACTATACATTAAATAATAAACACCCCAAAGTAAGATCTCTGCTGAAAAATAATGTATCTTGAACCAATGTTTTACCAATTATTTAAGTATTGCAGTGGCTTTTTGACAAAGATTTGTTAAGTGATTTATAAAAAAAATAAAATAAAAAAATATGTACAGGGCTCGAAATTAATGGCGGCCATGCGGGAAGTTGTGAGTGCCCTTGTCATTGCTGTAATGCCCATCAAAATGTACGTCTATTCACAGCCATTATGACCGCAGGGCCCTTTCAGCGACAGCAACTAGAGATGCCTGCATTAGAGTCAAACAATAACATGGTTACGTGATGTGCGATTCGTATTTTTTTTTTTTTTTTTTTTAGCAGGGTTCGATTCGGTGAACGAATCCTGTATCCTCCCATACGCACATCCATTTTTAATATATCCCTCCAATGTGTTTGGTTCTTCTTTAAATAAAAGATATGAATCCAGTATTGAACGTAACTTTTGTATTTAATAACAAGAACACGTTTGATGAACTTTGTCTCGGCTCTCAACTCCCTATTACTGGTGGCGCACGCACTAAACACGTCATGCAGCTGCTGAATGCAAACATACCCCCGTATGCAACAGCACATTCACGTCACACGTTTCATGGAGTAACGTTATGCAGTAAGCCTGTAATATATAGTAATGCAAACTGTTGTAGACTTTTGTGCTTTGTTGCTTTGTCTGAGGCGTGTTCAAGAGATCACACTGAGAGAAAAAAATCAGTGCACAGAAATATATAATTTTTGTAACTTTACAATTGTCAGATGTGCAAGACGTTGTTGAACAATACGCTTTAGTAAATACAATTTTACATTACTGTAATGTGCCAATACAAGTTGAACCATTTGGGAACTGCTGTGTTTTATTAAAATAATTTTAAAACTATTTCATAGCCTATTTTATATCGTTACACACACGGTGCACTTAAATCAACGTGGGGTTTATTTCGCAGGGAAATTCAGGTCACTCATCACGGTAATTTCTTCCTCATAGCTGTCAGATAGGGTTGTCAACAGGCTCCAGAATCTCGGGACACTAGTAAGGCAGGTCAAGTTTTTTGAACTTGCCTCTCTAAACTGCAATGTATTCTACATGTAAAGTGAGTGTGAACTGCGTGAGAGCCTCGTAACAACGATTAATCGTATTGCTTGATTTTTTTATACAGTAAACACTGTCTATCAAAATAGTGCAACACCATTATTGTAGATAACTTTGCACTCACCTGCACTCTTTCATTTAACCTTGTGACAGCAGGTAATGTTTCTATTTGTTTAATATTTCTTGCTTCACACAGTCCCGCCCAGTCAGAGACTTAAAGCCAATCAGCTGCTGTATAGGTCTGATTGATGGAAACGATCCTCGCAGGCAGGGGTGTGCTTTTGTTAACAACAAAGTAAAACAATTCAATTAATTTAGCGATAGCACAATTCACACTCACTTTACTGAATACATTGCAGTTTAGAGAGGTGAGTTATAAAACCTGACTTTCCTTAAAGTGTCCCGAGATTCTGGAGCCTATTGGCAACCCTACTCTCAGATCAGGTGACACAGGTTGAAACGTCATTAAAGAAAATAGTGGGTTATGGCAAAGATGCATCTCTCCTTTTTTGTAAAGGTAAAGTAAACAGTTCTGTATTTTGACGTTTCTATTGTGGGGGAGGGGGCTAGCGGTATTGTCATGAGATCATACGGCCTCATGTGATCCCATTCATAAACCATCGTAACGTCATTTTCCAGCATGACAATGCACCACCGCACACAGCTTGGGCCACCATGCTTTCCTCACTCAGAACAATGTTTATGTACTTCCCTTCTCCTATATATATGTGTGTGTGTGTGTCTTTATATATATATATATATATATATATATATATATATATATATATATATATATATATATATATACTACCGTTCAAATGTTTGGGGTCACTTAGAAATGTCCTTGTTTTCCATGAAAACATACATGAAATGAGTTTGAATAGGAAATATAGCAAAATGAATAGGAAATATAGTCATTGACAAGGTTAGAAATAATGATTTTTAATTGAAATAATAAGGGTATGGCATGGCGTTGCAAAATGGAGTGATAGCCTTCCTTCTTCAAGATCCCTTTTACCCTGTACAAATCTCCCACTTTACCACCACCAAAGCACCCCCAGACCATCACATTGCCTCCACCATGCTTGACAGATGGCGTCAAGCACTCCTCCAGCATCTTTTCATTTGGTCTGCGTCTCACGAATGTTCTTCTTTGTGATCCGAACACCTCAAACTTAGATTCGTCTGTCCATAACACTTTTTCCAATCTTCCTCTGTCCAGTGTCTGTGTTCTTTTGCCCATCTTAATCTTTTCTTTTTATTGGCCAGTCTGAGATATGGCTTTTCTTTGCAACTCTGCCTAGAAGGCCAGCATCCCGAGTCGCCTCTTCACTGTTGACGTTGAGACTGGTGTTTTGCGGGTACTGTTTAATGAAGCTGCCAGTTGAGGACCTGTGTGGCGTCTGTTTCTCAAACTAGACACTCTAATGTATTTGTCCTCTTGCTCAGTTGTGCACGGGCCTCCCTCCTCTTTCTATTCTGGTTAGAGCCAGTTTGCTGTTCTGTGAAGGGAGTAGTACACAGCGTTTCTGAGATCTTCAGTTTCTTGGCAATTTCTCGCATGGAATAGCCTTCATTTCTCAGATCAAGAATAGACTGACGAGTTTCAGAAGAAAGTTCTTTGTTTCTGGCCATTTTGAGCCTGTAATCGAACCCACAATTGCTGATGCTCCAGATACTCAACTAGTCTAAAGAAGGCCAGTTTTATTGCTTCTTTAATCAGCACAACAGTTTTCAGCTGTGCTAATATAATTGTGAAAGGGTTTTCTAATGATTGATTAGCCTTTTAAAATGATAAACTTGGATTAGCAAACACAACGTGCCATTGGAACACAGGACTGATGGTTGCTGATAATGGGCCTCTGTACGCCTATGTAGATATTCCATTACAAATCAGCCGTTTCCAGCTACAATAGTCATTTACAACATTAACAATGTCTACACTGTATTTCTGATCAATTTGATGTTATTTTAAAGGACAAAAAATTTGCTTTTCTTTCGAAAACAAGGAAATTTCTAAGTGACCCCAAACTTTTGAACGGTAGTGTATATATATAATATACACATACATATATACATATATATATATATGTATGTATGTTTATATATATATATATATATATATATATATATATATATATATATATATATATATATATATATATATATATATATATATATATATATATGTGTGTATATGTGTGTGTAAAAAATTATATATATGCACACACATATATATTATATACAGTATATATGTGTGTGTATATATATAATTTTTACAATAACCCGGTAATACAATAGGATATGCTTTTTAGTGTTTCTTTTGTGGTAGTCAGTGATTTGCCTTGGCAAACAGAATTCGAAAGTCTTTGTTTAAATGTTGTGAAGGTGCATTTTGCAGATGTTTTTAGAAAATGATGGGGGTTTCACAATAAAAGGAAACGTTATTGATATCGACTTCACATAATGACTAGCAAGTTTCAAAAGGTAATGAAGTTACCTTAGGACTAGTACCACAATTTTGTTAGTTTCTAACCCTGCTTCCGGAATTGATTCCAACAATTCTGAACCCAGATACTTTTCTCTGTCTACACCCCAATTAAATGAAAGAAAACAAATACAATTTTCATTTCCTTTCCTCTAACATGCTCTCCGGTATCTCCACCAGATTGATTAGCTTTCCTGTTGTACATTTTTTCCAGGCTTGACTCAGGTAAATAAAGAAGTGGGAGTATTGTCTTTCCATTGCCGGCACATTGATGTGCTCATACACTTTTCAACATCCGTTCTATGTTAAAAGAATAGCCTTGAACACATTTACTTTCGCTGTACTTTCATAGTAGGCATTCTCACACAGATAGTCTTTGTTATAGTCCCCCACAGTTTTGGTTTATTTTCACAATTGCTTTTTACAACCTGATCAAACTTTTGGGCTGTTAAAGGACTGGCTGAAGTATAACGCACACACATAATAATCCTTATGTGTGCAGTGTAAAGCAGTAGACTGTTAATACAGTTAAGATGCTTCATTATGAAGACCATACATAAATTATCAAACACCTTGTCATGGCTCCTTCACTAAATGGTCTCTGATTTGGGTTCTCTCTTTTATAGTTCTGCTCAAGTCAAACAGATTCGCTTTACCAAATGCACCACATTCTTTTGGGGTCTCGATTAAACTTTCAGTTAAACGCACAACCTGGACTGGTGCACGCGGCAATCAAGCTTGGTAACACGTTTCTCACCACAGCTTCATTGTGAAACAGTACACTTAAAATACTAAAGCTGTACAGTAATGCAAATAATGTTTTTTAACCGTTGAACACGGCAAATTTATTTTTCACATGTTTGGTCTTACATTTAAGGTCTTAATCTCTTTGCACTGGCAGTTTAAAAATAATACAGGGATAAGTATAAAGCTGTTTTTTTTTTTTTGTCAGTGGCTTTGCAGTGCTGGATCTTTAGGGTGAATTTAGAGATTTATTTGAGAGACACAAGATTAAATACCTACAGCAATGTGCTATACAATTAAGCAGAGATGTTGTATAATTCACAAAAATAAATGAAGAATTTGCTGGAACAATGAATCATATATAGATCACACTGTGATGGAGTGACCAGCTCACCACACTGGGGAGACCACAGCAAACAGGTGTGGCCAGTAGGGTCCAGTGTATTGAAGTGAGGAGAAACCGTTCCTAACCAGCAGGAGTAGCAGAGCCAACTTCTTACAGCCCGTTCTCAAACCTGCACTTTCCTGACTGTGCAACTCACACAGCACACCACAAGTGAGCCGCTCTCAGATTAAATAATTTCAGTGGTATAAATCTAGCATGTAACAGTTGTAAGAAGGAGGAGAAGTAAATGACTTGCAATTTTGTACTGTGCTAGTCTTCACACTTGTTTCAAAACAGAAAGCTCAACTTGTATCTCAGCTATTAACTCGCACTGTACCATTAGGTTAATACAAGTGTGTACATAGTATTGAACTCAACATACTGATCTTTATGCTGTCCATGTACTGTACATCAACATTGTTATGGCATTTTTCCCCTAAGTTGGGGAGGGGGGAGGGGTGGGTATGTTATGAGTTTTAAATTACAAGGAAGGGAGAATCTAGCCAACTGGTTGGAGAGCTTATCAGGTTTGGACAGCAAAACAGAACTGGCAGCCCTGTGACCCAACTCCCCACAATCCTATAAGCGAAAGAATGTTCACTTCATTAATCTTACCCTCTCCCAAGGGCTTGTCACTTTCTTTAGAAGTGTGCTGACATATGCTGTACATAATTTTGTATAGGTTGCAAGAGCAAAATTATCTTGAATTATGATCGTGTGTGTGTGAGTGATACTGCAGTCCTCCATGAGTTCTCATTATACTGTATTACAGGTGCAGTGACAGTTAAAAATGCTTTAAAAATGCTTTACAGTAGAATTTCCTCTAGAACACTGTTTCCCAAACTTTTTGATTGGCAAACCAAATGAACATAAGAATAATTAACTCACGACCAAAAATTATTCACTATTCGGTATTTTAACTGAAATACTTACTTTTTAACCAATCAAAAAGCGACGTTTTATTTATGTGTAACCACACTATATAAGCATTCAGACTTTGATAGTTACATGTTGCTAAAATGTTTGCTTTTATCAAATTAATTATTAGTAAAAAAAAAAAAAAAGCATTAACTAACATTGTAATGACAAGGCAGACAAACCTGGGGGGCACTTCTACAAACATTCTACGAAGGGTCCCCTTCGCATGGATAACGGAACTGCAGCCGATTGCAAACACTCAATGGCTAACGTACTAAAAGTAAATTTACTTTGTTCAGCTGATTGCATATATGCCTCCGCTGAGAGCATTTTAATGCATTCAAATAATAGACTGCAGTCGCTATGTAAAATATACCCCCATCAATTAAAAAAAAAAACATTAGCACTGTTAACAACACACAATTTACAGAATTGTGGATACAAGTTTTTTATAATCAATTTGCAAATCAGAGCCTTAAAACCATGTAGTATTTAGTTCTACAAGTCCCACACAATTGTATCGCCAAAACTTATAGATAGTTACATGTTGCAATCTTTTTGTCTGTAATACTGTGAACAGGCAGGCTGTAGGGGTGACGTCAGGCCAGAAAGAAACACATGCAGACAGGCAGTACTGTGGTTGAAACTGAGACACTGCGGCACTCAGTATGTTTAATGAAACAAATAAAGGTTTTAAATAAAAAACAGCACACGGCACTTGACACCAAAATAAACAGACAAACAAAACGAACAGACACTAACAAACGGCACGAACACTAAACACAAAACAAGTACAGTGCTGGTATTTCCAGCACTCGTAGCAGTTTATTATTATTATTATTATTATTATTATTACTATGTTTACCTCCTCTCTCTTTCGCCCTGGACACAACCACGAGTGAGTAAAACGTGCATCTATATATACTGTTGTGCCGGGATTCAATTACTGATTAATTATTCACTTGAATCCCAGCACATGAACTCATTCTGTGCAACCCCGTGCTCACATATTTCATACTTTAAATGCATGTGAAGTGACGTGCAATCCCCGTGCCTAAATACAATTATACATTTTAAACACTCCTGCTCATTACCCGCATTATATCCCGTGTACCAACTACAATACACCAACATTAACACACTACATGCAACATATAACACACAAATACACACAGGGGCGGGGCACATTGCCTGAAATACAAACTTTATTTCATAAAAACAAAAGGAGGTCATTCAGTCCGTGAGTGCTCGTCAAGTTCTTTATAGCTGGTGATTACAAAACTTTTTCAAGTCGGTCTTAAAGGATCCCAGCGATTCAGCATCAACAACATGACTAGGTAACCCATTTCATATCATTGCCACTCACGTGTGAAGAAGGGTCTCCGCCCCTCTGTCCGAAGTCTATCTCCACTTAATTTCCAAATGTGTCCCCTGGTCCTGCATGTTTATGTGCTGTTCTTTAAATATTCACTAGGGTTAACTTTGTCAGATTGTGCCTTCCTACTGTACAACACAACTTGTTAGGTGTTCCTTTGCTTAATTATCACTTTAAAAAAAAAGTGTGCTGCAGATTCAGTCCAGTTTAATTGCAAAATATGTATTCCATCTTCAGTTAACACATTAAACCTGGCTGATTTTCAGCACCAGTATTCTCTTGCCAGTAATACACAGAACTGGCACTGTTTATGAATGAGTTCTGGTATTATTTGTATATGTTCCAAATGGATGTGTGTATGTTTTCAGTCTACTCATTTTTGACCTACAATGTATAGAGGACTTTCAAAAAGAGAAATATAGCCCGTCGTGAGGCCGTAGCCAAGCTCTTTAACACAGATATGTATATCAAGTAACATATATATATATTTAAGTGACATTTAAATGAAGTGTAGTATATCAGCGACTGCCCGAGATCAGTTTTACTATCACTGAGGCAATGTAACCGCTCTGGTAAATTGATTTTCTGAGCAGCTCTGATGGCCCCACTCCAGAGATCGCTGACGTTAATCTGTCCCAGATTAGGAGCCCTGACAAGGGAAGCTGTTTGCAGCGTCCCCAGGTCGTACTGTAATGTGAGAGTCGGCTCAATAACCACGCACTGCGCTGGGGAGCCCCTGGGAGCACTGGCCAGGACTCTGTCTTTATCTCAAAGGAAAAGATCAGGAATTATACACAGCAAACCCAGATAGAACCAGCCTCTAAAACGAACATTAATGGAGTGGCTTTTTTGCGGGCCCTTAAAAGGGGGGAGCGACTAATACACCAGTGCGACATATGCACCGGTGTGTCTAATATTAAACTACTGTACCAGTGCCACAATGGGATTACTACAGCCACGGTTATTGTTCACACAAATTTAACTGTCAACAACCCAATTAATTTTAATTTTTTTCAGGATCTACGGCATTCAAAAAACCACTGTTCTAATTAAAAGTTTTCATTAGTTACTCTCCGTTATTTTGAATGTTTAGCGCAAGCTTTCAGACACTTGACTGACCTCATCTCAACCCAGACATATGTACGTGGAGAAAATAACAAAATAGTGGTTAAAGTTATCAGTCTTCGGAATATGAAAACACAATAGCTGTTCATTATTTCCTTATTCCCACCCTCTCGAGCCATTGGTTTGTCAACATTCAGACTGAGCCTGCCCCAGGGATCCGTAACAAATGGCTATTAATTAGAAAGCCGAGTCGAGCCGAAAACAAAAAACGAAAATGCAACACCAGACCTGCTAACCTCGACACATTTTGCGTATCCACTACGCATTTTGAGTTGGTAATACGCGGGTACGCTTTTATCAGAGATGATACGCAATAATACGTCATCCGTATTTCACTCATTGTGCTTGTAGTTAGAGAAAGTGTTGCATCTAACGGCAGGGCCGGCCTTAGGGCAAGGCAAGCAAGATAGATTAACCAATCAGTTTTTGAGTTTAGTTGACGATCCAACCTCAGTTTAAAAAAAAAAAATGTTATCGTGGGTTGACTGACAAATTCCTACCACCCAGTTTATTGGTATAATCACTGACATTCTACTGTAGCCAATCAGGCTTTGTTGAGCTGACTCGCTTGTGTTTCAACTGCCAGTTTCGGACACACTGGAGGGAGTGTGAAGTACTCTGACTTGTGAGGAAATTATTTATTTCAAACTGGCTACGGTACCTTTTTGTTTTTTAATTAATGCATTAGTTATGCATTCATTTTTGTCTGGGGAAAAAACCCACTTGCGTTTTTTAAAAAAAAACCGTGCTTGGTTTAGATAACTGCATCGCATGAAAAGAAAATACAGCTGAATGAGGATTTTACGAGAATGGCGAGGGAGCAAGTACAAACATTTATTATAATAATATAGTACAATATTTAAGTTTAATATTGTTTTTGGCTCGTTGTCCTGTTTTTCACAAATGCCTGTTACCATATAGGGATGTCAGTAAAATTCGATTTTATAAAAATGAGCACAGCATTAACATTGTTAATGTGTTTAAGGTACGTAAGGCTTCTGTTTACTTTGCAAGTAGCGTATGTACATTGTAGATAAATACCATTTCATTGTGCTTTAAACAAGTCATAAATGGCTGGTTTGTAATTTTTATGTTGAAGTTCAGTAAGACCATTAATGTAGCATTATGGATTTTGTTAACGGTAAAATATATTTTTATGTAACGACAGGGAATCACAACCCGCATAAGTGTAATCCTGTTGAACCGTATAGCTAAATATTTATGAAAAATCGGCCATACAAGTAAGCGTGTTAAAGTGGGACTTAATACTACTACTAATAATAATAACGTAATATCAGAACTACCAATATATGCTTACTGATAATAACTTTTTATGAAACGCTCACTACAAACGAGTGGGTCCAGTCTTTTTTTCGTTTTTTTATTCTCTTTTTTTAATCGCTGAAATCCATTTTACCCTCCTGTCTGGATCAGCAGGAATCCTGTAGAAGGAAACTTTATATTTCTGTCCCGAACAAAAGAATCTGGCATTACTGTAATGTTACCGCGCTAGGCATTTTGGTCATCTTCCACAGTAATGCTGACGGTGAAAGAGTGTTCAGCTTCGTGACCAAAAACAAAACCCAACACAGAGCCAGCCTGAGCACAGACATGCTAAGTTCACTGGTAACGCACAAAGTCATGATGTCAGTGAAGCAGCAAGTGTCACACACAAACCTTTAGTGACACCTTGCTCATGAAAGCCAAGTCAGCCACCTATGAAGCTAAACATTCAAGATCTGAAAGTGCAATTTGACCTGTTGGATTCCTTTCTGTTCCAAACAACTCACTTTGTGGATAGCTGTTACATTTGGTGCTGAGTCAGTGACTATTTACAAGTTGTTGTTTTTTTTCACTTTTTTGAAAGTGCTTTGTTTCTCTGTTTTAGAAGCTTATACATTTCAATTTGTTATGTTTTGACAGTAAATAAAATACAAACATACATGAAACAATCTCATTTTTTTTACTGAAAAATTCATACCCAAAACTCACCAGAGTGTAGCATTTAGCTGTTTTATACCCTAAAACAATTCTGGGGGGAAGCCCCCCGGACCTCACCCTCCTCCTCCCCCCGGCCCCCCCGCCACCCCAGATGTCCGTGTGAAAGAGTGCTACTCAAAAAAATATGTGAAGGTTGGCAGGTCTGCAACACAACAGTTTTGAAATTGTGCATTGTTGAATTTGCCGAAATGCATGGCAGTCGCATTGCTGAAAAAACAGTACGTGACTGGAGACAGAACAAACCTAGTATGTCGAAAGAAAAACGAGCTGATAGACGAGGAAAGTGTTAATGGCCCGAGGTAGAAAACATTATGTTTGAATGGAGTTCTGTTTTAATGACTTTAATACATACTGTAACTGTTAATTATTACTTTTTAAATCCATTCAAGTACCATCTGTCAGTGGTTTACACTGTTACTGCTGGAATTTACAGTATTGTAGTAGTATCTTTATTTTGATTTATTTTGATTGCACTTAAATTTACTTGAACCAATTTAGAAATGTTGAAAAATGTAATGGTTTCTAGCAGTTTACCAAAAAACGAAAAAAACAACACTGTAAAATTATTAATGGAATAAAATATTGCAAACAAGTGTTATTTTGAAACTAAATCTGTGTATTTTTCTTTATTTATCAGTGTTGAGCATGTAGGGAAATTGTAAAAAAAAAAAAAAAGAAAAAAGTATTTTAAACACAAAAGGTGTTTTCCTAAAAATTAAGTCTCAAAAGGGGGAGACTTTTACGCCAGTGCGACCTGTACAACGATTTTTATGGTAAATGTCAAAGGCGTAATTTGATTATAGTAATTTTTTGTAAATCATTTTTCTTTCTGGTTTATAAACAATCTCTGTTCTATTAAAAGGTAATACAGAACTGCATATATACAGTGGTTTGCAGAAGTATTCACCCCCTACCAATAATGTCACATTTTGTTGAATTATAAATAATTTATTATTATTTGTTTATTTAGCAGACGCCTTTATCCAAGGCGACTTACAGAGACTAGGGTGTGTGAACTATGCATCAGCTGCAGAGTCACTTACAATTACGTATCACCCGAAAGACGGAGCACAAGGAGGTTAAGTGACTTGCTCAGTCACACAATGAGTCAGTGGCTGAGGTGGGATTTGAACTGGGGACCTCCTGGTTATAAGCCCTTTTCTTTAACCACTGGACCACACAGCCCCCACAGTTTTTCAAACAAACTTTTTTTTTTATTATTCAAAGCTGTAGTGGTTAAACTGAACACACATGAGGAGGAGGTTAAATGTCAGCAAAACTTGCAAAGAAAATGTAGAAAATGAAATTTACTGGTTGCATAAGTATTCAGCCCCTTAACCCTTTGCTGCTAATTTCGTAACTTTTGTTACGATGACAAAACACGTCATATCTCAGCTGTCCAACCAGCAATTTTGTTTTTTTAAAGTGTGGGTCATAGCCATGACTACTGGGCTTGTCATGATACCATTGGTTCAGGGCTAGGGTGGGCGGGACAGATAATATTGTGATTACAAGGACGAGTCTCTGCTTGCGCTATTACGACTGAGTGCACAGCAGATTTGAAGTTCTGTATCTCTGGTTTTACAACTCCACGAGTGCTAATCTACATATCATCTAAACGGTAAGTACTTGGGCTAATTAGACATATTGTTGTTGTTTTTTTTAAATTTTATATTTGTTTGTTTTTTTGTGCGGAGTCATCTGCAGTGTTGTTTTTTTTGTTTTCCTCCCGCTGTGTCGTGTGTGTGTGCGCGCTTACTTGCTGGGACAGGGCTAACTTTTATGACAGCAGACAAGAGTAACTACTGTACCAACATCACTTTTTTTTTACATAAACACCTTTCTTATAGTTAGTTTCACATATACATTTTTTATTTTAGACTTGTTTTTCCATTCTTTTAACTTGTTTCTCCTCAGGAGAGAAGGCAAAACTAAATAGGTCTATCGCATGTGATGCCAAAAGTTAGGTGTTTGTCTACATCTTAGCTAATTATTTTTTTTACTTTTTCTAGGTGATTCATTATTTATCTGTAGTCATTATTATTTAGCTATGCATTTATTATTATTTTTTTAACTTAAAATTTTGTTATTCGATGTGTAAAAGAATGAGGAATAATTCTCGTTTTTTATTATTGGTTTAGTTTTTATTTTTACTTTGTGTATGTAGCCTATGTAAAGATCAAAGACATTTAGCTGTAGTTATTATTATTTAGCCATGTATGTTACTGTTAGTCTACTGTCTGTGTGTGTGTGTGTAAAGAACAGAGAGACATTATTTAGCCGTGTATTTTATTATTGGTTTACTTTTACTTTGTGTGTGTGTGTGTGAAGGACAGTCATTATTATTAGTGTACTTTTTTCTGTGTGAAAAAGGATGGAGAATTATTATTATTATTATTATTATTATTATTATTATTATTATTATTATTATTATTATTTATTAATAATTGGTATTTATTTAAATGTTTTATGTGGGTGTGTGTAAGCCAGAAAATGGATGGAGACAATCAGCTCTATCATCTGGTTCAGCCACTGAAGAGGAGGAGGGCCCTGACTGAGGAGGAGATCGAGGGCATGGACGCCATGGAGGACGACCTCCCTGATGAAGAGCTGCTGCAGGAGGATGAGGAGGAGGAGAATGATCTGGAGGAGCCCCAGCCCAGCACTTCAACTGCAGGGTAGTTTTGAAGATAAATAAAAACAGCACAATATGGAAGGTTTTTTTGGTCTCCCTCTCTCCCAAATAAAATTCTTAATATCAAAGTTTTATTTCTTATATATATATATATATATATATATATATATATATATATATATATATATATATATATATATATATATATATATATATATACAGTACTGTGCAAAAGTTTTAGGCAGGTGTGAAAAAATGCTGTAAAGTAAGAATGCTTTCAAAAATAGACATGTTAATAGATTATATTTATCAATTAACTAAATGCAAAGTGAGTGAACAGAAGAAAAATCTAAATCAAATCCATATTTGGTGTGACCACCCTTTGCCTTCAAAACAGCATCAATTCTTCTAGGTACACTTGCCAAACTCAGCTAACAAGGTGAGGTTGCTGAAGACAGTTTACTGTCAAAAGTCATACACCATGGCAAGACTGAGCACAGCAACAAGACACAAGGTAGTTATACTGCATCAGCAAGGTCTCTCCCAGGCAGAAATTTCAAGGCAGACAGGGGTTTCCAGATGTGCTGTCCAAGCTCTTTTGAAGAAGCACAAAGAAACGGGCAACGTTGAGGACCGTGAGACGAGTGGTCGGCCAAGGAAACTTACTGCAGCAGATGAAAGACACATCATGCTTACTTCCCTTCAATCGGAAGATGTCCAGCAGTGCCATCAGCTCAGAATTGGCAGAAAACAGTGGGACCCTGGTACACCCATCTACTGTCCGGAGAAGTCTGGTCAGAAGTGGCCTTCATGGAAGACTTATGGCCAAAAGCCATACCTCCGACGGAAACAAGGCCAAGCGACTCAACTATGCACGAAAACACAGGAACTGGGGTGCAGAAAAATGGCAGCAGGTGCTCTGGACTGATGAGTCAAAATTTGAAATATTTGGCTGTAGCAGAAGGCAGTTTGTTCACCAAGGGCTGGAGAGCGGTACACTAATGAGTGTCTGCAGGCAACAGTGAAGCATGGTGGAGGTTCCTTGCAAGTTTGGGGCTGCATTTCTGCAAATGGAGTTGGGGATTTGGTCAGAATTAATGGTCTCCTCAATGCTGAGAAGTACAGGCAGATACTTATCCATCATGCAATACCATCAGGGAGGCATCTGATTAGCCCCAAATTTATTCTACAGCATGACAACGACCCCAAACATACAGCGAAAGTCATTAAGAACTATCTTCAGCGTAAAGAAGAACAAGGAGTCCTGGAAGTGATGGTATGGCCCCCACAGAGCCCTGATCTCAACATCATCAAGTCTGTCTGGGATTACATGAAGAGAGAGAAGCAACTGAGGCTGCTTAAATCCACAGAAGAACTGTGGTTAGTTCTCCAAGATGTTTGGGCCAACCTACCTGCCGAGTTCCTTCAAAAACTGTGTGCAAGTGTACCTAGAAGAATTGATGCTGTTTTGAAGGCAAAGGGTGGTCACACCAAATATTGATTTTTTACTGAAATATAACTGTACCTCAAACAAGGCAATAATGTTTCCAATCTCACTTTTTGGCAAGTCTTAACCCTGGTCTGCCTTTGCCATTTCGGAGGTTGATTTTTGTAAAATACTATGCATTATAAAACATTATCTAGTTCTGCAATTGTACAAGATATTAAAATTCTGATTTCAGATTTGAAATCCTTGACAAATTGTGAAGCTACTATATGCTGTGTTTTTTTTTTATGAAACTTGGAAAGCGGTTGAAATTGGCAGTTTTTAAAAATTGTATTTATTATTTTACATTTGCCATTTGGAGGTTGATTTTTTTTTTGTAAAATACTATGCATTGTAAAAGCTTATCTAGCTCTGCAACTGTTCAAGATATTTCAATTCTGATTTCAGATTTCAGTTCTGATTTCAGATTTGAAATTCTTGGACAATTTTGCAGCTATGATATGCTCTCACTTGGAAAGTGGTTGAAATTGGCAATTTTTAAAAATATTATTTATTTCATATTTTGATAATTTTTTGGGAGGTGTAGCTCATGAAAAAAAAAAAATCACCCCACAACAAAATAAATTACATGACTGGAAAGATCTACTTCATGCCTTTCTGTAGGTATATTGGGTTTTAATTTCTGATTTAAGGTTCCAAAACTACAAGCGCTTAAACAGAAAGTGTTCATATCTATGACCAAATATGGTCATTCCCCGTAGGCAGCATAGGGTTAACCCTTTGTGGTCTATTTGTTCAGCGCGTCTCAGGCGCGTCCGGTCCAATTTATTTTCATACGCGCAGTTTATTTTAGACGCGCGGTTTAAATTGTATTTTTTTCACAGTAAAACAGGTTTAAAAGGCACTGCATATCAACAGGACACTCAGTACTACATCTCCAGCCCCGTCCCACCCCTTGTTTGCTGTATTTTTCACATACCTCTTCATAGTCGTGCATACCGATTTAAATCATCTCCCGATCACTCGTTTTATCACCATGGATGCAGAAGCAGCAATCTTGTTTGTTTAGGTCCGTATTATCTCTGTGGTGCCGGGGCTATGTGTATTGCTCAGATACTCCCATTTTTTTTTTTTTGGCTTCTCTCGGCTCCTATCGGTCTCACTCAGCCATTGAATGGTTTTCTTGGCTTGCAGTGTCGGACCTGGTCCGACATAGGACCGCAAAGGGTTTAGTCAGTACTTGGTAGAAGCACCTTTTGCAGCTATTACTGCTTTTTGGATAGGTCTTTACTAGCTTTGCACAGTTCGATAGTGAAATGTTTGCTCGTTCTTCACGGGAAAATTGCTCCAGTTTGTTGGTGCTCGTTGATGGACTGCAATCTGCAAGTCTCACCATAAATTGGATTCAAGTCAGGACTTTGACTGGGCCACTCAAGAACATTAATTCTCTTCTTGTTCAACCACTCCAGTGTGGCTTTGGCTTTGTGCTTCGGGTCATTGTCCTGCTGAAACGTGAATTTCCTCCCAAGTTTCAAAGTCTTGGCTGACTCAAACAGGTTTTCCTCAAGGATTCGCCTTTGCTTTTCACCCAGTCCCTGCTGAAGAGAAGCATCCCCATAACATGATGCTGCCACCACCATGCTTGAACATTTGGCATGGTGTTGACTGGGTGATGTGCATTGTTGGGCTTGCGCCAGACGTAACGCTTGGAATTTAGACCGAAAAGTTCAATTTTTGTCTCATCTGACCACAAAACCTTTTTCCACGTCTGCAGTATCATCTGCATGCTTTTTCACAAACTCCATATGTGCTTTAAGATGAGGCTTTTTGAGTAATTGCTTCTTTCTTGCCACCCGTCCATACAGGCCAGCTTTGTGTAGGGACCGGCTTATTGTTGTGTGAACACTGACTCCCATCTCAGACACAGAACTTTGCAGATCTCTCAAGGACATTGTTGGTTTCAGAGTGACACCCCGAACCAGTTTCCTGCTTGCCCGGCTGCTCAGTTTGGGAGGGCGACCTGATCTGGGTAGTGTCTGGGTGGTATGATGCATCTTCCACTTCTTAATGATGCACTTCACTGTGCTGTGAGGGATAATCAGCACCTTTGAAATTTTCTTGTACCCTTCTCCTGCTCTGTGCCTCTCTACCACTTTATCCCTGACTTGTTTCGAAAGCTCCTTGGTCTTCATGGTTGCTTTGTTGGATTGCTATGTGAGTTGAAGCTTGAAAGTCTTTATATACCTGAGAGAAGTTTTCTACAACTTAAACCACTTTGAGTACACACAGGCTGAAACCATTTCACTAATTTTGTGACCTTTCAACAAATCATTTGCACCTGAGCTGATTTAGGGCTGCAGTAGCAAAGGGGTTGAATACTTATGCAACTGAGATTAATCTGTTTTTTCTCTGTAACTCTTACTTATTTGTATTCTATATGCATTTTTTAACTTTGTCAATGTGGAGTAGTTTGTGTAGATTCTGTGTGTAAAGTCTAATTTGAAAGTCGTGGAATACACTCAGATGCCAACAAAATGTGAAAACTTTGCAGGGGGGTGAGTACTTCTGCAAACCACTGTATGTATTTTTTCTTTGGTTTGTTTGCTGAGTGTTTTTTATGTAAGGGATAAACCACGATAAGTGTTGAATTTTAGCTTTTGCCCATTTTATAATTTTGAACAGGCTTAACCGTTTAACAACAATTTCACAGCTGCTTGTGAATCACAAGTTGTGATAAGGCCTCCTGCAATATACCAGCAGCCCAGATTACAGTATTAACACCATCTGTGAGCCCACCTTTACAATTGGAGTGGTTGGAACTGTGGTCACATCTCTTTTTATTGGCATTGAGACTGCAAGTCCACTGGGATTTGATTGAAGCAGATTGGACTTGTACCGCATGTAGAAATATTGGTAAATACAGTGCCAACAATGGTTGAAGTGAAATTCAAATGAATGGTTAAAAACTATAAACATATAGAAACTGGCGGCCAATACCAATAAATGCAAGTTTTATAATTGCACCCATCCACTCTAGTACTGTGTGACACGCTCATCTCGGTTTTCTGCGCATGTGCCATCTCTGGTACTCTGGTACTGTAAGTGATTTTTTTGTATAAATTACAGTATGTCATCATTACCACGGGTTACATTTTTGATGAAGACACCTTGAGCAAGAGTAAAGCAGACTTTTTTAGATTTTTAAACATCGATAAAAGCAGCTCAATCCGACACAGCACCATTGACTCACAATAGAAAATCTCCCGAGCTCTCTATATCCCACAATCCTTTGCACACAGAGTAATGGAGGGCCCCATAGAGAATCTGTGGAGTTGAGTATCTTGTAATAGAATATCTGTTTCGGTATAAACCAGCTTACACAGGGACAGGTATACAGCAACAGTATTGGTCAGTATAGAGTTTAGACATTGTTAGGAAAACAGTTCACAAAGTTCTACATTTGGGTGCCACGTTTGTTGTGTCTGTAGGGAAAAACAGACTGACATTGTTTTTGATCAAAAACACTAATTTATTTTCACACAAGCTGTTTATTTTACACACTGTGTTATTTTTCTGGAGCTCTGCATCGAATAAAATTACGAATTACACGAATTAACGCTCAGTTTTTTTTTATTCGTCACCAATTTAAGAACTGTATCAGTGCACTTTTAATTGTTTTTACATTTATTTGTAAAGACTATCTGCCGCCAGTTCTGGACAATGTAATTTTACACTATATTCTGATTTTTTAATTTTTTTATTTATTTTTTTATTACTTTTCCCTGGTCCTGCTACATTTGATCTCATCAGATTAAAAAAAAAAAAACAGTGGTTCTGGTACTGTAATTTGTAAGAAAAAAACAAGCAAAGCAGATACATAAATAAATAGTTAAGAACATAAGAAAGTTTACAAACGAGAGGAGGCCATTCAGCCCATGTTGCTTGTTTGGTTGTTAGTAGCTTATTGATCCCAGAATCTCATCAAGCAGCTTCTTGAAAGATCCCAGGGTGTCGGCTTCAACAACATTACTGGGGAGTTGGTTCCAGACCCTCACAATTCTCTGTGTAAAAAAAGTGTGTCTATTTTCTGTTCTGAATGCCCCTTTATCTAATCTCCATTTGTGACCCCTGGTCCTTGTTTCTTTTTTCAGGTCAAAGAAGTCCCCTGGGTCGACATTGTCTATACCTTTTAGAATTTTGAATGTTTGAATCAGATCGCCGCGTAGTCTTCTTTGTTCAAGACTGAATAGATTCAATTATTTTAGCGTGTCTGCATACGACATGCCTTTTAAACCCGGGATAATTCTGGTTGCTCTTCTTTGCACTCTTTCTAGAGCAGCAATAACGAGGTGACGAGAACTGAACACAATATTCTAGGTGAGGTCTTACTAATGCATTGTAAAGTTTTAACATTCCTTACCAGTTTTTTTTTTTGTTTAATAAATGTGTAGCACTTATTTATGCTTTTGTAATGTATATTAAATATTTAAAGCAAGGTCAGTCATTTATTACAAACCCCTGGTCTCTGCAATGACCAGTTATATAAAGCCGTTTTAAACCTGTGTTTATGGCCAGTCATAGGATGCACTTTTGAAAAACATGTTTAATATAAAATGAAAACAAAGATATTATTTATAATAAAAATTCAATGTTTTTAGAGAATGTATGCTTTCAAGCCAGCACTGTTTTACTGTTTTGCAAATTGGGAGCACATGCATGTACTTCAGAGGATCCAACAAAAATGAGTTACAGGGCAGTTTAATTTTTCATATTACATTCTATTACTTTAAATTCCGTAAAAGACAAAAAACACCTTTTATATATGTAGATTTATTTTGGTAACAAAAAATCAATATCGGCGTCATTCAGTGTTGAAATCCAATATACTGTATATCGCAATACATATCGCAATATTGTCTCAGTATTGCAATACAGATCATCAGTCCCAATACCCACCCCTACAGAGAACTGTGAAGAATTATATTAATGAATGTACTAGTGTTCTGTGATACCTCATTTAGGGAGTATCGATATGATACCATGTACAGTATCATGATATTCAATACTATCGTGATACTTTGGATCTTATGTCCATTACATGTTAAATGGCTGCCAAATTCCTTTTCTTGCAAAGTGCAAAATGCATAAGAGGCTAATACACAGTTACCGTAAAACTTCAAATAATCGCCGGTCTCCAGTACTCGCCAGCTCTCTGATAAGCGCCGGGGCTGCTGGGAAATATGGTAAATAGACGCCGGGTCTCTTGTAAACGCCAGGTTAATAATAATAATAATATAATGCACTTAATATTGAATGTTCCAGCTAATACACACACATGGCTGGACCTTACCAGTTTGTTTTTCAACAGCGATGAAGAGACCCCGAGGCTCAGGATGAATGATAAGAAAACTGAATTTAATTTATTTTAAAAGGTACACGTTTCAGGTTTTTTTATGACGATATTCATTTTAAAACCAATTGTGAAGCTTTTCTGAGCGTGCTGGAAGTAAAATAAACTTGTTTTCTGTTATTAACAAGGTTGTCTTTGTGTATTTGTACATGTTTATTTTTTTGTATGAATATTCATAATTTGATCCTTTTCCAGCATTCTTATTTATCAATGTACACATTATAAAAACAAATAAGTCACTTTTTCTTTGATTTTGTGATAAAATTGGTACTTTTATTGATTTTATTGTTAATCTTTAAACAGTTTGAAGCATTTTTGAGTGTGCTGTGGGGCAACAGTATGAACTTATTTTTCGTTTTAACACAGTATTTCATGTGGTTGTTTTACAATGAAGATTCGTTGCTGGTTAATTTTTCATTGATTGTCCATGCTTACCAGTGTACACATTTTGAGGGTGAACAATAAATATAATATGTGTTCATAAAGCATGATACTTATTGCTTTTATTAATTTTAAAACCATGTTTGTTTCTTTATTGTGCCGCAAGCCTACCTTAATACACTCGTGAGTTCTGATATTTACAGGACTGTGGATTTTACTGTTTTTATTATTATAATACAAACTGTTATTACCCACTGACACAACCTTTAATGACGTTGCTCGAATGTTGTAATTTACTTATGTCGTTTCTATAAGGTTGTGTGCAGGCAGATTTTTCATGATTGCATCTGAAGTATTTGCAGATGTTAGTGATCTTGCATAATAAACGCAGAGTCTCAAATAGGCGCCGGGGCTACTGGCAAATATTGTAAATAAAGTTTTACTGTAATAATGCTACAGCATGGTGGAATGCTTGTTGTTTATATATATACAGTACTGTGCAAAAGTTTTAGGCAGGTGTGAAAAAATGCTGTAAAGTAAGAATGCTTTCAAAAATAGACATGTTAATAGATTATATTTATCAATTAACTAAATGCAAAGTGAGTGAACAGAAGAAAAATCTAAATCAAATCCATATTTGGTGTGACCACCCTTTGCCTTCAAAACAGCATCAATTCTTCTAGGTACACTTGCACAAAGTCAGGGATTTTGTAGGCATATAATCAGGTGTATGATTAAACAATTATACCAAACAGGTGCTAATGATCATCAATTCAATATGTAGGTTGAAACACAATCATTAACTGAAACAGAAACAGCAGTGTAGGAGGAATAAAACTGGGTGAGGAACAGCCAAACTCAGCTAACAAGGTGAGGTTGCTGAAGACAGTTTACTGTCAAAAGTCATACACCATGGCAAGTCTGAGCACAGCAACAAGACACAAGGTAGTTATACTGCATCAGCAAGGTCTCTCCCAGGCAAAAATTTCAAGGCAGACAGGGGTTTCCAGGTGTGCTGTCCAAGCTCTTTTGAAGAAGCACAAAGAAACGGGCAACGTTGAGGACCGTGAGGCGCGGTGGTCGACCAAGGAAACTTACTGCAGCAGATGAAAGACACATCATGCTTACTTCCCTTCATGATCGGAAGATGTCCAGCAGTGCCATCAGCTCAGAACTGGCAGAAAACAGTGGGACCCTGGTACACCCATCTACTGTCCGGAGAAGTCTGGTCAGAAGTGGCTTTCATGGAAGACTTGCGGCCAAAAAGCCATACCTCTGGCGTGGAAACAAGGCCAAGCGACTCAACTATGCACGAAAACACAGGAACTGGGGTGCAGAAAAATGGCAGCAGGTGCTCTGGACTGATGAGTCAAAATTTGAAATATTTGGCTGTAGCAGAAGGCAGTTTGTTAAGCGAAGGGCTGGAGAGCGGTACGAATGAGTGTCTGCAGGCAACAGTGAAGCATGGTGGAGGTTCCTTGCAAGTTTGGGGCTGCATTTCTGCAAATGGAGTTGGGGATTTGGTCAGAATTAATGGTCTCCTCAATGCTGAGAAGTACAGGCAGATACTTATCCATCATGCAATACCATTAGGGAGGCATCTGATTGGCCCCAAATTTATTCTACAGCATGACAACGACCCCAAACATACAGCGAAAGTCATTAAGAACTATCTTCAGCGTAAAGAAGAACAAGGAGTCCTGGAAGTGATGGTATGGCCCCCACAGAGCCCTGATCTCAACATCATCAAGTCTGTCTGGGATTACATGAAGAGAGAGAAGCAACTGAGGCTGCTTAAATCCACAGAAGAACTGTGGTTAGTTCTCCAAGATGTTTGGGCCAACCTACCTGCCGAGATCCTTCAAAAACTGTGTGCAAGTGTACCTAGAAGAATTGATGCTGTTTTGAATGCAAAGGGTGGTCACACCAAATATTGATTTGATGTAGATTTTTCTTCTGTTCACTCACTTTGCATTTTGTTAATTGATAAATATAAACTATTAAGATGTCTATTTTTGAAAGCATTCTTACTTTACAGCATTTTTTCACACCTGCCTAAAACTTTTGCACAGTACTGTATATATATATATATATATATATATATATATATATATATATATATATATATATATATATATATATATATATATAAATATACAAGGTATCCATGTATTATATAAAAAAAAAAAAATACATGGGCCTCTTCAGTGAGTTACAGGAAAATAATTCCATCTAGGGTTTCTGTGACGTCATAAATTACAAGACCGAAGGTTGAGTCATTTATAAACTGTCACAGAAACCCGAGATGGAATTGTTTTCCTGTAACTCACTGAAGAAGCCTATCTATTTTTTTTATAATACATGGATACCCTTGTGATGCTAATATTAAAGAATACGCGGCTCAGCATCAGTACGTTTGGGTTTTTTTAAATAGTGTTGTGTTTCAGTGCGGTACAGACTTTCTGTGTTGTTATCCGTTAGAGCTTCAGCTTTATTTGGATGATCACCTTCACCTTGTTTTAATTTCCCGTTCCTCTCCAATTTCTCTGAGAAACTAATGTACCAGCTTTACATCATTATTTTATTTTTTTTTTTAAACGTATTGTCATTTTGTTGATCATTAATACACATTTCTGTACTGTGGGTGTTGTCGAGTGATTGAAAACGAGACATTGTGTTTGAATTGAATGTGATGGTCTCGGAGTCGAGTGGATCAAAGTTCAAGTATATTTTCCTCTAGAGGAATTATCACTTTTTGACATCACTGCTGTGATATTATGCCTTTTTTTAATGGCTCATGATACAAATACAGCCTTCATCCATGTATTTATTGTATTATTTCTCTCTCTCTCTCTCTCTCTCTCTCTCTCTCTCTCTATAGAGAGAGAGAGAGAGAGAGATAAAAGCTGGTAAGAAAGCGCAACACTTGGTGTAAAAGACACCATTTTCTTTATTTCTTACATATAAAAAGATTACTTATCTTAGAAGTTCCCTAAAAATATGACCAAGGAATGAAAAAAAAAAATGAAGCACTGTTGTGGAAGCTGATTTACACGGTTACTTCAGAAATGGCTTGATGAGGTTCTTGCTTGGATCAATAAACAACCAAATGAGCAAGATGGGCCAAATGGACCGCTTTCAACCAGATTGCTGTTGTCATCTGGCTGAAATCCAAAATAGTTCCACATTAAGCTTCTCTCCAGCATTCACCATGACTGCTGCAGTAATTAAATTTTCCCAGAACGCGCAGGGTAGTTGGTTACTTCCTCTAAGCGGAAATGAGTAAGCTTAGTTTATATTGTTTTAAAAGCTAAAAAAGAAAAAAAAAAGTATTGTGGAGGACACTACAGATAATCACAGCAATAAAATAAGGGAAAAAAACAGGAGTTCAGAATTAATCCAAGCACCAATACTGGAGCCCTGGAAAATCAGTCATTTGAAATTGTAATCTCAAAAATGCAGTATTTCAATCCAATTGTGTTGAACCTCACTGTGACCGTCCATCTGTATTATGTTGTATTTCCTAGTTCTATAAGAAAATGTGTCCAACAATTCACCCAGATATCACCGTCACTGAAATCATTAAAACAATATTTTTGTTTGTCAACTATCACCTCTGTTTATTTAGTGTATTTCTTTCAGTAAAAATGTATAGAACTTCAGGAAGTAGGTGTTATTACGATCTACCACTGTTAAGATCAGTTGAAAAAAAAAAAAAAACTGTTACATGAATTTATTAATTTTTAATAAATGGAGTTTATTTTTTATTTATTTTTATTTATAAAAAGTTTTGTTTTTATAAAAAGTTTGTGTTAACTCTTTGGGGTTCTAGAAGTTGGCGTGTCAAAACTTAAAAAAAAAACATGCATTATTACATAGATGCAAAGATTGAAAACTTAAAATGGTACAAGTATGCATGCAATGGCGGAAGGGGTTAAAGTTAATAAAATAATACAATGATACTGTACAGGGAGCTGGCACTGGTAAGTGGCTGCTTCTCATTTATGCATTCCCCTTTTGCTGGGGTACTGGGGAGAGGTTGTACATTCAGACTGGCAAACCCAGTTGAGAGGAGGTAGGTTTTATGTGTCCATGTTTCCACTGTGTTTTTAAATCATATTAAGAGTTGGTTTAAAAAGTCATAAAATCACCTAGGTTGCGGGCTGGGCGGGGGTTGGGTGCGAGAAACACAAGGCAAGTTAGTGCAGAGCTAAAGGGTAAAGCTATTTAGAAATTCATTAAAATCGACCCAAGGTTTTATTGATAGGCCCACGCTTACTGTGCTTTTAACTATAGGATTGGAGGATGTAAAAAAACAGTAATAAAATGCACCATTTGTGTATGTGATGGTGAACCAAGGAATAAAGTTAATCCTGTAAAACATCCACTCTCCGTCCTCTAACTTTGCTGTTCTTGTTTCTTTAGCAACTCCTGCGTGAGATGCAGCAGATGGCCAGTCGCCCATTCGCCACTATCAACGTTGCCTTGGAAACAGACGAGGAGCCACCTGACCTCATTGGTGGGAGTATCAAGGTACGGTTCACCTCTGCTGTTGGAGACAGTACCCAATGGAGGGTATGGCTTAGACAGAGGAGCTCCAGTTTTCACTATAACACAGTAATTGCACATAATAGTTATTTCTAGGTCTGTACAAGAGAAATGCACTAAACAAGGTGGCCACCAAACACTTATAAACATATTTAAAGTCATTAAATCTAAATAAAAAATTGTATCTTTTGAAAAGATCATTTAATAAATATGATAATTTATTGATTAAAACATTAGGGGGAGAACTCTCTTTTCCTCTTCATTTGGTGCACTCAGGGTCATGTTGTGGTTTGAATGTTTAGAATGTTTTGTTGTTGACATTCAGACTGAGATCTACACTCTTGACATAGTTTAAGTGTAGTTGCTACTAATGTGTTCTAATGGGGACATGTTATAATTAGGCTCTAAACACAGTAATTACACGTGTGGATGTGTTATTACAATGCACCAGCATGCTGAATTACAAAATGAAAAATGTTGGCTGCTGCTGGTGTCTTGTAATTGCACTGTATTAACAAAGGTGGTTATGTATTAGCAATGTAATTGCTGTGTAATCACACAAGCAATTGCATTGTTACCATATTGTAGTAAAAAACATGTAATGTAAAATGTTAGCCATTTTTAAGCGTTGAAAATGGATGGCACCTAAATCCATGCTCACTCAATGAGTATTAACCACCCTACTTAAAATCCATTGGGGAAAACCAGAAACAGATACCATGAAACCACTGGCACGGAAGTTCTAGACGAGAGCTTGAGTCCTGCACAACGCATTTATGTAGCGCATTTATATAGAGGTAGAAGTATTGCCATTCTAGAAAGCTTACCTCGAGACTTGCTGTTTTAGAACAAATAGATGCACCAACTAATAGGGTTGGAACAATAATCGATTATCGTGATATTATCGATAATGTTTTTGCATCGATAGTTGTATTGCATTGAAAAATAATTATCGATAATCATTTTATCGTCCGTTACCCACTATGATATGTTTGTGTGTAACAGTAACTCTGCATTGAAGCAGTAAGACAGGACTTAACTGTCTGCGTGAGACGCAACACATGATCTGTGTGCGCTGCATAGTGGGAAGTTGTAACATGTGACGTAAGATTCACCGAGTAAAGGCAAACGTTTGAGCTAATGGCGATGGCAACTGCAGAAACTACCAAACCTTCCGAAAAGATTTTAGAAAAAAGAAACAGCATCAGTCCTGTGTGGCAGTTTTTTGGAGTGACAGAAAGTGATGCGCAAGGTAATAAGCCCATCTGTAGGCAGTGAAGCTGATATTTTTGAATCGCAATTTATAATTTTTTTTTTTTTTTTTTTTAAACACTTTTTTTTAATAAGTAGCGTATATTTCAAAAGTTGAAAAGCTACCAAACAAACATTTGGTTATATTATTTGTGCTTTTTTGTAACCAACCATTGTTTCATAACTTTTATTAAAGATGCTGGTCTTTTTGAAAATTGTCTAGTTTTATTTCTTCTAAACTCGTAGAGGCAGTTGTCATATTGCTCAAGTATATATAGCTTTAAATATGATAAATTCCAAGACATTTTACATATGTTATTTTTTCAGCCGATAATCATGATTATCGTGATAATTTACAGCCGATAATTGATAACTGAAAATGTCATTATCGTCCAACCCTACCAACGAACTCGAAAAAGCATTTCTTATCGCACGCAGCAATACACCTGGTGTGCTGCACACTCATGGATATAACTTATCCTGAAAGCCGTAACGTTTAATAAAGTTGCAGAATTAATAAATACCGAGCACTGGCAAGAGCACTGGCCCGGCACAGATGGCAGAGTAAGGAAACTGTTTAAACTTTTGTAAAAAATGTACGAGTTACTACAACTCTGATCAACGGAGAATAAAACCACATTTTATTCAACTAGTTCACAAGTTTCTAAAGGCAATAAGGATTTTTAACCCACAGCATGTTTGTAGATTGGTTAAAGAACCCCTCCCGATAGATTGCAGGACAGGGTTTGATGCTTACTGTAAATCAGAAATGGAGGGATATTATATTTCGCAAACGAAAACAGTAGTGAAATTTCCTTGAAATTTTGAAGAAATGCAGAACTATTTCCCAATTTAGCAAGAAAAGCTAAGATATATTTGTCAGTTGTTCCCAATTCTGTGGATGCTGAAAGAAGTGTTTCTTGAAAAATAGGGCTGTTTTGGGGCATTTAGTCATACAGACCGTGGCTTTGACAAAATCTTGTAGCTCCTCAACAGCAGAAGATATTTGAAATCCTGATAACATTTTTGCAGCTGTAACCTCCTAATATTTTTTTATATCTAACTTAGAAAAGGGTCGAAATTGGCAGTTTTAAAAAAAATATTATTATTTATTTATTTATTTATTTATTTATTTATTTAACTTTATTTTTGGGGGGGTGGGGGCATGGCTTATATTTAAAAAAAATTAATACATTTCACAACAAAATACATTATTTCATTGGAAACAGCTACTTGAGGTCTTTCTGTGGATATGTTGGGTTTTAATTTCTGATTTAAGGTTGCCAAACAACTAGCGCTAAAACACAGTGGTCATTATTCCGTATATGGTCTTTCTATTAAGGCAGGAAGGGGTTAAGGAGTGCATAAAATAAGTGAGCGTCACCATACTGCCTGAAATGGTAACCTCCCATTAAAATTGCAGTCTAAAAAATAGAATTAATTTCCAATCATATTACTTGTGTGACTAAAGCATTGTATCATTACCTCTGACCCAGCTCAATGCCTAACCTTGAAAAAGCAGTGGTTTACATTTGAGAGATTTCTTCATATTCTGTACCTTAATTGTATGACAATTTTTTTTTTATTAGTGTACATAGTATCTTTTACTGTGGTTTTGTACATTAAATGTAAGGTCAAGGTCATATCAGCCAATTTTCTGTTTTGCAGTTAAAACTTGTGTGTTTTCTTAGTATTTTAGGGAAATAATCAATTTTCTGATTTAGTTGACGTGTGACTGTTGTAGAAAGATAGAGCAGAGAGCTATTCTTACCCCTTTGCTCTGGTTGTGTATTCCGACCAAATAGCGAGCCAAAAGGCATTGAGATAACTCATCATTCATTACTGCGTCTTATCGACTGGTGAGATTGTTGCATTATACTGAGAGAGTGAAAAAACACGTAGGGGTCACCAGATTAGTTTATGAACTATGTAATCGGGTTTTACAATCTTTTTGTTTGTTTGTTTGTTTTTACCTACAGCTGGAATAAAAAAATGTAATCTAGAGTGACACTGTCTACTTTTTGTTGCAATATTATGGTGTGTGCGTGTATAAATGTATGTGTGCATTAGGGCTGTTAGTTAAGCCTCCAAATAGCAATCGATTAATTGGACACACAAAATCGTATCATTCGAATAAATATAGATGATTGTACCGCCCACATACATTTTCACTCCAATCCTCTCCTCCCAACGTGATTATTTTAATAACACTGCAGTTAAGTAAAAGCTTGTGAATGCGAGGGGTAATTACGCCTTGGTAGTATCAGGAGAAAAAATGTAATCTATATAAACTAGACACGAGTTTATGAAAAACGTCTTTTTTTATTTTTTATCCAGTGACCGCTGCAGCATCACGGATTGCATCTTACTGTACCACCTAACCTTCACTATCTGAGGAACAGAAGATGCAGATGCAGAAATCCCTGCCTATAACATCAACAGTAATAATAATAATAATAATAATAATAATAATAATAATAATAATAATAATAATAATAATAAATTGATTTACTTACCACAACATGCATACCCGCTATAGGTCAAGCTGATCAAAAGTGGTAAATTGTAGTTATTTCACATTATTTCAGGATAAATTCAGCAGTTCCTGTAGGTTCCCTCTGCTGGATAGTGCATTTCAAAGACTCAACCATGAGCACCAAGGCGCTTTCACAAGAACTCTGGGACAAAGTTGTTGAAAGGAGCACGGTCAAGACGATTATTAAGAAGGAAGGTTTATGGCACCACCAAGACCCTGCCTAGATCAGGCCGTCCCTCCAAACTGGATGACCGAGCAAGAAGGCGACTGATCAAAGAGGCTACCAAGAGGCCAAAGGCAACTTTGCAAGAGCTACAGGCTTTTATGGCCAAGACTGGTCAAAGTGTGCATATGACAACAATATCCCAAGCACTCCGCAAATGTGGCCTGTATGGTAGGGTGGCAAAAAGGGAGCCATTACTCAAGAAATCCCACCTTGAATCCTGTTTGAAGTATGCAAAAAAAACACTCAGGAGATCCTGCAGCCATGTGGAAAAACTAAAATTGAATTTTTTGGCCTAAATGCAAAGCTTTTTGTTTGGCACAAACCTAACACATCACCCAAAGAACACCATCCCTACTGTGAAGCATGGTGGTGGCAGCATCATGTTATGGGGATGTTTCTCATCGGCAGGGACTGGGACACTTCTCAGGACAGAAGGGAAAATGAATGGAGCAAAGTACAGAGAAGTCCTTGAGGAAAACCTGCTGCCCTCTGCAAGAAAGCTGAAACTGGGATGGAAGTTCACCTTTCAGTATGACTACGACCCAAAGCACAAAGCCAAAGCTACACTGGAGTGGCTAAGGAACAAAAAGGTAAATGTCCTTGAGTGGCCCAGTCAGAGCCCCGACCTAAATCCAATCGAAAATTTGCAGTCTCAATAAAAACTTTTTTCCCCTTAACAGTGTGAAGTATGGTGTGTAGATACATGGAAAAAAATCCTCATTTAAATGCATGAAACTCTGAGGCACTGACACAACAAAATGTGAAAAAAGTTCAAGGGGGTGTACACTTTCTATAGGCACTGTATATATATATGCACTACTCTGATGCATTATGAGCATCAACAATTTACTCAAAGCCTCCACTCGTGTTTTTTTACTATTATAAGAACCTTGACTTGTATAAAGAAGGAAAAACATTAAGTGAAATAGCTTGCATCACTTGATTTTCAAGTTGTGGTATCTGAAGCATAATCATCAAGTACAGAGAAACATCATCTGTAATTGACAAATCCATGACTGGAAGACCCAAAAAGCTGTCTAACAAGGATGCGCAATACTTGAAGATAATATCCTTAAGGAATAGAAAGAAGACAAGCGTTGGCTTGACAACAGAACTGGCAGAAGGCACAGGTGTCGTTGTCCATCAAATCAACAGTACGAAGGTCACTTTTGAAATCTGGACTTAAAACGTGTTGCAGTAAGAATACCTCTGTTAAGAAAGGGGAACAAGACTAAAAGGCTAAAATATGCACAACAACACAGAAATTGGACTATGGAACAAAGGTCAAAGGTGTAGTATATTTTGAAGTGTTAATGGTACATGAAAAGGGATGTGTGTCCCATTCTTTATCCAGTACTGTACCGGAGATGTGAGGTGCAAGACCTGTTTAAAATGGACAGACCACTTCTCTGTATGCACTTTTGTACTGACTAGGTGAGATGGCCTTTTTCACTCAGCAACAGTGTAGCCTCGAAGCTTATTTTAGAGCCTTCTTTTTGAACCAGCGATTGTTGCAGATTAATTACTCCAGCAAGAGCAATCTCAGATTACTGCTCTTTCGAATGCCTCCTTCTTGTCCTCCCTGCTAGAAACTGGTAAACAACTGAGATCCAATTTTAGATATATATTTTCCCTAGCCAATTCTTATAAGGCAGCATAGAGTGTGGGTAATAGATTGTAATCAGAGATTATAAAGGTTATGGGTTATTTTCCCCCGTTTTTATTTTTTTTAAAATGTAAAATAGCATGTCTGCAGCTAGACCTGTGTTCAAAAGGTGGATAATCTATCATTTTGATTTATTGTTTACCAGTAAATGTTTGCTGATATATAACTTTAGCCCACACAGTCAGATGTATTGACAATAATACTATTGGTGCAGTAATGTCAGTCTGATGGTTTTTGCGCATTCAGGGTGCTTTGGTTGCAGTATAATCCAGTACTCTCTTATCCCTCTAAAACAGAAGCATTACTGCCAAAACTGCAGAGACAAAAAACAAAAAGAACAAAGATAACCATAGGATGAATTTAACTGCATCTAAAATGGGTCATAGCGTAGAATATGACTGGTGCCACATTAACTTATTGTGCACTGCTGATGTTGCTGTTAGCTGTCTGTTCAGCCTAAATTTTAACTTTACAATAATTTCCGTTCTAAACTGAAGTCATGACCTGAATCATGCTACAGGCCAGTTCTGGAAAAAGGCCTCAAAGTTTTGAATATTTCAGTTTACAAATAGCAGTCTCATGTGTATTTGTAACCATCTTTGTCAGATTCTACCAGAGACACCATTTTGAATATTTGATCTGCAGAAATAGACGAGAGGAGGGGGGTTTAACTAGGGGTGCTAGATTCATAAAGTTAAAACGAATGTAACGTTTAAATGTTAATTTAAAAAAATTAAAAAAAACATTATGAGAAACTGCTATTATGTTTAAACAAATGGCTTTTTATTAATTACTGCATATATGTCTATATAAATAGGGCTTCTGATTTTCGGTGTTTTACCCAGACTTTTCTAGTGTCCTTTAAAAATGCAATCGATACCTGTTAAGCCATTTGTGTCTCTCAATCACAACTGAGAAATGCATTAATAGTAAAATGTATTTCGTTTTTTTATTTTATTTTTTATTTTCTGTGCCCTAGCAATCGTGCTGCATCAGAATTGTTATCCTATATGGGATGTGTCTCTACCGTACGATACAGCGGGCAATCTCTACGGTCACCAGTAGTTTCTGGAAGTGCCTTAAGATCAAGGAGAAATAATGATATCAGTAAACACAAACTTACAGAACTGCTGTTATAAATTAGAAGGAGATAGATACAACACTGGCCAAGATTGAGAAACGTGCGGGGATTATACAGACAGAGGTTTACAGAGATAAACAAAAAAGACTGATGAGTAAAGTGAGTCGTAGAGGGAGATGAATCACACTGAGATGGAAGAGATGATTGGAAAGAGAGAAAAAGAGAGAGCTGGAAGGAAGGGTATTGATAGTGTGTTGCCTGCAGTCATGCTACCTTGAATGTTTGCCTTGACAAATGTGGGCCCTGGCCAGTGCTTAGAGATGGGACCTCCAATGTATACTTCTATTAGTGTCCCAGCAGGGGACATTCTCTGGGATGTCATATGTGTTTTTGCATATATCTAGATTGTTACAATCCTTGCTAACTTTGTTGAGTGTATTTGTAGTCTTGTGATATTTTGAGGCTATTGGCATGTCCAACCGGGGATCTGTCACACTTATATTTTGTTAAATTATCTTTAGCTTATTGGTAGGGCTGTATTTTTTTAGCAGTTATCACAGATTTCACGGTACCCAGTGTAAAAAGAATTTCTGAAAGAATAGCGTAAATATACTTACTTTTTTATCACTTAAAAGTAAATACAGCAAACATTTGCCTTATCGATTGCACCTGTTACACTGCATTAGGAATCTGGCATGCGGTTTAGTTTGCTTCCGGGCAGAAAATGATTGAACACTTTTTCTTTAAAATGAAAGACACCAGTTGCGTTAAAGATCGGAAATACTTCTGTTAAAGATTCCTCTGTCCAGATCAAGAAGGGGACATTTCACGTGTCTGTTAGCTTTACATTTATTTATGTTTTTATTTTGTTTGATAATTCACTGATGGTGAAAATAGAATGCCTTTAAAGGTGGACATACCAAATGAAATACTCTACAATTTAGCATTTACTGTTTCAGGTAAGCGTTTAAACAGTAATCCGTCATGTATTCGCCCGTCACATATCCGCCCTAACCATTTATCAGCTATGATCAACCTCTTCAGCAATGTTAGTTTATTATTGAACAGAGAAGATTAGTTCAGAGATTGTAGATCCTAGCAAAGTTTTCATACACTTTGTTGTATGTGCTTCATGTGCTGCCATTGCTGGTATTGTGTTGATACGTAAATAAATACTATTCGCCTGCGGGCGTATCAACTTCAACCTCCGTCTCGATCTCCTGCCTGTCACTCAGCAGCAAATGCACGCACCCACAATTTTATATCTGTACACATGCATACAGTGGATATATAACTAAGTGTTTCCCCTCCTAAAGTTTATACTCTCCTGTGGCAGAGCAGGGCTCTGCCCTTGGAAATACTGGCAGGGATGGAGTTAAATTCTCCTCCCTGCCCAGGTTGATTGTGTCAGGTGGGAGCAATCAACCAATTAATTATTCAATTAGTCACCAGCCACCTGGCATAAAAGGAGACCTCAGCCACCCAGTGAAGGAGAGTTCTAGAAGGAGAAGAAGCAAGAGTGGTTTTCTGTGTGTGCTGTTTTTTTGTTCATATTTTGCAAACCAGTGAAGGCAACGCCCAGCCTGGAAGACTTATTTTTGTAAGTTTTGTTTTGTGTTAATTGTCTGTGTTTTGAAACCTTTTTTGTTTGGCCCTCGTGCCGGTTTATTTTGTATTTTTGTATATTAAAAAGCTTTATTTTTGAACTTTTCACACTGTCTCTGAGTCTCAACCTCTGTCACTCTGTCATCTCCTTTTAAGAATTCAATTGATTACCTGTTAAGGCATTTGTGTATCTCAATCACAGCTGAGAAATGTGGTAATAGTAACATTGATTTAATTTACTTTTTTTTTCTCTGTGAAACTACATGGGCTTTTAAATTGGCCAAGCCTTCATTTTTCATTTAAAGCAGAACGTACAGACATGATCGCAACATGTTGATAAACGACACATCTTTTATTAATGCTATAATGAAAAATAAAGTATTTTATGCTGGACAGAATATTACAATTGTTATGCATAACTGTATTTACATTGATAAAGATGAGTCGCTTCTGCTTTTAAATTATTATTTGTTTATTTAGCAGACACCTTTTTCCAAGGCGACTTACAGAGACTAGGGTGTGTGTGAACTATGCATCAGGTGCAGAGTCACTTACAACTACGTCTCACCCGAAAGACGGAGCACAAGGAGGTTAAGTGACTTGCTCAGGGTCACACAATGAGTCAGTGGCTGAGGTGGGATTTGAACCAGGGACCTCCTGGTTACAAGCCCTTTTCTTTAACCACTGGACCACACAGCCTCAAATGAAAAAGTAAGACCTGATTTAAAAGCCCATTTAGTTGTTTCACAGAAAAAAAAATGTAAATAAATTTCACGAAACGCTTTTCTCAGTTGTGATTGAGATACGAGTGGCTTAACAGGTATCATTTTAATTTTTAAAAGAGTAGAAAAGGCGGGCTAAAACACCAAAAATCCAAAGCCCTACACAAATCTCTGAAGACTGTGTGATTGGTGAGTCTTCAGTTGAGTGACCCTGATCCAGCTATAACAGAGAAATAAACAGATGTGATAAATAGGAAAGTGACCTGCTTCTCCCAGCCTGATCATCCTGCTTGTAAGTCACGGCTGCCTGTGGGAGGGTTCATTTACATTCAGCACTGTCTCTGTTTGAGTCCTCTGTAGGCTTATGGAATAAGAGTCCAGAACACACACACACACATATATGTCTACAGGAGGACATAGGCTTTGTAAAAATTACAAAACGGCCCATCAATGCTCATCTAGTTCAGCTGATTGATCTCAAAACTTTCTCAAGTTGGGACTTAATCGATCCCTATGATTCAGTATGAGAAACTTGGTTACCCATTCCGTACCCTCGCCACTCTCCACTCTGAATATAGTTCAGGCAGCTGTCTGTTCGGCCACACATCCACGTGCTTTGGAGTTTTCACTCATATCTGGGAAACCGTATGTCCAATGGTGATGAAACTTTAGCAGAAGTTATCAGGGTTATATGCTTGCTTGTCTGTCTATCTGTCTGTCTGTCTGACGTTTTAACTTGCAATGTCGGAACCTGGGGGTATATGGAGACAGTCTGTTCATTCTGTTTTGTATGTCACACTGTGCTGAAACTTGCAAAGGACATTCTTTAGCATAGGTGAGGAGGCAGTGTGGTCCAGTGGTTAAAGTCCAGGGCTTGTGACCAGAAGGTCACCAGTTCAAATCCCACCTCTGCCACTGATAGTCACCAGTTCAAATCCCACCTCTGCCACTGATGGTCACCAGTTCAAATCCCACCTGACTGCCACTGACTGACTCACTGTGTGACCCCGAGCAAGTCACTTAATCTCCTTGTGCTCCATCCTGCGGATGAGACGTTAAATAAATGTCCTATTGTATGTGACTGCATATAATGCACAGTTCACAACCTACCTCTGTAAAGTGCTTTGTGATGGTGGTCCACTATGAAAGACAATATATAAAAATAAAGATATTATTATTATTATTATAGGTTATTGAGAGGAGACTGTATGTTAAACGCACATGTTTATATCTGTCAAGAGAGGTACATATCCATTTGTGATGAAACTCTGAAAGGACACTTCTTTAGCACAGGTTATGGAGACTATATGAATCTGGGGATATACAGAGGCTGTACAGTGGCCCCTGTGCCTGCCATTGGACAGAACTGTGAAGGAGATCTTGAGCTCGGCTGAAATTACTCACTTTAGTACATAATTGTTGTTTTTCCCATGAACATAAAGGACATTGGATTTCAATGGATATTACATGTGTGTGTGCTTGTATGGTAAACTGTGTGTTTCCGCAATGATTGAAAACAATTCTTCAAACAAATCCCCTAAGACGGGCAGAATGCTTTTAACTTTAAGCATTCAGTAGTCTACAAGGTAATTATGTATGGATACAGAGAAAAATATTTCTGCATGTCTATGCATGGATGTTTGAATGCGGGTAATCATGAATGTGTGTGAATTGGGTCTTTTAGTTTAGGTTCTTGTAGTATATAGTAGATTTTAAAGATTGCTTTGAGAGATTATATCCAAGACACAATTATTTATTTATTTATTTATTTATTTTCAAAATGGATGACGAGGTAAATCAAGTGTGTCTGTGATGTGCGTCCCACTGTCTTCTTATTATTCATTTGGTGTAGCCTTGGCTTAATGTTCTTGTGTTTGTTTTCTGCCTGCGGTCAGGCCCTCCTGAACTCTGTGTCTTCAGGTCGTAAATCTTCAAATCCTGCATCCCAGCATCCCCCCCAGAAGTGTTTGTTAATGAAACAGCCATGTGTGTGTGTGAACTGTAGACAAAAGCAATTTCTTCCTTCTGCTCCCCACCAGGGTAGAATTTTTTTTTTTAATATATAAACTATCATCCATCATCAAAATGTAATAACAAAACATATTTGCCACAGACACTGAACCCGACAAACTGCATGCTGTGCATTATATTCTCTTTAGAGGTTAGAGTACTGAACCAAACCTCTCCAGACACTAGAATCTGCCATTACAGGTGCAGGGAGTTAAATTCAGTTCCAGACAACAACTCCAGCTCTGTTTCCACTGCCAAGCAGGACTGTTCTTGATAGGTCTGGTAATGCTTGTGGTTGCTAATGGCATGTGTGCAAACCTGTTCAACATTGTAGGTACCATAAAAAATTGTAGGACATGAAAAACAGCTGCTAATAATAATAATAAGAAGAAGAAGAAGAAGAAGAAGAAATACATCATACCTGACTTGCATTTCTAATTGAAATAAAATAACCTTTTTTTCAAAGTTGTTTTAGTTGACCTATGTTTCTATTGACTTTGTCTCTCCTTTGATCCACAGACTGTCCCCAAGCCCATAGCACTGGAGCCGTGCTTCGGAAACAAAGCAGCGGTGCTCTCCATATTCGTCAGGTTACCGCGGGGGTCAGGAGGGATCCCCCCACCAGGGCAGTCAGGTCAGCCAGCTTCCCATCCTGACCTGGGGTCAATTATAAATTACAATTTACAATTACAATTACATCAGAATTGGTTGCTTAAATTGCAATTACAAATACAATGCTATTTTGTTAAATTACAGTTACAATTACAGTAAGTACAGTTATAATTACAATTACACTAAAAAGTGTAAAGCATAAACAACTGCACACACTAACATGTTTACTCTATTCTAAACAACCAAGAAATACAGAAACATACAATATAACTTTTTTCTATAAAAAATGGGGTCACCTAGTGGTTGAAAACACAAGAATAATCATTCAGTAAATGCGTAATTGAACTGTAATCAGCCAATTATATGGTATAATTACAATCACATAGGTGTGCCAAGGTTCAGCTACAATTACAATGGCATTGTAATTGCAATTACAAATTGCACAATTCCAATTGTAATTAACCCAGGTCTGTCCTTGTCCTTTACTAACTTCCATTTACTACTTCCTCATGCCCTGACATCCTTCAAAACAGTACAGTACACCCCTCTTAATCTGAATTATTATCTAAAGTATAATCCAAATCATACTGCAGCTGTCAATATCATAATATTTGTATATTAGGTATGTATACCATTTACAGCTGTCTCTACTATTTTTTTTTTGTTTAATTCAAAAGTTTATTTTGATGAACCTGAACTATTCTAGTATCAAACATAGAGTAGAATAGACTCCAGGGTTTCCCAGTCCTGGTCCTGGGGGACCCTGTGTCTGCTGGTTTTCATTCCAAATGAGTTATCAATTACTTAAATGAACCCTTAATTGAACTATTCATTAGCTTAATTAGATCTTTTTAATTGTTTTCAACTTTTAAACAGTTGGAGATTAAGTTAACTATACCATTTTATAAGTAACTTGAAATCAGCTACTTTTTTAGGAGCTAAGAACAATTAAAAAGGTCTAATTAAGCACATTACTGATTAAGTAATTGAGATCTCAGTTGGAATGAAAACCACAGACACAGGGGTCCCCCAGGACCAGGATTGGGAAACCCTGGACTAGGTGATCTGTAATCCAACACAAAGCTCTGCAAATTCCTGGTGGAACAATAGTTTCAAACAGTGTTGAAGACTAAGCTTTTATATTTAATCTGTTAAAGCTCAATCTCTCATTGTTGTATTTGTCTAAATTGAATTATGAGACTTAAACTTAGTGCTCTGGGTTTTTGTTTAATATTGTCATCACTCTCAGACCTATATGAATATAAATAGACTTGAGTCTTGTATATGGACTTGAGATTTTCATCTTTATAATCTACTTAAATGCAGAGTCAAAAGAGCTACTGTATGCAATATATTACAAACATCTAAGTATCAGATTACTTTATAATACTGATTCTGTAGTGATAGGATGCCTGTTCCAGTAACATGTCACCTTTTTTGTCCTGGGAAAAGAAAGAAATCAAACCCCAGCTAAGTGTTTGTAGTTTTCAAAAATAATCAAAAGCCAGTCCTTTTCCAGCAGGATCCTATTTAAGGAAATCCTATCTTCTAGTTCCTTGGGGTCCAAGCAGCCTCTTTCATTGCCTTCACTGTGGTGTCATGTTCTCGTTCTACACTCAGTCTTGTTCACTTGCATTTAAACAGGACTTGCCGTAGCCAGCACACTAGTGGACGTGTCCCAGCAGATGCCACTCGCATACAAGGAGAAATCGGGAGCCATGAGGAATCGGAAACACCAGCCTCAAGCACAGCCAGGGACGTGCATCTGACCTTTGCTTTGACCATGACCCTCACTATGAATGTTGACCAAGGCGGCTGGGCAGGGGGAGGGGGGAGGGGAAACTGTACGGAGGTTGGGTTATGGGAGGCCTGTGCAGAGTTCTCAGGGCTCTTGTCATTGAGGTTCAGAATACTAAATATTGAAGTTATCAGTGCAAGTAACTGGCAAAACAAAAATGAAGCGGGGATAACTTTTTCACAGGAACGCTCTAAGCCTACTACAGTAGTTCAGACAACCTGCTTGTTGCACTGATGGCTTCAATTTCATCACTATTGGAAAACTGTGATTTGAACCTGGCTGATACAGACTTGAACTGAACAAGGATAAGAAGGAAAGGTCTTCAGATCTCAAACTGGTGTCGTGTAAGGTGCTTGCCTCTCATCTCAGCCTCGTTCAGTTGTTTTTTATTGCTTGACCAACAGGATTTCTTTTTCTTTTGTCTTTTTTTTTCCTTTTTTTCCTTAGTTTTTTTTATTTTATTTATGACTCTTTAATTTGTTCCCGTGCAACAAAAAAATACGTGTCGCAAACACAGCACCCCCTCCCATTGGAGCTCATGGCAGTTCTGTTCTGCAACATTAGTTGAGCAGTTAGGTATTGATTTAGATGTTGAAGCAACAGGGTCTTCTGAGGTCCAGTCGTGTCTTCATACAGAAGCAGTTTATTCCCACACGAACCAAGCACACATGTTCTGAACTCTTGTGTGAGCTAGTTTGGATTAATAATTAACCTGCAGCTGCCAGTGTGCTAATACCTTACATGACCTATTTAAACAGAGTGCTCCAGTATTTGCAAGCATTTGGTGGTTGACTGCGTTAGGAAGGCAAGACCTAGAGACGTTATTTCATGGATGTCTTAAGTGGTAGGTTAGTGCACGCGAGGTAATAGTATTAATATATATTTAGTTTATTAAATGTATTCAACTAGGTTTTAACCTGTTGTTGCAAATGTAGGGCACTTGTCTGTAGATACTTTGTAAAATAGTTTGCTACTTGTTGTACAGAAACGTTATGTAAATGATAAGCATTTTTAATTAAGTTATTTTAACAAGGTCATTTCCAAAGATCAGAGACTCGTTACCAATGGTAGTGGTGCTGAATTACAGGGCAGTTGCTCCTCACAAGCGCTGGTTTATAGGGGGGGTAGACTTTTCCTTTTCTTTGAGTGAGCAGCTTCAAATGTCATTTTAATTTATTTTTTACATTTCTGTTGTATGGTGTTTGTAATCCTTCATCACTGTTCTTCTGGGGTTTGTTGCTGTGTTTGCTGTAAAGCCTTCCTCAATCTATTCAAGTCCTTTTGACCATTCAGCTCTGCCCCACCTATTTGTATGGACAGAGAATGGGTGGAGTTGGCAGAGTTGAATGGTCACACAAGGATTTGAATGGAATCCTAAAGTTCAAGAGAAAAATGATAACTCAATATTGGAGCAACAGAACCACTCACGATGATTGCAAACACCATAAATAGTAATAGAAATGTTTTTTTTTTTTTTGTTTTTTTTTTTAATTAAAATTGTAGCTACTCCTTAAGCTCTGGTAATAGTCTGATGATGGTGATTCAAACTTGGCAACACAAGAGTTCTGATTTAAAATGTACAGATCCTAAGTGATTGAGTTGAATTTGATATCTATTTACCCTCACAATTAGTACTGGAGCCAAAAGTTGTAAAAGCTGCACTGTCCCTACTCCTCATCATGTTTAGATATACAATGAACTGTTTCCTGCTATATTCATCAATATTTTAGCCTTTAGGCTACTTTAACTACATTCCTTGTTGGCTGTCCTGTTTGTTTACTCCCACTATATGTAATTTTATCTGTAGGAACAAACACTTTCCTCCTCTTTGAAACATGCTTGTTGTATTTCTGGAAGCCAAGTAGGTATGCTACCTGCAGCAGTAGGTGGTAATACGCAACCAATTATAGTTCAGGAGGAAACACACAGGGGAATGGGGTTATTTTGCCTTTATTTTTGTAATCTAACATTAAAAACAAATATTATATTTTAAGTTCAGTTCAGCTACCCCCATTAACTGTTTATTCATTGAATCTGCCAGTGCTGACCCTTACCAAACTACCAACATGGGGACTGGTTGGACATGCATCAGAGATTTGTGATTTTCCACCATGATAGGGACCCTCTCCTCTTAGAGATCAGCAGAAACCAACCTGTACTCCACCAATGTGTTTCTTTTGCTGCAAAGCTCACAGGGACAGTCAATGCACCGAGGAAGGACCATTCTTTCTTATCACTTCCTATTACCTGTTTTTAATTCGTGGGGAAAAAATGTGCTTCATGATTTGATTCTTTTCTCTCATCATTTAAAAGTCTTAACTTACTGTTATTGTAACACTAAATGTGAATACTTATTATTATTTTTTGTTCCAGAACAAACAAAATGTTTCCGTTGTACCAAAACCAAGTAACAGTTCCAGACAATCCTTTATGGCCTCAAATTGAACTTGCGTATATCAGTACCTGTAACTTGCCTCACAGTGGTTTCACTTTATTACTTTGGTACACTGGATGTTATGGTATGCTCCCAGTCCTATAATCTATTTCTCCTGATACACATTCTGGTTATTCTTAATAAACACAGCCCTCGAAAACATTCATAAAGCCATTCTTATTGGATACATGCCACATTTTATCTTAAAAAAACAAAACAAAACAAAGTATCTTTAGTGGTAAACTGAAAGCCCAGGGTGTGAATATTGAGAGCAACACAGTATAATATCCCCTTCAGTCACTGTGTGCATAGTTGTACCACATTAAGTTTCCTATTTATGTATCTATTTAGTAATACATGTGTTTTGGCAGGGCAACTTCACCAACTCCATAGAGTTCACACACACTGATTTAAAATTTTTTAAAATTAGATTAAAGATTGTGATCGAAGGGAATTTACAGGACACCTCCCCATCCAAATAAAGGATGCGTTGTTCAGAACTGTTAACCCTGGTTTTGTTTGATCCAGCAGTTTTATAAATTGTAAGCTATTGCTTTTGTTGTTCATGGTTGTTGTTTGTCTTTCTGTAACCCGAGATATTGCTGTCGATTCTCATAGTAGAATGCATAGGAGTGAGGGCACTGTGGGTCTAAAGGCTAATGCTGTGTGACACTGAAAAGACAACCACAGGAATTAATCATTGTAAAGACATCACTGTTAGGAAACCTTGTATTGGTTACATTCAAAATGTTTGTTGATATGTTGGTGGTGTTAAACCGGAATATGGCTACTGCTATATTGGTAGTTTATTTTGATATTTGACTTTACAGTAATATTGCTGCAAATGATCAGTAAAAAAAAAAAGAATCTAGCAGAGTAAATCTGTTACTTTGCTTTACAATGTTTAATCTATATTCCAAAAGATCACCATTGTTTCAAGTTAGTGTTTTAAAGTGTGTGTGTGTGTGTGTGTGTGTGTGCCGGGTAGTCTTTTCACTGTCTCTCAGCCCAGCACAGTCAGCACAAACTGTGAAACGAGACCTGGCTACTATGCACTAAACAGTAAGGTTTTATCTACCATATGTGAAGCAAACACCACTGTGAAACTATCTGTCTTTTTTTTATAAATTTTATTAAAAACAAACCAGAAGTGCATTTCTGTTGCACCCGTATAGACAAACTGCTATGCAAAAGTGTGGTATACAGAATGGGGGCTCTGTTAGAATTAAGTAAGCCTCATTATCCGAACTTAATCATTTCCATCGCTATAACAACCTCAAATTAAGTTTTATTTCCTGTCCAGTATGTAAATCCACTTTTGTTTTTATATATATATATATATATATATATATATATATATATATATATAGTCCTGGTGCTGCCTCTGGTTGGTAGTTCATAGTTTTAATATATCCCTGTATGAGTGCTGAATCTACCTAGGTTAGGTTTTGTGAGGCTTATTTATAGATTCCAAAAACTCACTCTGTGTATTGTGGTGATTCATTAGAGAGTCTACAGGACATTTTTCCAACTGCTGCTTTTAAATGTTTGATTAATCTTCAGCAGGGTAATTGAAATAATTAGGCAGCTGGTTGCTAGTCCTGCAATGGGGTGGACTTGAAGAGAAAGTTGCATACCCCTGTAATGACAGACACCTGCAAGCTTTGCATGGAACAGATGGCCCTTGATCCTCTTATCTGGCAATCTGAGATAGGACAACTCGCAGTATTGACTGCCTGGCCAAAAGTGGATAAAAAAAAGAATCTGTTAATCCCTGAAGAGTTGTGTTTATAGGCAAGTCTGTTTTGTTAGTCGTATACAATTCATCTTGCCTTTGTCGTATTTATAATCCCTTCCAAGAAGATTCATGGATGAAGTCCTTCTGTAGATTGCGTCCACACTGCTTGCACTAACCTTGTTCTGATTGGCTCCCCCTTTTTATTTATGATGTGTTCATGTATGGTATGCTGTGTGTGTTAGTGTAGCAGGTGGAGGGAAGTAATTAATAGTTGTACCAGCAGAACTTCCTGGCTGATTTCAGGGCAGTACACTACAATCAACTTTTGAGAAGTTGAAATAAGTTAGGAGATGAAGATGAGAAAGTAAACCAAACGTTTTATACTCGAGTTGGACCTTTTTTTGTGTGTGTGGTTAAAATTCATGACAGTTTCAGCATTGTAGTAATATTGATTTGGATTCAAATGATGTGGTACTCAAGTGAACTTTCCCTCAACAATTACAAGCCATAAAAAGTTACTTTATATTGTTCCAAGCAACTGATATTGATGAGTTGCTGCGATTTACATTTTTTCCTCCACCCAGCTGGGGTCGCTATTCGTCATGAAAATATGTATGTATTTATTTAGCTTAGCACTTGTTTACCGGGATGCAGTACTGTCTGTGTTAGACACAGAAATGTTACATTTATCCATGAAAAAAACATTAAGATCAAATAGAACAAAGAAATGCCCCTCAATTTCAGCTCACTACAAGGAATTTCTCAACCAGGTCTCAGTCACAGAAGTAAACTTGTGCGTATTTAAGACTGTTCACCCATTTGACAAGCCTCAAATGATCTTTTTGCCCTTGTTTAACCATGTAGGAACATGTGTGTTTTTTTTGTTTGTTTGTTTTTTTAATATGTATAATTTAGCATCAATTGCACTCCTTTGTAAATAATGAGAGAGTATTGTAAAGTATTTCATTGCCCAGGAGACTTCTCCTCAAAACAGAGGAAACGAAGGAAAAGGACAACTAGCAACCTGTAGGAATGCACTATGATGGGTAAACAAAAATAAAAAATAAAACATTTTTGTATTGTAAAATAACAGCTAATTTAAAAAGAAGGAATGAGTAAAATAATGCAAGAACTGAAGATTTTAAAGAAGACCATGTGTGTGAATAAAGAACAATATAGAATGCTGGTCTAAAATTAAAAAAATAAAAATCCAATTCACTGTGTTGCCTTTTATCATTCTACCTTGATTTAACGTTTTTTCAAATTTTTTTTTTTTCTTGTGGGGATAAAATACAGATTTATTTGACAACCAGCCTTTAATAAAAATACCCACCGGATGACAAATATTTCTGATGAGGCATGACTACTAGGCTGAAGCAGCAATGCACACTTTCAACTATAGGGCAGCAGTGTGGAGTAGTGGATAGGGCACTGGACTCTTGACTGGAGGGTCGTGGGTTCAATCCCAGGTGGGGGACACTGCTGCTGTACCCTTGAGCAAGGTACTTTACCTAGATTGCTCCAGCAAAAACCCAACTGTATAAATGGACAATTGTATGTAAAAATGTCTACCAGATTGGTTTTGGCATTGCCGTGGTGTGGGGCATGTTCTCCTGGTATACCCAGGGGTCCCTTTATTGCTCTTGAAGGCCAAATGAAGGCCGCAGTTTAGTTAAGCATCATTGCAGATCATTTCCACTCAATAACGCTGAACTTGTACCCAGATGGTGATGGCTACTTTCAAGACAATAGCACCCATCCATCAAAATTGCATATGAATGGTTTAAAGAGCAAGACTGAATTGTGACTGGACATCGTCCAGGGCCACAACAATCCCGACATCTCAATCCAGTTTGCTTGAACTTGGACACCCCTGAGTTTCCTCATCACGACTCTCTGCCTACCTCTCTGTGTGACTTAATAGATTTGCAAGAAAGTGCAAAGTCGGATCAAGGCTGTGATCAGGACAAACAATGCTACGGGTCCAAAGCGGCCAGCAAGGCTGTGCAAGCTGCTTGAACAGGTTCTGCAAAACCAGCTATTTGTCTCCAAACCTCTAAACCTGCAGGAAACTGGAGTCTACTTTATCTGTCTGGGCAGCACTCATTATTTCTGTCAGCCTGGCAATGACATTACAGCCAGAGCAACAGGGGTGGCATCTCCTTTTAAATGTTTCATACAAATTGCCAAGAACAAGAAAGGACTTCGGGCTCAGCAGCCATGTTCAATTTGTTATCTCGGTTTTCAAAAAAAAGCAAACCATGCAACGTATGGCTGAAGCCAGGTAGGCTCAATTCACCAAATTGTGAAAGCTGAAAATAGCATCACAAGGTTATGATTTTGTTATATGCATTTTGTCATAATGATTTTACGTTATTTATTTTATTTTATTTTATTTTATTTATTTATTTTTAATTTAGTGGTCGCCAATTATTTTTATTGTTTTCTCCCCAATTTAGTAACGTCCAATTATTTTGAGGCTCACCACCCCTGCGCTGACTCGGGAGGACGAAGACGAACACACACTGTCCTCCGAAGCGTGTGCCGTCAGCCGACCGCTTTTTTACACACTGCAGGCTCACCATGCAGCCACCCAGAGCTACAGCGTCGGAGGACAACGCAGCCCTGGGCAGCTTACAGGCAAGCCCGCAAGCGCCCGGCCAGACTACAGGGGTCGCTGGTGCGCAGTGAGCTGAAGACGCCCTTGCTCTCCCTCACCCTGGGCTGCACTCGGCCATGAGCCGCCCCGGAACTCCGTCCTGAACTCACGACGTCCAGACTATAGGGTGCATCCTGCACTCCACGTGGAGCGCCTTTACTAGATGCACCACTCGGGAGCCCCCATTTGTTTTATTTTTTAACACTCTGCACTTAATTTTACAGAAGGATGACACACGTTTCGGTGTCTTTATCTTTGCTCCTTTTTTAAATTTATTTAATTTTTTAGTACAAGTTTATTTGAATGTTTTTTGTTCTACAATTTTAAGTGAACTTCTCTTTCCTTTACTACAAGATTGGTCAGCAGTTTTGAGTGGAGTTTCTTTCCATGTCTGCAGTGTTGAAAATGTAACCTATTTCTGCAAATAAGCCTTACTCAAATTTTCGAAGTGCCACTATGTCATGTACCATGCACATCTGTATTTATTTGATTGCAAACACCATAACATAGTATGGGTAAAAAATAAATAAAAAATAAGCTTTGAAAGATATTTAAAGCTACTTGCTGCTAAGTGTACTGTATTAAATATTTCTTACTTGAGAGAGAAATATTTAAGAGTATTCTAACTCGCCCATACATTTCAAAATTCCCCAAAACTATTCCTAAAAAGCATTTATACAAAATAGGATATGTTTGCCAAATATTAAATAAAAGATAATGTCCTGAACATTTCTGTGGTATATGTGTTTTTTGGCAAAAGCGTTTAAATTCACAATCTACTGTAGTTTTGTAAAACTCTGGAGTAGCTATGGATTAGTAGCAAAGTTGCATTTAATTATTTGCTTTCAAGGCTATTTAGTCGTTTGACTTCTAAACAAGAGTGGAAATGCTTAAGGCTACTAGCAGCCTATGCCAACTGTGATGCCAACCATAACTAAACACAATCACAAGATCTATACTGTAATTGTAAATGCATTTATTTCTGTATTACAGTGAACTGGAAACACAAAACAATATCTAAGATACTAAGGTTAACACAACATGTTGTTCATCTTTTTTTAAGATTATAAACGTGTTACTGGTTTGATATTAATAGCCAATGTGTTAAATACTGTTTTTTTTTTTTTTTTAAATTGTATATCTATCTGTTTTTTATTATACTGTATTACAACATACAGTATAACACCGAGGAGTATTTTATAGTTGTGGATGAGACATTTTCTGGGATGTCTTCAGGCTACTGGGAATCAAAGACATTAAGGTATGATGCAGGATCTGATTAAAAAGCAACGTTTTCACTGAACAATAATGGGTTTTATTTGCTAAAGAAAGGGTTCATAATGTAGACTATTAAACATGATGCCCAACACCGGAAGGGGCACAGTGTGCCAGAGACACAGGTAGGGCCTTGTCCATCTCTAAAACATCATGCAAACTTATTTTTTTATTTTTTGTATTTATTTTATTTGCGTAAGTTTTGTCGTGTTTTATTTGTTGTTCATTGCTAGATGTAGATGTAGGTACAAAAAACGGGACATCCAAACGGAAGGGTTTTTTTGTTTGTTTGTTTAAGTCTAAACCCTCTTAGAAATCTTATATTCATCCAAAAGCTGACATTCATAATATTACTACTACAGCTTTGGCAACCAATTAATACTATGTGTAATATTATTGCTGTAGTAATCTACATGGATGTGGAAGCTTAAGAGTTTAAAAAAAAAAAAAAAAAAAAAAGGTGTGTTCTTTTGGTGTCCTGGGAAGTCAATTTAAATCCTGGGACACTTAAAACCAAAACCGGGACGATCCAGGAAAACAGGGACAGGTGGTAACCCTAGCCAAACGGCGATGTAAAAACACTGTAATATAGGAAAAAGCCAATGAACACTACAACAGCTTCACATGCAGAGATAAAGGAAATCTTTAACCAGCTAGAGCTATGTTGCATCGTGGTTTGTGAGACGTGGTTCGGAAACTCTTAAGTAAATTCAGTACCTCCCACGGCTATTACTAAAGAACCCTTACTATCCACTACTATTTAGATTTGTTTCAACAGAATCAACATACATTTCAAATGCATCACAAGCAAGTAACAGGAAGCAATGTGATTTTATAAAAAAATAAAATAAAGAAAACCTCAGTTGCCTTCGCTGTTACGGTGGTTGTAGGAGAAATGTAATTCGTTTCCCTACAATTGTATTGCATTGACCTCTTTAATGTCTTCTGTAAAAAAATGTAGCTCATTCAGAATTCTAACCAGCATTCCTTTATGCAACGAAAAAGGCCAAACATCACTGCCAGCTTTTTATAGAAGTGTGCTTTGAAGATACTGTTATCAACTGATTAGCTGTGCAAGCCTTTTAACCCTGAAGCACAGACTTTATATAAAAAAAAAAAAAGAAAAAAGAAAAAAAGGAAAAATAAAGCATGGCTGCATCTTTTCCAATGTTGAATAAAGATTGATTCCACCAGCTCTCTTAAATGGATGTTTTTATTGTCAGTCATAACATGAATCTGGATATTTAGAAATCCACAAGCAATTGTGTCCCTCTGATTGATCTCCCTTGAAGGTGTCTGTCTCGAAGTCTAACTGTCATTTCAAAGGATTTTTCATCACACATTGAGTCAACGATACACTGATTCAAACATGGTTACCAGTACACCCTTCACGTGCTCTACTTTGTACAAAAGGACTACGTCGAATGAGATGATCAAATATCTCAGCTTCACAGGTACTGCATATGTCAATATTTCATGATTTTTATGGCTGTAGCTGCTGTGCCAACTGTGACCTTACCCTGTCCCTAAAGGGCATTTGGGTATATGACAAGGTCAATATAGTTCTGTTGGGCTGTGCATATTCCACATCACAGGATCTGCTGCAGATAGAGACCTATATTTGCAGGGTCATATTTTCATTTTTCTTTCTGATCAGAAAGCATGGTTTTATATGGAAATACCAGGTACCAGGATCCCAAACTAACTATATTTTATATGATCTAGATTTTTTTACCTGTTTAATTTTCCTATTATCTTTGTTCTATGTGATTCTCTGCTGTTGCATCTGCTGAGATCGTTATCTGCTATGATTACTAGCTATTACAGCAAAAAAAGTGAGATGGTGAAGTATGTCAGTCTTGCACAGCGTAAATTGCAATGGTAATTTAATTCCCTATCCTTGCTTCAGAAAAAGCAGTCTTGTGAAGTCTTTTAAGAAACATAGCTATAATAGTGACTTTAATATTATACTGTTAGAGTAGCTATGTCAATATGCAATAAAAAAAATACAATTTGGAATTCATGTCAACTTAGCTTTTAACGCCACTGTTAATTCAGGTGGTGCTTGTATATCTGACTCTCTACAAAAGCTACTGTATATGATGGTGAAAATTAGCCTATGTTTGTGGATACACAAGAACCAGACATTTTGCATGTCCCATTCTGGTTCAGTAGTGAATAAAAATATTCTATTCTTGAGATAGGTTTCATGAAGTGCAGGTCAAAACCCGTGCATGATTTGTTTCTGCACACATTGCCATGCTCAAGATGATTTAAAGAAATGACTCATGTAAAGCAATGTTTGTATCTATCGCATATCCTGCTGCGGGAGATATGAACATACCACCAGCACCATACACTCCTCCCGACTGGGTATGACAATGGAGGAAGGAAGGGGTCAAAGGCAGCTCAGACTGATATTTGCAATACTAACATTGTAGGCGTCCAAGCATAAAATGTCCAACATATCTGGTAGTTGTGTGTCACCTGTAAACAGTTGTTTGCTTGTCTGTGGTTACTGTTCCATTTACCAAGTTCAGGTGGATTGACAACGATATGGGCCGAACCGATTAGTCTACATAAAAAAGTATCTTTAGTGTTAAGCAGATGGACACAGATAGCCCTTCTTCTTTTGCTAGTTCCTGTGCAGCAGTGTTCCAGTTTAAAGTCTTTTCTTCATGCTCTGCACTTCTCCTACAAAGCTAACTCTGCACCAGTTCAAACAAGATAATAGTATTATGCCCCAACTGTGTATTTGTCTTAAAAGGAAGAGGCTAATATCACAATGCTTTGTTGTGTCAGAAGAATAACACCAGCCAGTACAGTGAGGGTGAAATGAAATAAGAACAATTTGGTATTGTGATCTGCTTGCAAAGTGTATATTAAAAGTCAATTTTTTCACCAACTTTATTTTAGGAGGCTGTGTGGTCCAGTGATTAAAGAAAAGGGCTTGTAACCAGGAGGTCCACCTCAGCCACTGACTCATTGTGTGACCCTGAGCAAGTCACTTAACCTCCTTGTGCTCCATCTTTCGGGTGAGACGTAGTTGTAAGTGCATGCATAGTTCACACACCCTAGTCTCTGTAAGTCGCCTTGGATAAAGGTGTCTGCTAAATAAACAAATAAACAAATAAAAACAGAAAAAGAAAGGGGGTGTTTCTTTTAAAGGAATGTGTCAGTAAAAAGTCTGTCCGAAAGGCTATGCAAAAAGATGTTAAAGCAGTTCCATTAACAAAGAGACTACATCTCGCCAGCACCCACAACGCAGCAGCGAGGAGCTCTGAAAAGAGACTGCTGTTTTTTTTTTTTCCATTGCCTATTGTAGTGGTCCAGATGTCAATTTTATAAATAGTCCTCTTTCCTCTCTAGGACTCGAAAGATAACATAAGAAAGAACTCTGGTTGCTGAGTTACAAAGGTCCCATAGTCCAGCAGGTGTGTCGCCCCCTAGTGGTGGCAGTAGTAGGCTAGTGTGAGCAGCATGGGGCTCCATTGGACTGGTTTCAGAATGGATGGCACTCCATTGGAAATGCCTGGGGACATGTCAGTCGATTTGCTCCATAGCTTCCCCTCCTGGGCGCTCTGGAAACAGACATTGTTATTTAATCTATTGAACAGACAGTGGGTATATTCAGTTGATCTGAACGTTAGCAGATCTAATACCAACTTATTAGCAGCAGGGGAATTTGTTAAATAGACAATATAACAGTGAGTGTGCGAGTAATCTGTTAGAGATCTGTTAAAATACCAGGTTTGGTCCTATATATATATATATATATATATATATATATATATATATATATATATATGCCGATAAAGCCCAGTGTCACTGTGGGGAATATTAAAGATCAATTCCTTCATTAAACTTTGCAAAACTCACAGGCCTGACATGTCACAAAAAGTACTAAAACATACAGCGTTCACCAACAAATCAAATATCAATATTCCTGAACAAGACACTGTCTTCACTACACATACAGTCCTCATACCTGTTAACATGGATAACGGGGACATTTGAACAACATTTGTTGACAAGGGAAAGCAAGATTTATAAATGAACGGGATGCACCACTTGGACTTTATTTTGTCGTAGTAGGTGCAAGTGATTCTGGTGTATAAACACCAGTAGCATCCACATTACAGTATATGCATTTTCTTTGGTTGCTCTACAGAACTTGTGTTTGTTTTTTAACTGACTTTCAGTTTCTGTTTTGGAACTCTTACCTGGGTGGGAAGCAGCTGTCTGAAGAGGGGGTCCTCGGTTTCCTTGGGAACCAGCAGGGTTGAGACAGCCTCCTGGGGGTTGCTGGTAGGGATGGATTGGGCCGATTGGTTGGGTGTTGCGTTCAGGTCTGTTCCACTGCCGAAAGCTAGAATCGCATTTTCTGTTTATGGAAAGAGAGAAGATATAATAATAATAATAAAACAGCTGTTCTTTTAGACTGATCTGACAATTAAACGAACAAACAAAAATATCATGTTAAAGTCAAAAATCCTAGATTTACACAGGGATTTAAGTAGAGGGATATTGGTGTTTCTATTAACAAAAGAAAGTATTCTCTGTCGTTAGTATAATGTAAAGGTAGTTTCCTAAACGTACTGTCTAAAACAGACACAGTATAATCTACACAGATGGTTAACTAATGAAATGGCTGGTTAAAGAGTATGTGGATAGTCTGAGTACAGTGGTTTGTTTGTGGAAGTGCTTGATAGGCCTCTTGAGGTTTTTGGTTTAGAAATGTCATAAACAAAACCATTACTGTTTGTGAAATGTTGTTTTCCAATCATGATGAAACATCACCAAAATATCTAGGAAGGTTCATGAAAATTACAATTGCCCTAAAAGGGACTGCTACTTGATACATTAAATAATAACAGAAACATGTTTCTTTTAAAGCACATGTGCCTAAGGACTGCTCTTAATAATAAAAAAAGACCATAAATAAATAAATCAAAGTAATGAGTGCCCAATGGTTTATCAGGCAATCTGCTTAACAGTTTCTAATTGAATCTCATGGTGAAACCTACAATAGAAGCTATGTGGATCTAAAAATCCTGGTAATTTAAAAGCATCAGTTGTTGTTCAAGAACAAGTTGTTTTGCATAATGACTGTCTTATCAAGATGCAAAGGCAGTTAAGTGTCCTTAACAGGAGATCATGCAATAGAAGGGATTGTTGTAGACTTTGCAGACTCCAGGATCCATCACAGGGCAAATGATGATGCACTAAATTGGCTATCATCATGTGAACAGAAGGACCCCACACTGGTTAAACATTTTTTAACAATTACTGTACATCTCCCTCTTGCCTCTGGAATAATCTTTGGAAAAAGGCTACGTGATATAGCCTGAGGAGTGTGAGTAACACAGCCCTGATCACATTCAGAGATTCCTGTTCTATTGGTGCTCACTAGAGTAAGGGAGGTCAGTGAGTTGTGCTGCACATAATGCTGATTCTAAAGGAAAAGAAAACTACGCTTCAGGAAATTTCAACAATAACTCAAACCTGTGTTTGCTTTCTTGTATATTGTAGAATATGAGTGTTCATGCTGGGTGAATATAAATATTAAAAGACTGCATTAGAGTTTTAAAAGCTATATCTTAACCACATGAAGGAAAAAGGTGTCCTGAATACTAAATCTAATTTGTAATTGAAAACAAACTCTTGAATAGCCCTGTTGCTGTCTTTTAGTAGTTGAGGCAGCACCTGTACAGTCTTACTGTACATTACATGCTATTTGCATAATGCCTGGGTTTTAGCCCTGTGGGACATGCAAGGCCAGCCTGCTTGTGGAGGACAAGCACAGCAGATGTTCATCCTGCCTGAGGCCAGAGCACGCAAAGGATGCACTGGTGAACTGCAGTTTCTGCAAGTCTTATGCGCATTTCTCCAAGCGTACGTACATTTGAGAAACATCTCTCCCGCAGCTCTACAGAATGCTCTGCATCCCTCACCCCTGCACAGCACTCTTCCTCATCACCCTTTGTTAGAGAGTAGGCTGCATCCTGACCCCATGGGAGAGCAGATGACGGGAAAGCCCACGCAGGAAGTCATCTTTACGTTCTTCCTCATCTTCTTCTACCTCTCCTTCTCCTCCCCGAGGAAGAAGAGTCGTCACCGGTACAAGCGATCGGTGGACTCAGAGCAAATGGAGTAGCTATGGGCAGCAGTTTCACAACATGGAACGGTCCACACGGAGTTGCTGTGTGAACATTTGAACGTTTGGCGCCGCCTGTCCCTTTGGTGTCCCAGGGGGCTACGAGTGCAGATTGGCAGCAGGATGACGTGCACTCCATTGTCGCTTCTGAGGAGGTGGGCCAACAGGACCTGTCTGAGGACATGAAGTCAGACAGCATGTCCCCTTTTGTTAAGCTTTCCCTGTCAGCAGAGCTACTTACATTAATAGTCAATCTTCCATGAGCCTGCCACCTCTCCCGTGTCACCCCCTACCCAGTGCACCCGGATTTTCTCTTTGAGATCAAAAGGGTCACCCAGCTACAGCTCATGCTGTTTCCCTGTCTATGGGTGCACGAAATGGACAAGCTGGGCCTGGCCCAGTTTCCGCCAGTGAAGGCTTCTATTGCTGCGTTGGTACAGGCGCCTAATTTAGAACTCCTGTCCAAGGATGCTATCTGCCCCAACAAGTCGGGCCTTGGAGGTGATCCTGAAGCATGCCTATTCGGGGCAACTTTAACAGCTTTCTGGTAGCCTATCAGTCACGTTTTCTGAGGTCCCTCTCTGCCAACTACAGACATAAACACAACAACTGGATGAGTTGTACCTGATCCATAAGAACCTGCTCCATCTGTCTAAACTCAACGGGCAGGCGGTGGGTAAAAACCTGGCTGTGCTGGTACAAAGCTGGGAACAAAGCGCCGCTGTTGGATGCTGCAGCGTGCAGGAATCCACGAAGGAGCTGGTGCGCTTGCTTCCAAATAAGTGACCACCCAGAGTGTGTAAACCAGTGGCAAACTTGCAACCCTGGCCCCAGCAGCCTCAGGGACCAGCACAGCCGGCTGCGACTGCTGCCAGGGGCGGTATTCAGAACCACCGCCCGGTGCAGAGGCAAAAGCCTCAGGTCAAGCCACAAGGTGAGTAGCGGTCCTAGGGGTTTGCTGCCATAGGCCCAGGGCCCCTTCTTAAGGAGCTACCTGGAGTATTGGTGTCAGTGCACCACAGACATCTAGGTGCTTACTACCATTCAAACTGGCTACTGCAGTTCAAGCACGGCCCCCCTCCCTTTTGGAGAGTGACACCAACATCAGTCACGGACCCGCAGTGGTGTCTCAGGAGGTAGCAACTCTGTTGCAAAAGTGGGCTATTCGTATGATACACCCCCTCCAGTTGGAGGAAGGGTTCTACTCCAGGTACTTGTGGTGTCCAAGCGGGGTGGTGGCCTCGTACCGATCGTCAACCTCAGACAGGTCAACATGTATCTGAGCCGAAGGAGGTTCAAAATGTTGACGATCATGCGAAGAGCCAGCTCACACTTTCTCAGAACCTCCTATCTAGGAGTGTGCTTGGACTCCAGATCCATGCTGTCCACTCTGTCGGCAGAATGCAGAGAATAGCCGCCTGTTTAGAGCCATTTCAGCTCAACAGCGTGCTCAAGCTAGTGACATTACAGAAACTTCTGGGCTTGATGGCAGCAGCTTCTCAGACCCTACCTTTAGGTCTCCTGCACATGCGCCCTCTGCAAGCCTGGTTCAACAGCAGGGTTTTTCAGCCCTTGTTGAACAGCAACCACCTAGTGACAGTGTCTCGTCACTGTCTAAAGGCACTCTCTTGGCGGAAACAGCCATCCCATCTACGCCTGAGCGTAGAGCTGGGCAGTGTCACCAAAAGGGAGGTTGTCGTCACAGACACTTCCAGCCTGGGCTGTGGAATGGCTATGGGGCACAGGGGTGTGGAACCCCCTTGGCAGGGTCTCCAGATCAATATTTTGAAGCAGATTTTTTTGCAGGAGGTTGAAGGGAGACATGTGCTTGTCCATACAGACAGCACAACTGTGGTGGTCTATATAAACCACCAGGGTGACCTCAGGTCTCCCAGTCTTCATTGCGTGGCCCACAAGCTTTTGCTCTGGGCGTATGAGAACCTCCTCTCGCTGCGGGCAATACACCTTCCAAGGGGAGTTCTCAGCGCCTCAGTGTGGAGGCTTCACCCCGAGGTGGTGAGTTTCATTTAGGATAGATTCGGGAGAGCAAACATATATCTCTTTGCCTTCCAGGAATCGACCCACTGTCCCCTTTAGTTCTACATAACAGGAGATGGGGACCCACTGGCAATAGATGCCTTGGCACATCAGTGGCCGAGGCAACTGTTATATTCCTTCCCACCGCTCGCCTTGATCCCGCTGTGTCTGGAGAAAATCAGGCAGGACTGGGCCATGGTGCTCCTAGTAGCCCCTTATTGGCCCAGGAGACTGGTTTTCAGCCCTGATGCAGCTCCTGAGCGGCCAGCTGTGGAGACTGCCCAAGTGCCGCCACCTGCTCAGTCAGGCACGGAGGACCTTATGGCATCCCGACCTATCACGCCTGCAGCTCTGGGTCTGGCTCCTGAATAGCTGCATTTGAGCTGTCTCGATCTGTCTCAATTGACACCCTGCAAAATGCCAGAGCAGCGTCCACATGTTCCCAGTACGGGTACAAGTGGGGCATCTTTCAGACGTGGTGCCTGCCTTGGGGGTTCGACCCTATGACTTGTCCAATGGCAGTTGTACTGCAGTTTTTGCAGGAACTGTTTGACGAGGGGAAATACCTCTCTATAGCCCTTTAAGGACATGATTTAACATGATTTTACTTAAGTGGGCTTCTCGGACCGCAATAGTGTAAACACAATACAATCAGCACTTAGTTTTGATGACTTACAGGGCTACCGTACTTTGCAGTACAGACTTGAAACACATATCATAGCACAGGGGAGGGACTGATGTTCACTTCTTGATAGTATTTTTTTTGTGTGACGTCAACTAGAGGGGCATTTTGTCTAAAGGGCAGAGAAAGTTCTGGCAGCGCGAAGAGCATCACAGCCTACTTCAGAGAAACTTGTAAGAAAGGTAAGAAAGACATGGAAAAGCACTGTAAATCTGATGTATTTGACATAGTTATATTAGATGATTCATTCTGCCTCGTGTTTTTACAACCTTTATACATATCAAGAAACGAGTGGATATAAGCACATACTATTTCATGAACTAAATGTATCAGGTACGTTTTTGGTCCTTATTGATAATAATGGAATGAATAACTAATATTTTATTTATAAATATTTATTTTGAGAAAATAATCAAGAGTAGTGTCCATTATTGCTTATAAAGACCCTGAGAATAAACATGTATTATGTCATTGCAATCACTCAGGTGAAACAATGTCTTGTAATTTGCCCAAACATCAATATTTTTCAACAAAACTTTCAGGAAGTACTGTAAGGTCTCTTGGGTCATAGAATAACATATTTTTATACATGTATCTCTAAGCAGAATACATAATAAAAAATACTTTACATGAAAAAAGCTAAATGTTTGTATGGTTTCTGAAGTGCTTTATAATGTTTCCCAGAGTGTTCTGAAAAAAGGACACCATTTCCAAGATGCTACTGTAAAAAATGATTTTTAGTGACTTTTTATTGCAAGAGAGTCAAATACAGCCAAAAATCACCTGGTCCTGGGGCAGCATCCCACTGAAAAATGCTTGGTTCTGAAAGGGTTAAAGGTCTATCTGGCAGCTATTTCAGCTTGTCATGTCAAAATTGTCTCCCCAGGAGCTCACTTCCTGGCGGGGCAATTTTTGAAAGGAGTTCTTCAGCTTCAGCCGCCTATGAAGGATATTGTTCCTCGCTGGAGGCTAAACGTGATGCTTGATGCACTCATGAAGCCTCTATTTGAGTCCTTGCATTCAGCTGAGCTGAAATTTGTATCACTTAAAGCGGCTTTCTTGCTTGCAATCACCTCCACAAACCAGGTGAGTGAGATGCAGGCATTCTCAATTGTGAAAGCCTGTTTGCAGAAGCCAGGACAAAGGTTGCACTCTGTACCAATCCTGTTTTTTTTGCTGAAAACTATCTCAGCATTTCATGTCAACCAATCTGTGTAATTGGAGGCTTTCCATACCCCTCCTTTTCAATCTGATAGAGAACGGCAGCTCCATACACTCTGTCCAGTGCGGGCTCTAGCGTATTATGTTGACAGGACAAAAAGTTGGAAGCAGTCCAAACAATTTTTTGTCCATTAAGTCCCATGGTCAAGCCCCGTCTAAACAGAGGCTGTCCAAATGGATAGCAGACACAGTCAGGACTGCCTACGAGCGAGCCAACTTGCCCCCTCCAGAAAAGCTCACCGCCCATTCCACCAGGGGCATGACAACTTCGTTGGCTTTATTCCAGGGTGCATCTGTCAAGGACATTGGTGTTGGCTACATCCCATACCTTTACTAGGTTCTACATACTGAATGTCGTGGATCCTCAAAACCCTAGCTTTGGAACTGTTAAGTACAGCTTCCAAATCAACACTTACAACACAGACATAGAGGTGAGTTTCTCCCTCAGTTTTTTAGCCCTAGCTACTTGTTATTGGGGTTCCGAATGGCTGAAGCACAAGGTAGCCTCGGCTTAGCCTTGTAGCATTCCGGTCGTGCAGCAATCTTGCCTTTGCAACGGCATGGGTGTACTGACCAATTTGGTAATGTTTACGCTTTGTACTTGAAAGGGAATGCTAGGTTATTATCATAACCCTGGTTCCCTGAAATAGAAATGTAACCATTAACCTTCAAGGTCGCTCCGTCCATGATTGCAGCAGGCTTGAAGGAAAAATGACGCTGAGATCTGTGCATGCAGTCCTTTATACTTTTGGGGGTGGGCAAGACTGTGTCACAGATACTCGGCTGAGCAGCTTTGTTATATCTTAGTCAAGTTTCGGGTCTTAAAGAGGTTAATACCCATTTGATAATGGTTACATTTCTATTTCAGGGAACCGGTGTTATGATAATAACCTAAGGTTTTCTTACATATTAGCATGCGAACAAATCACAAGTCTGCTGCCAGCATGCTTACTTTTTAATATATATTTACACAGATATATACAAAATTTTTAAAAAAGTTGTTTCTCTATGCCTAATCTCAACATGTGTAGCACGAAACACAGTTTTATCGTATGTATATCAATGGAGTAAAAGTGACCTACAGCACAGGAAGAAGCAGAAACCCTTGCTGCATTTTTTTAAAAACATTTGTATAAAAAAAACTATAATTAAACAAAAGGATATTCAATACATGGAAAGGTGGGCCAGTGTGGCTAACTGCCAAAGTGAGGTAAGAAATAAATGTATTTTAAATCCTGGGCTATCACTCCCTTGGATGGTATGTGGTTTAGCTTTGTTTGCACTTACTGAGGCAGTCGTTGTCTGTGAAAGAGCTGAGGAAGCTGGAACACTGCCCCTGCTGGTTGCCGCTGGCACTGCAGGAACACCAGGGTGCCACGTTAGAGGTGGAATTGTCAATGTAGTTTGGAGTTATCAGGCTGCCTAAAATCAGAAGAAACACAGATTTATAAAACAACAACAGAAAAGTGAATTTGTTGAAGGGTAAAATAGATTAAAATCTGAGTTGTAGTCTGAAACGTCCTGATAATTGATTTGTAATCAATTATTCTACCTTTTTAAGTACCTGAAATATCCTTTTCTCTTTTTTCTTTTTTCTTATATATATGTTAATCTTAGTATTGTGACTGAGCCTTTTACAGTTACAGATGATTAATTTTCATTGTTGTTTTTGATTGGGTGGATCTGGAGGTATTTTTTTAATACATTTCTTTAGCTGATGATTATTTTAAGAAAAACTTCACGTTATTGGATGCTCAGCAGGCTGAGCCATATGCAGTGAATGTGACAAGCCTTGCAGGCCAAGTGTACCGTCTGTACAGTAAAGCAAGGTTTGCATCTTTATCCATTAAAGATCTGATGAGAATTTCAAAAATCTAATTAGAGTTATTCACAGTGCTTGAGTTATGCCAGTACACAGTACCACCACTTCTATATTCCAAAGACTTGTGTACCGGCACATCTAGAGATTTTTGAAAGTTGACACTGCATGCTTGAAAGAGTAGAGCTCTTGGAGTTGTATTTCCCAAGTGTACTGTCGAACTACCATACCTGGAAAGCATAAACGTTAAGCAATATCATGTGAGCCCCTGTGGAAGTTATTTTGACTGGAGCTCTGTTTGGTGAGTACTGTCTAATTTCAGTTTTAAACTTGTGAGTTACATATTTTAGCTAAATGTTGCAAAGTCATGAATAAATGCCGCAGTCCCCCCATATTACCAGTTTTGTGCCCAAGAAGATGTAACACAGTCAGTGCTTGCTTAATGTATATTTCAAATGTAAAGTTCAGAAAGATTGCATGGATTTTTCTTTGGCTACTTAATGACAAGAGTAACTATAGTTCATCCCCTCTGAACTTCAGTTATCATGCCTACCACAGTACAGAGGAACTTGTGGATGAAACCAGTGTACTACATACCTATGATGCCAGTGTACGACAGAAGGCACGCTCCATAGTTCTCCAGCTTGCATCCGCTGGCTGTCTGGGTTGAAGGCTGGCAGTTATACTGGAACTGAACCCACCTGGACCTGGGGAAGAAAGTCATTAAGAAACACCCTTGAATGTCACGGCAAAGATAGTGGATAGTAGACGTTATCTGATGTATATTCAGTGTATATATTTTTTAACTTCTAAAGAAAATGCTGCATCTGCTGCTGGTTCTTCACAGAATGTTTTCAAACATGTAGTACAGCAGTTATCCCCTACAACCTGTGCTAACCGTGTCCTCTGCAGTACTGTGGCAGATGGTAACAGGAACTACTGCAGCGAATTCCAAGTCCAAGCAGCCAATTAACTTCTTTAGACATCTTTGTATATTTAGAGAGGTAAGCTGGAGCCCAGGGAGCTTGTGACTTCTCTTTAAGGTTATACAGTGAGTCAGGACTGGAAACTGTTGTTTCCAAACTCTACTTTCTGCATTGCCTATGCAGCTTATTTATGGTGACTGTGATCCGACTGGGATAACTGCTGTATTGACTGCGATAAATATGTACTGGCAAAACAATTACAACTCCGAGAATGAAACAATGGACAATGACAGCCCAATATACTGTTTGCTTCAAAGGGTAAATAGTCTGTAGTAGATATAGCGCCTCCAGTTACAGCTGGTCTTCTAACGAAAGAATACTTTAAATTATTTTTTGGGGTATTGCTGGTACCTTTGTACAAAGTGATTACAAGGTCTCTACAAGAGGATTGTAAGAGGGTAACATTTATCTCAACAAAGCAACAACAACGTTCATTTATAAGAACATAAGAAAGTTTACAAACGAGAGGAGGCCATTTGTCCCATCTTGCTTGTTTGGTTGTTAGTAGCTTATTGATCCCAGAATCTCATCAAGCAGCTTCTTGAAGCACCCCAGGGTGTCAGCTTCAACAACATTACTGGGGAGTTGTTTTCAGACCCTCACAATTCTCTGTGTAAAAAAAGTGCCTCCTATTTTCTGTTCCGAATGCCCCTTTATCTAATCTCCATTTGTGACCCCTGGTCGTTGTTTCTTTTTTTTTTTATAGAGCCCCCTCAGATTTCAACATCCCAGAATGCTTAAATGGAGAAAATACTAGCTACCAAAAGAATGTTTTAGTATAGCGTCATCACAGTTGGATAAGAGTTGCATACAAAGGTATGTATAGTATAGAAACCAACACTATTGTCTGGGACACTTAAGCTGAGGGAACACAAAGCCACTGTATCAGGAGCAGTGGCTTGAAACCTGGTTCCAGGAGACCAGCAGACCTAGTCTGAGGCAACTTTGCTGTATCAAACCCCAAGTCTCCCCTGATGTGCCATGCAGTGGCCTGTAACCCAGTCTCCTGAAACCAAGTTCTAAGCTGCAAATTGGCTTTCTGTTCCCTCAGCTTTAGAATTAAAATAGCAGGGAAATACCACTACTGCTATTGAAAATCTATATTTTTTATTAGTTTTATATTAAGGTCTAGTTCTAAGATGACATTGAATAATTTTATTGAGATTCATACAAGTTCCTGGAATATGAGACTGAAAAATAGTACAGGTAGAAAAATGCCTCTCTCTGTTTGTGTGTATGTGTGATTTTATGAAAGGCAATTGACTCCAGTATTTTTCAGCTTCTCTGGGTTTATATCCCCCAGCATGTAAGTTGAAGACTTTCGGATCGATAGTTGTGACAAATAGGAGCTGTCATCTTTCTGACACTTAAAAACCACGTTTAAGTGCCAGAGCGCTTGCCTGTGGGGCTGTGAGGCCCAATACTATTGCTTGCAATTTTCACTGTGTTGAGGTTTCCAGCTGCAATGAAACACTGATCTAAAGTAGAGAAAATGTAGGCATTTATACAATGCGGTTTTGCTATAGAAATGTCACTGCGTCTCACCATTTTTGTATTTAATTTTTTTGCATAAGAATATCAGTTACTCTACTTTGTGTCTGAGGAGGATTTGAAGGGACTGTGAAATGCAGTGTACTCATTTGTGTAAAAGGGCTACAGCTCAGGTTGAATGATCCTGTATACCAGTGGTGCTCAAACTGGTGGCGCGCCCTGTATCAATATTTTGTAATATTTTGTATTACAGTGCACATCTTAACCTATACCATATAACAGGTGGATACTTTATTTTGGCTTTATTGTCGGTTTTGATTGGATCGCCAATAATACTTCACCCAAGCAGAGGGTTGCTACAGTGCTTGTAGCGATCCCGCCCTCTGACAGACTGGTATACAGAACAGGTTAAAGACGTGCTGGTCAAGGGAAATTATGTCAAAGTGGAGATGAGAATGGCAGTGATGAAACCAATTTGCTTGAAAACATTAAAAGTATACCGAACATTTCCATCAATGAATTAAAAAAAATTGGAATTGATGATGCGATCAGAAACAAGGCTTTAACTTGCCGTACACAGTCTGGATGAATCGTAGCAGTGTGTGTGCCCTTAAAACCAACATTATGCAGATTTCAGTCGAGATGTCTTCAGATTTGAAGATTGAACATGTCGAATCTTTTCAGATGCAGTTCCGTTCAGATGTGATCAGTCATCTGTGTGCGGTTGCCGACCAAGACTGACTGAGACCGATTAGACATAAGGGTGTCAACCAATGGTGAAGCAGGTTTAAGTGACGTGGCTTGTCATTTGACTTGTTATACAAGATGGTGGAATATTGACAGCTTTAGTTTGTAGCATTAGCTGAATGAATGCAGCATAAGTAATTTGCTGCCTGCTGCTCTTAAGGGAGTATCAGAATACCTGGCCAGGTTAAGTTAATTCTCTATTCAATTAATAAATAAGTAATTTTGTCCTCGTTTCTAAAATGGGGCTTTCAGATTCATAAGGTAAAATTAGGTGAAGCTATTCAATTTACTGTCAGTTTTGGTAAGGGGTCTCTCTCTTGTTGTTTTAACGGTACGATCTTTTCCTTATTTTCCATATGGAAGTTCTAATTAGATTCAGGTGTTTTGCTAATTGCCTTGTCAAAGGGCTTATTGAGCTTGATTTATCATTATGTCTAAGTATCTTAATTGGGAGCTCTTTAAATAAGGCTATTACTTCCTGGGAAGGGTGTGGTTCCTTTTCTGGGGTGATTCTTTTTTGGGGTGTGGTTTTTTGTGGATGCAGAGTGTTTGGAGGAAGGAGCAGGGTTTTTTTTGAAGAAGGTTGCTGGTCTGTAAAGGAGAGAAGCAATAATCTTTTGGTTGTTAGAAACAGTGTATTTTTTCTAATCTTCCATTTTCTAGTTTGAAAGTAACTATTTGTATTTCCGTCACAAAATACTAGTTATTGGACGTTGCTTAAGGATTGGGTTTGTTACAAGTTCAACAGGTAAAAATATATTAGTCTTGAATTTAAAAATACCAGATATGTGCACATTTGAATAGTTTTTTTTTTTAGGCGTTTACTAATCAAAGGTATCAATCTACTGGCAGCCTATATTTTCTTACTGCGCTAAAACAGAAGTAACCGGTGTGTCGATCTCCAATAGATCACAAATCACAAGCCCCTAGATCCATACGCTGAGAAAAAAATGCCGAAGTGTAGTAGACAAACTATACAAAAAGTCAAACACTACCTGAAACGTTTGCATGGTGTAAATGGTCAACAGCTAAATGAATAGGCTAAGCCAGGGGTGGGCAATTCCGGTCCTGGAGGGCCGGTGTCCCTCCTGGCTTTTGTTCCAACTTTGCCCTAAATTACTTAATTGGACCAATTATTACCAATTATTGGTCTAATTAAGTAATTTAGAGCACAGTTAGAACAAAATCCACTCCTGGGCTAAGCACTTCTTTTGGTTGCCTCGTGGCACTGTCTCTGCAGCATACGTAGATATATGTAGATACTACTGAAGACACCCATCATGCAGGGATCACAAAGTCCATAAACAAAATGTTAACATGCATTGTGATGTGAGTTGAAAGCCTGATGTGTCCCAAACTGTGCTAGAGTACAGTGCATGGAGTCATGTGGTAACCCTAAATATACACTATACAAGAAGTTGAAAGGTCACAATATTTCATGATACCTCAAAAACCATTTCAAGCGAGGAAAATGAAGATTAGAAAACAGTACTGAAATGACTTTGTATGTCCTTTTATTGATGTTTATTTGTGATGGCGTGTATATGCATTCCCAAATTTCTAGACGATGGGCTTCCTGAGAGAGGTTGTTGCCACGGTTCCATGGGGCTGTTGGACACATTTTAGCTTCATTTTGGGCAGATTTCAGGGCAGGCTATTAGATTTGCAGGGTTCAAAACTTGATAGATTAATTAAGCCCTGCCAATCATTTTGCTTTTCCCTCCTGCCTTTCTTGTAGGAGTTGGTTCACCAGGGAAGAGAGCTAGACACAAACCTGTATGCATAGTGATTTTGATCAAATAAAACCTTGCTTGTGTTTGCCAGTGAGAGGGAAAGGATTAGCCTCCCCATAATTAATCATAGATGGAACAGAGATGAAAGAAGTCTCAAGTTTATAAAAGTAATTATAAACTTATAATAAAAGTGCACTGGTAGCACTGAAACGCATCCCTGTGTTAAAGAGATTGTTTTCCCCTTCACCCACACTTAGAAATAGTTATATAGTGTCCTGCCACCCTGACCAAAACAATATAATATTGTTTCTGGGGCTGTTTGAATTAGCACAGCTAATTCACAGTAAACAGTATTTTTCAGATCTTTAAAACATAAATCTTAGCCCTGAAGAACCCCAGTCTGTATTATTTTGAGAATCCTCTCACTGACCTGCACACGTAATCGGTCTTGCAGGAGTGTAGGATGGTCAGGCAGTTGTGCTTCTCCTTGCTCTCGTAGGAGCAGGCAGGGACAATGGTCTGTCTCCGGCGCTCTGCGCAGGCTGTGTCAGTGCAGGGGCAGAAGAGCAGCTCATGAGTGTACTCAGGCGGAACGCGGTCGAAGAACTTGCGCAAGGCCTTGTTGCACTTGGCCCGGTTGCAGGGCCCAGGCTTGACCGTGGGCTTGATGCAGGCTGACACGTACTCTGTGCGCAGCTTCTGACATGTCTCGTCCACGTTGCAGGCCTTGGCCGCATCCAGGCAACGGTTCACCGTTGTCATGCCGACCTCTGAGCCTGCAAGAGGGAAGACAGTCCATATCAATATAACTGCAATTAAACAACAGCTGAATAATACTGAACAATTTAAATGTCTTATTATTATTATTATTATTATTATTATTATTTCTTAGCAGACACCCTTATATAGGGCGACTTACAATTGTTACAAGATATCATATTATTTATACATACAACTCTGATTGGCTGAAACACTTTACAGCATGGTGATGCAGAGTTGTTATCGGCATGAAAAGGGATCCTGGTGTGGTTCAGTAGTGTGTACCATGTCAAATATTTCTGGGGGCGTGCCTGCATCAGAGTATTCAATTATTTGGACGACTGGCTCATTTGTGCCCAGTCACCAGCACAGACTGACGTCCACATGGAACTTGTCACCGGCGACCTTCAACAGTTGGGCTTTATGGTAAATCAAGCGAAGAGCCAGCTTAAAACTTCTCATACATCCTCCTGTCTAGGAGTGTGCTTGGACTCCAGGTCCATGCTGTCCACTCGGTTGGACGGCAGAATGCAGAGAACAACCACCTGAGCTATTTAGCTCAACAAGGCGCTCACGGTAGTGAAATTCCAAAAACTTCTGGGCTGGTGGCACCAGCTTCTCGAACCCTACCTTTGGGTCTCCTGCGCATGCACCTTCTGCAGGCCTGGTTCAACAGCCGGGTTTTTCAGCCCACGTTGAGCCGCGACTGCCTATTGACAGTGTCTCAACACGGCCTAAAGGCAAGCTCTTGGTAGAAACAGTCTGCCACCTGCGCCTTGGTGTAGCGCTGGGTAGTATCACCAGAAGGGAAGTCGCCTCATAACAGGAGGCGGGGACCCACCGGCGTAGATGCCTTGGCACACCAGTAGCCAAGGCAACTGTTATATGCCTGCCCACCATTAGCCCTGCTCCCACTGTGTCTAGAGAAAATCAGGCAGGACCGGGCCAAGGTGCTCTTAGTAGCCCCTTATTGGAGACTGGTTTTAAACCCTGATGCAGCTCCTGGGACTGCCAGCTGTTGAGACTGCACAAGCGCCGTGACCTGCTCAGTCAGGCATGGGGGACTTTATGGCATACCTACCCATCGAGTCTGTAGTTCTGGGTCTGGCCCCTGAATGGCTGCATTTGAGCCATCTGGGTCTGTCCAATAGGGTTATTGACACTTTACAAATGCCAGAGCAGCGTCCACATGCTTCCAGAATGGGAACAAGTGGAGTGTCTTTCAGACGTGGTGTCTGCCCACGACTTGTCCCATGGTAGTAATACTGTAATTTTTGCAGGGCTTGTTTGATGAGGGGAAATCCCCCTCTACATTAAAGATCTATCTGGCAGCCATTCGGCTTGCCATGCCAAAATTGACTCGATCTCCCCAGGAGCTCAGCTTCCTGTCGGTAAAGTTTTTGAAAGGGGTTCAGCCATTTCAGCCGCCTATGAAGGACACTGTATCTCTCTGGAGGTTAAACGTGGTGCACAATGCACTCTTGAAGCCTCAATTTGAGCCCATGCTTTCAGCTGAGCTGAAACAAGAGGCCAGGACAAAGGTTACGCGCTGTACCAATCCTGCCTTTTGTCGTAGACAATCTTGGCATTCCATGTCAACCAGTCTGTGGAATTGGAGGCTTCCTTCTACCTCCTTTCCAGTCTGACAGGGAACTGCAGCTCTATACGCTTTGCCCAGTGCAGGCCCTGGCGTACTACGTTGACAGGGTGAAAAGTTGGAGGCAGTCTGAACAATGTTTTTGTCTTCTCTGGGACAAAGTCCCATGGTGAAGCCCAGTCTAAACAGAGGCTGTCCAAATGGATAGCAGACACAGTCTGCTGCCTATGAGCTGGCCAACTTGCCCCCTCCAGAAAGCTCATTGCCCATTCCTCCAGGGGCATGGCAACTTCGTGGGCTTTATTCCAGGGGGCATCTGTCAAGGACATTTGCAATGCCGAGGTGTGGGCTACTCCCCATACCTTTACTAGGTTCGACAGACTGGATCCTCAAAAATCCTTTATAATTTGAGTTTTAAGGACGGCTTCTCAGTCAATCCTTACAACACAGGTATAGAGGTGAGCTTCTCCCTCAGTTTTTTTTAGCCCTAGCTACTTGTTACTGGGGTTCCGAATGGTAACATACAAGGCAGACTCGGTTTAGCCTTGTAGCATTCCGGTCGTGCAGCAATCTTGCCCTTGTGACAGCTTGGGTGTACTGACCCATTCGGTAATGGTTACATTTCATACTTGAAAGGGAACGTTAGGTTATTATCATAACCCTGGTTCCCTGAAATAGAAATGTAACCATTAACCTTCAAGGTTGCTGCATCCATGAATGCAGCAGACTTGAAGGAAAAATTACCTGAGATCTGTGCGTGCAGTCCTTTATACCCTCGAGGGCGGGTAAGACTGCGTCACAGATACTCGGCTGAGCAGCTTTGTTATATCTTGTTCAGGTTACCAAAAAAAGTGCCGGCAGGACTCGAGCACTGGTTGTAACCCGGTGTCCATTCCCACCTCGTTTCACTTAGTGAACCTAAGTAACAGATATTGCCAGGTTACTCAACCCATGAAGACATTGAAAAAGAAAATACTTCTAGTGAAAAGGTTTCTTTTATATTTTAAGGTGCTTTATTTTAAAGTAACGTTTAAACAGGAAGTTCCACATACAAACAGCTAGTTGAATCTACGCCAGTGAAAGGCATGTGTAAAATAACAGGCATAAACCGAAGTTGTAAATAAGGAAAAAAAATATAATACACCAAGGGTAAGCGTGAAACTTTGGTATTATAATGAGATTTGTACATTTGCATACGAAAGTAGTTTGAAACAAACAGTAACTAATCTACCGCAGCAGGGATGAAACTAAGTTACGGAAGTGAGAATGACTTTAATACATCGCGGTTAGGTCAACAAAGTCACAAAAACCTAATAAAAGTCAAGATATGAAAGAAAAACCAATGATACATAGAGCCCCATGTATGTAACACTTCATTATATATGTATTACAATTACAAGAGCTCCCTAACCCAATACACAATTTGTTTATAATTAATTGTTCGGTGAATTCCTCTAATCATGCATTTTCTCTATTACTCTTTGCTCGCCTCCGCGATAAATGATTTAAAAGTAGCCACCAAAAACTCACAGTATTATAAGAACATTTTATATGCATACAGACATGTGAAGGTGAAAGTATACATTGTACAAATACATTTAGGCAAAATCCATGTCAATGATCTGTAAATTGTAAACATCCCTACAACACAATTGACCTTGCTGCCTTAAAACTTATAGAGACGGCATCATCTTTACAACACCATTTAAAATAAAAAATAATACAAATGCCTAAAGTCTCTTAGACAAGTTAGAGTATGTAATAGTACGTGGACTTTTTGATTAACTGCAAAGGTGTGTGCTTACTGCGTTTATCTGTGTGTGACTCAGTGCAATGTTACTTATTTGGTTTGGTAATTAATAGGAAGGCACTGAAAGGATGACAAGTGTAGTCGGACGATGTTAAAAAAAAAAAAAAACTCATAAAAACCCAATTAAAAAAATGTAAACAATGGTCACCCCAAGTTCCTACCATACCAGGACCCTGTGTAATGCGGGTCGGGTACGCGATTTCACACTGCTTTTGATAAGGCAGGGTTGACCTGGGTGACAGAAGTAAATAATGCCTGTATCGATGCCCCCGAAGCAGCTTGTTACGGGGCCCAGATGTTGATCAGAGTAAATGTTTCTACATGCCTGCAATCTGGCTCATGCTCTGTCTCAATTAACAAAAATATGGCTAAACAGAATAAACAGAAATGTTCCTTGCAGAAGTGAAACCTTCATGTAGGCATAACTGTTTGTTATTGTGTTGGCTCATGAACGGCTGTCATGCATTTTGTCTCGCTCAACCCGGGTCAAAGGTGTAGACCCACATACTGAGGTCGGACACTGGGACCTGGGTACGTGGTTTCACACTACATGGGATTGTGACCCGGGTAGCCAGAACCCGGGTCCGGACCCGGGTAGGAGTGCCAGTGTGAAATGCAGCTCTATACAGTGTGTTAATTTAATTTACTGTTAGGAAACTAAACTGGCTGCCAGGTTCCTAAAAGCAATGTAACTGGCAGTGTGTCAATAAGGCAAACATTTGCTGTATTTATTTTCAAGTGATAAAATATGTATATTTACACTTATTTCAAAAATGGGAATCTTCACGGGAAACTACATATTACATGACAATGGATACATTTCAGGGAAATCCTGAAATCTGTGAAAACAATACAGCCTTAACTATATTGTTTAATACCATACATGCAAAAATTGTCTGAACTCACCAGCAGCTATAGAGGCCAGCCTTACATAGTCAAAACCCTTATCAACCAGTTCATAGGGAGAGTTTTCCACCAGGTTCATTCCTGCAAGAGTGGAAAAAACAAAAATCAGTTCACACGTCAATCTAAACAAGATAACCTTACAACTGGCGTTATCACTTCTATCAGAAAGTAACCGTTTAATTCAGGAACTACCTGCAAGGAAAATGAGCAGCACTAAAACAGCAGGATCTGATGAAATTAATTCATGAATTCTCTGTCCTCCGCTGTTAAATTAATACAGTATCTGCCCTATATTGAAACATCTCAAAGCACTCTAGCTATCAAGTGAGTAGCAGATTGGAAATGTGAAGAGGACAACACTTACTGTTGAGTGTTTAAAATATAACTTAATATGTAGTTTGTAGGGCAGAGTGCTTCTATATATATTATTTATTTCTTATCAGACACCCTTATCCAGGGCGACTTACAATTGTTACAATATATCAGATTATTTTTACATACAATTACCCATTTATACAGTTGGGTTTTTACTGGAGCAATCTAGGGTACAGCAGCAGTGTCCCTCACCTGGGATCGAACCAACAACCCTCCGGTCAAGAGTCCAGAGCCTTAACCACTACTCCGCACTGCTGCCCAGCTAGATAAATTGCTATATAATTACAAATTGCTATATAAGATGCAATTTGTACGAGAACGAAGCAAAGCTGTACAAAATTACGTTACATATAAAAGGATGCACGCTACTTACGACATATTTATTTATAAATCACAAATTCAAAGGTTGTACTCGGGAACTGTTATTAAACATAAAAGCAGTGTTGTTTTTTTATTTATTTATTTCATTTAGAACTGCACAGTATCAAATCTGTATTCAGGATAAGATTTATTGGATTTCCTGGTAAATACGTAATTGTGACTAGTTAATTTCTTCCACAAGGTTCTTAAAGTAAAAAACTAAATAGGCAGTACAATTTGTAATGAGGTAATGGGTTTTAAAACCTTTAGGGACTGCAACTCTGAATCCAGTCTTAAAAGTACTGAAAGCGTGCTGTGTTAAGTGGCTCGGGAGGGTGGTTTATGTGGCGAGCTCACTCACCATGTAGGAAGGACTGGTGGAGGCTCCAGTAGATGCTGAGGCAGTTCTTCTCTCTCTTCATGCCTCTCTTACACTTGCAGCCATGCAGGGGGCTGGAGTGCAGGGCTGTCACTGCGTTCTCACACTGGTTGCGGGCCCCAGGGCCCAGTTTCATGTTGCCATTCCCGGCCACACACTGCCGCAGGGTCCGGAGCCGAGGGCTGCAGGCGGGGTCGCTGGAGCACCACTCCCCTGCCCGCAGGCAGTCTCGACCAGAGCATAGGACCACCTGGAGGCCGTCTGTGGAAAGACAGTTGAAAAGTGTCAAGAAAAGAGGAGACACTGTGGGCTACCTAGACCTGTTGAGGAAGAAACTCTTGGATCCTTTTAGGACCCAACTTGACGAAGTTCTGAGATCAATCAGATACAGAAAATGTGGGCAGATTTATAGGAGGCTGTGTGGTCCAGTGGTTAAAGAAAAGGGGCTTGTAACCAGGAGGTCCCCTCAAATCCTGCTCAGCCACTGACTCATTGTCTGACCCTGAACAAGTCACTTAACCTCCTTGTGCTCCGTCTTTCGAGTGAGACGTTGTTTAGTGACTCTGCAGCTGATGCAGTTCACACCCTAGTCTCTGTAAGTCACCTTGGATAACCACTACTCCACACTGCTCTGGTTAGGGCTCTGGACTCTTGACCGGAGGGTTGTGGGTTCAATCCCAGGTGGGGGACACTGCTGGTGTACCCTTGAGCAAGGTACATTACCAAGATTGCTCCAGTAAAAATCCAACTGTATTAATTGGTAATTGTATGTAAAAATAATGTGATATCTTGTAACAATTGTAAGTCACCCTGGATAAGGGCATCTGCTAATAAATAAATAATAATAATACTAGGAACCGGATAAGCTTAGATGGGCCGAATGGCCTCCTCTCATTCTGAATATTTCTGATGTCCTTATGTTCTGTTGTTCAAAAAAATATGAGTGAAAGAATTAGGCACAGATTGATTTAACTGTATAGTAAATGATTATATGCGTTTGCCAGGTGAGTGGTTTAACCTTTGAACCAAAGAGCCAGGCTCCATTGTGGTTAGAAGCACTTAGAAAAGTTCTTTAATCGCTTCACCTAATCTGTCTGAAACTTCAACAGTGACCTGACATTTGGTTGATGTTGGTCATGACACATTTTCTATTTTTTTTTTATTTTCTTTGCTGTCTCAGCATATAAATTGCAGTGAGACACACTAATTTTAGAACCTATTTTGGCATCAATTTTAGCACTCATAAAAGAAAGACAATTGCCATGCATTTTAGTGGCATCTCTGTAAATGGCTAGAAACCACACAGTGTATTGATGGTTGTTGGGCCAGGAATAGCATCACTTCATTTACAAGTTCAGAGATAACCTTATCAAATTGCAGGATGAAAAAAAGAGGATCAAACCAAATGTTTCTTAAAGTTATAAAGCAGATAAGGAGATTAATTATTTAGTGTATTGACAATAAAATGAGCCCTGCTTTGTTCAGGCTGGCTTTGATCCCAATAACACCATGTTCTCTTTCATTTCTTTTAAATTAAATGAGATCTTTGCTATGATTACATGTACAGTATTCTTTTGCAACAAACACTTTTGATATGCTCTCCTGTGTGGTAAAAACAGATACACTTTATCAGTCCTCGTATTTACTTTCCAAATCATATATTCATGTGTCTAAATGCTGATCTTTCAGCACATACACACCCCCCACACTTCTGATATTTGGTCCTTTACTTTCTCATTATGTTTTATACAATATTAATGATATTTCCTCTGCTGATAAGGATGGATCACTGTATTATTAGGAAGTCCAATTTGATATAATTCAGTGGTTAAAGTAGTACAGCAGCTACAAGCTGATTTCGAGAGATGTGGTTCTTTGGAACATGTCTTCTCTTGTACTGTTGTACCAAACATTATTCAAACAGTTACTGTATCTTTCATTATTACTATGGTTAGATACATGAAAGAAAATGGAACTATAAATAATTAAAGTTTAATGAAACACCTGAACAGTCCCACTGTGCTCATTAAACTAATACGTGTTGATTGAAGAATCTGTTAAGCTATATCATTATATAGTGTAAGTCAGCAAGAATGCACTAGTAACACTGCTGCAGACAGCTCCAGAGCTTGAGAGGAAAATGATTTCAGTCAGGAAACCCAAGCGATAGATTATTCATTAAAACATACTAGCCAACACTACTACATTATACATATTTTACACTGCATTCCTTTGCTTTGAGGTTGCCTTTCAAAGTACCTCTGCCCATAAATTAACTTGCAGATAAGTGGAGAAGCTGACCGTAAGGTAGCCATGGGCAGGGGGGCAGGATAGCTGCCCTCCACCGTTAGACTGAGCCAAAAAGCAGGTGGAGGCTGGGGAGGAGGAGGCGGCGCGTTTGTCCCTCAAATTACTATTTACAAAAACACAAAAGAAAACCTATGGAGGTACACCAGTCAAAGGGCGTTCTCCTCGACACGTCTCCATGCCCCTCCAATTATGGCCCCTCTAAAAAAGGTGGCAGCTGTGTTTGGCTGTGGGGACTCTTGTACATACATCTATGGCCAAACGTTTTGTATCACACTGTAGAATTAACTATGTTGCTTCATAAAGTCGAATGAAACCTGCTGAATAATGTTATGTTAACATATTGAATTACATATCACTTTGTAGTTTTCCATATACTTAACAAAAAACTGACAAAAATTGAAAAAAGTTGCATTTAAAAATCTAACATGAAATTTTGTACTATTACATACATGCGAACAGTCCCTATATGGTCCTGATATCCTAGCAAATGTCCCACGTCCCGATGCATAGGAAGAAAGATATTTACCCATCGAAAAAAAAAAAAAATATTCTGCACAGTAGAGTTAGTGAAAACCACACGCTGTGCTCTTCGTGCGGCTGACACATCTGCTGATCACTAACTTATACAAAGCTAAGAACGCTTCATTATGTCTATTTTTACTGTCATGATGGTCGTGTCGTGTTTAGCTGGGGGGGGGGACAAGCGTCCCGCTGAACAGTTTCCAAATGTTGGCAAGTATGCTATTATTATGGCTTCCGGTAGACTTTTGTGATACAATTTTGTAGTTTCTTTGATTACACGATGTTAAACAAAAGATCTAAATTATGTTCATATTGTTTTTTTTTTTTTTGGTTTTTTTTTTAAATTGTCTCAATCCTAAAATTCTAGGTGATGCAAAACCTTTGGCCATCGCTGTAGTAATATGACCTGTGATCTTCAAACTGGCTATAATTAAACTAGCTGCTCTGCATATAACTAATCAAAGGATTTAGTAATTTTCCATTCTAGAAACTTGTAGTTGTTAGCAATTTATTTAAGAAACAGCACTGCAAATGTCGACAGATTAGACTAAATTAAGAGCAAGTGTACAAGGATTGTGTGATGCACTGTCTGACCCTTGTTAAAGTGCAGAAGTAAGATTCTCTTTTAGAGGTGTGTGTGGTGCTGGTTCTCCCAAGTGCACTGGCCATCGTGAAAACACACAAACAAACAAACAAAAAAATAAAAACAGGTACAAATTGCAATCATCAAAATAAAAAATGGGAATCAGTACTATTCATATGGAGTTCCTTAATGTATTTTGACAATAATTTTGTTTCTATCACCACCTGACACTGGACACTAGCTTCCAGGACACTGCACAGAGGTTTCTCTGCTGAGACTCTGGAAGGTTCCTGCATTAAACTAGTAAATAACTACAAATATTTGGGAGTATGGTTAGATAGGAATTTAAATTTTACAGTACATGTCGATATACTCTCAAAAAAAATTAAAATTAAAATTGGGTTATTCTTTTAGACATAAATCTTATTTTTCAGAACAAACTAGAAAACAACTGATCTTGAGTCTAATTTTGCCGCCGATTGACTATAGTGACATTATTTATCTACTACCACAGTATTAAGAAAACTGGATCCTTTGTACCATTCAATCTGCAGTGAGGTTTAGAACAACTTTTTTTTCTTTAATTTGACTAATTTGTTTGTATTGGTTGTGTTCATTTGAATTTTTTTTTTCTTTCTTTTTTTCATTACATGCCACCTTCATGACCAGATCTTCCTTTATAGAAGATATTTGAATCTCAATGGGACTTTTCTAGTTCAAAAAATGTTAAATAAATACCATTTTATAAAATCAAATAAATGAATCCAGTTGGTAGATCTGAAAATTCCTGTATCCCATTGCCAACTCGCCAAGTCTTCAAGCTCCCACATGTTCAGATCCTGGCAGTGCTCATTCAGTTATTCCTCCATCTTACACAAGCACCACGCTCTTCCTGCACACGACAGTATGAGTGCTGTGTGCTGGCAGCTCTGGAAACCTTGCCATTTTATTGAAATGCCTCCCCTGCCACATAAGCAACCGGCCTGTGAAGTTCAGTCTCTCTGAATAAAAGGCAGTGACATTTATGTGCGTTACATAACTGGGTAAGTAACAAACATGCATGCATTTAATTAGAATGTCAGGATACAATAAAAAGAAAAGACACTGATAGTTTAAAAAAATAAAATAAAAATAAAAAGAGAAACGCTGCAAGGCACAAAATGAAAAACAAACAAGATGGCATGTTTTTCATTTATTCAGAAATATTTATTCCAGACCATCTTCATCCATGTATAATTTGACTGGAGGCACTCGTAAAATCAGCAAATGCATGTATTGTTTTAAACAATGCATTGCTTAAAATCCATCGAAATCGCAAAACACATTATATTTAATGGTTACATCCATAACCACGGAAAAAACAGGGTTTGTTTGTTTGATATTCATCTTGCAAAGTTACAAATTAAAACTCTTTCTTTTTTGTTATCTTAACGTTTCTAGTTTTTCATTAAGCTTTGTATGCTAAATTCCTGACATATACAATTTTACATGCTATAAATAAAAAGCACAGACCTGCTAGCTTTTTCACACAATTGGAAGTCCCTGCAATGTGGTTTTGTGAAGGTTGAGCTGGCTTGTTCAAAATTTTTTAAATCCCCAAAAGCAGATATTTTTGTTTCAGAAGAAAGGCTGTCCAGAGTGTAATAGGCCTTGCAGAGTAATATTATGTACTGTGTGACAGACTCACAATGCAGATGCTTACTGTAAACTGCTTCTGCAAACTTCTGGGACATTTGCTTGAGGTTTCTACCTATGCTCAATGAACTGTGGTTAAATTCACCGGTTCATCACCGCTGAAGCAACGGATTCACCGGGGTTGAGAGTCGGTGAACTGCAGCAAAACCAAATTGGCCGCTCCCATTGTGGAAGTTTGTCTTGTAAGGAGATACTATTATCGATGTAATTGTAGATTCAGAGACGCCAAATCTTTTGAAAATGGGTATGGAGTTGTGTGTTTTTAATAAATGTGTAATAGCGCTAATAAACAGATTGATAAACAATATCACATTTGCCAACTTATCCAGAGTAGCCAACTGAGCTGGTGATGCACAAGAATTCAATATGAGAGAGAGAACAGATTATTATTATTTTTTATCGTGTAGGTTATTTGTCCTTTTTATACTTCAAACAAATATGTTACAAAGTAGTGAAAAGTGGGCGAACTGTATTTGAAAGTGTATCCATTAATATATTCATATTTATAAACATTTACAGTTACAGGCTAGCTGCTTTCTATACTTTAATGTAACAACAAGCTAGCTCCTAATTAGTCGGTTTAAGATAACTAAACCTTCATCCCAATAAGCTTTCAGCTCGTACAGGTAAACCACTGCCTTGCATGCAGCAGCAGCAACCTTTCTATTATTATTATCACCTATGTTGATTCACCAAACTCTTGTTAAATTCCCCGCACCGATGAGCGTGACGTCACTTCCGACTCAGCGGTGCAGAGCACCAATAAATTTAACAACGCACCCGTAGTGAAAAGAAAATAACCGGTGCGTAGCTTGCTTGCACCACCGGGTCTGTGTGTCTCACACTGGAGATGCCGCACTGTCTCCCCGACTCGCTGCTCCAGTGTTTCCAGTTTCAATTCAAGGATTCCACCGTGAAGTCATGCTCCACTATACTTCCTATATAAGCCACAAAGGATAAAAAACAGTGCCTTTTTATTTAGCTATTCACCCCGTATAGTCCCACCCCCTAGCCAACGACAGAGCGTCAGCCGATTCCTTCACAGCTGACCCCTGTCAATAAGACACTGCCTGACAGCGTGGGAATACACGGGGTGTCCGAAGCCCCTACAAGCTTATGCATGCGCCTGATGGCCAGTCCAGATCCCTCCCCTCTCACATACTGTAATTAAACTTCTTGGTCCAAAAATGCCACTAAACTAATGTTTCTGTACATAAGAACATAAGAACATAAGAACGTTTACAAACGAGAGGAGGCCATTCAGCCCATCTTGCTCGTTTGGTTGTTAGTAGCTTATTGATCCCAGAATCTCATCAAGCAGCTTCTTGAAGGATCCCAGGGTGTCAGCTTCAACAACATTACTGGGGAGTTGGTTCCAGACCCTCACAATTCTCTGTGTAAAAAGCCTCCTATTTTCTGTTCTGAATGCCTCTTTATCTAATCTCCATTTGTGACCCCTGGTCCTTGTTTCTTTTTTCAGGTCAAAGAAGTCCCATGGGTCGACATTGTCTATACCTTTTAGGATTTTGAATGTTTGAATCAGATCGCCGCGTAGTCTTCTTTGTTCAAGACTGAATAGATTCAATTCTTTTAGCCTGTCTGCATATGACATGCCTTTTAAACCTGGGATAATTCTGGTTGCTCTTCTTTGCACTCTTTCTAGAGCAGCAATATCCTTTTTGTAACGAGGTGACCAGAACTGAACACAATATTCTAGATGAGGTCTTACTAATGCATTGTAAAGTTTTAACATTACTTCCATTGATTTAAATTCAACACTTCACACAATATCCGAGCATCTTGTTGGCCTTTTTTATAGCTTCCCCACATTTTCTAGATGAAGACATTACTGAGTCATGTGAGGATTGACTGTGCTGGACAAAGACAGAATGGTAGCAAGTGCTGAAACAGAGCAGCAGGAGTCAGAGGATGTGGCTTAAGCGCAGGGTTGGGCACTTTTATCAAATTAAATAAAAAACACAATACTTTTAATCATACAAAACTTAAATTTGTCTAACAAGTTTCTAACAAAATACAGTACACCCTTGCTATAACGCCCTACATTATAACAAACCTTTGGCTATAACACACCTGGCCCCTGGCCCCCAAATAAATAAAATAAAAAAAAAATAATATAAACACACACACTGTCAACATCCCGGTCTGTACGCACAGGAATCAACCTCCTCATTGAAGTCAATTCTTTTGTCTTAACAAAAAGCGCACCCTGTGTAACTACGCCTCAGAAACGAAAATCATTTCATGTAACAAAGCTGGAAACTATATTGATCGCTTCAAAAAAGGAGTAACGCAGGCATATCTCTGTCGTGAATATAGGTTGTCAAAAAGCACTCTGTTTTTTGGCTTGTTCAGCAACCATGCAGCAAAGCAAAATAGATTAAAGAAAAAAAAATAACAACAACAAACTTGAGGATCTGATGAACTTGTCAGGTCAGATTGATTTTGAATAAAAGTTCATTAAATTCGGGAATTGTACTGTGTTTTAATTATTTAATGAATAAGATAGAATAATGCATACATGAGACAAACAGGTACATGTAATTCTATTTTTATTCACAATCTCATCTCATTAACTTACTCCAACAGTTTATCATTCATCTTGATTGTCCTTTCTCTATAATTTATTGGCAATTTAGCCTGGCCTACCTGTATTTAAGCACAACTGTTTGTGCTGCAGTTTGTTCTGTTTTGGACTCCAGGGAGAGGGTAGCTGTGTCCTCTCCTGATCGGCTACATAGAGCTACAGTGCACCCTCGCTATAACAAACCTGTTCCGGTCCAAGCCTTTTGTTCATTATATCGAGGGGTTTGTTATGCAATTCAGTTTGACCAGCTGCAGTCACATGAAAATTGACATGTCATTAAGGCTCAAAATTAACTCTTTCCTGGGACATTTATAAATAATGTAACAAAATAAAAATCACAAAAATAAATACTATTTACAAGTGAGAGGTTTTTACCCTATCGCAGTGCAGAATATCATCAAGGAATTCTCATAAGAGCAGCCCTTCTATAAATATAAATCCACAAACGGAAATACAATCCGATTTTACCCCAAATACACAGCAAGTACATTTAATATAGACATAACCCAGAAGCAGACGGCAAAACAAATCTGTTAACCCAACCCTCCCGGCATGCAGTAAAAAAAAGAAAAAAAAGAAAAAGGCTTTGACACTGGCTACTCAATTCGATTGTCAGAGCCTGAATCTTCCTGAGTGCTTGGTCAGCTGTGAATTCTCTGTGAACCTCTTTTCTGAAACCTTTAATCAGAGTGATTAGTGATTTATTTTTTTACAAGACTAATTTATACATTGTTATGCCTTTTTTATTGACATATCTGTAACATAGCATCATTAGCTTTTAATTATGTGCATTTCAATACTTGAATACAGCACTTAATAATATAATGATGTCTTCATATTATTTTTCTTCTGTTATAAAAACTTCAGTGGTGGGCAGCACGGGCAAGTGCCTCTGTCATTTTTCATGGCTGGCTACGGTCCTGGACAGTATATAATAGCAGATGTCATTTTTGATAGACATCAATCTTTTTTTAGTGTGAAGTGTAATATGCTGGCCAACATCTCTCAGTTCAACCATTAAGATGGTTGCTTTTGTTACCATAACAACACTAAAAAGTTTGACATTTCCTTAACTGATACCAAAAGAGCAGTGCCACATGGTTACTACTTATTCTCTAAATTAGTATGCTGTCTTTGATTTAGAGGTGTAATGATTGAAATGATTTAAAAAGTTACCACTCCTTCTGTTGAGTGTCCTGTTTCCAAAGAGGAGATGCTTTTCTATTCGGGGATACAAAGATATTTTAGCAGGGGTGGAAGAAAGTATGAGGAAACAATGTGTAAAATAAATCAAAACTCTTTTATTAATCACACACACAGGACTGGAACCAATGACAGACTGCCCCAACCATGCCACCGAGCTAAATACAATCCTAGTGGACCTGGCTGGAGACAGGCAGACATAAAATTATTTCTGCCTCCTCTCTCCATTGCTGATGTTTCTGGCTTACTGTTGAAATCAACTACTGCCACATGCCCTCTGGATCCCTGGCCAACTAACATTGTCCATCTCTGTGCTTCTGATCTTGCTCCCTCCATTATGCACACTCTCAACCAGTCCCTGGACTCTGGCTCGGTTCCTGCTACCCTCAAGCTTGCCCGAGTTACGCTGGTACTCAAAAAACCCTCGACCTGGCTGACTTATCTAATTTCCGTCCCATTTCCAATCTCCCTTTTCTCTCAAAAACTCTCGAAAGGGCTGTAGCCAGTCAGCTGACGAAACATCTCACGGACAACAATCTGCTTGAATCTCTACAGTCTGGTTTCCAGCTGCATCACAGTACTGAAACTACTCTGCTCCGGATTGTGAATGATCTCCTGCTCAGTGCTGATGCTGGTGCTCCCTCTGTGCTTGTCCTCCTTGATATAACAGCTGCTTTTGACACCATAGATCATGGCATTCTTCTTGACCACCTTCAGAATTATGCTGGGATCTCTGGAACCTGTCTCTCCTGGATGTCCTCTTACCTATCCGGACGCATGCAGTCTGTCTTCTATGATGGAAGCAGTGGTGTTGCAAACCCAGTCATTTGTGGTGTCCCCCAAGGATCTGTTATTGGGCCCCTTCTCTTCAATATCTACATGCTTCCCTTGGGTCACCTCATCCGCCAACACAGCCTCATGTTTCACTCCTATGCTGACGACACCCAGCTCTACTTAAAACTAGACCCTGGAAGCCTCTCCGCCATGGTCCGGCTCTCGGCTTGCATTCAAGACATCGAGGCCTGGATGACTGCCAATTTTCTTCAGCTGAACACTAGCAAACCTGAACTCCTTCTGGTAGCATCTAAAACTCAACTTAAGAATCTAAATATAGCTGCCCTGAACCTCGGAAACTGTCTGCTGCTGCCTTCCCCCACAGTACGAAGCCTTGGTATACTTCTTGACAGCAACCTCTTCTTTGATGCCCACATCTCCTCCGTGGTCAAATCTTCGAAATATACCATCTTCCATCTTCCATCTTTGAAACATCTCCAACGTCCGTCCCTACCTTTTCCTCCCGGAAGCAGAGATATTTTGTCATTCATTTGTCTCCTCTCGACTCGACTACTGCAACTCTCTATATGGTGGTCTCCCGGCATGCACCATAAACCGACTGCAGCTAGTTCAAAATGCCGCTGCCAGGATCCTTACCAGATGTAAAAAACGTGATCTGCCCAGCTGTTCAGGATTATTTTCAAAACTTTCCTGCTCACCTACAAAGCCCTTCATCACACAGGTCCCGAGTACCTCCTCAACCTGCTGACTGCGATGTCCCTGCCCGCAACTCTGGACTGCTTGTTATCCCCAAACAAAAGTGCACCACACTTGGAGAATGCTTGTTTAGCTTCATGACTCCGACTCTCTGGAACTCTCTCCCAGCTTTGGTGCATGATGCTCCCGCTGTCGGAGCTCGCTTTAAATCAACTCTCAAGACCCACCTGTTCTCTCTTGCTTTCCATGCTCTTTAAGCCTGATATATATTAGCTGCTGCTAATATTTCATGTAATATGCTACTATCATGTATTATGCACTTTCCACTGTATTTAATGTATCATGCATTTTTCTGTATTTATTATTAAAGAAAGAAACGCTGATGTACAGGTAAGTAAGCTGGGCTGAGTTGAGTTGGGGACGGAGGGGGTGTTGTGGGCTAGTTGACGAAACACCGAGGATGGAAGGTGCCCATTTGAAGACCCCAGAGATGTACCCTACTTAGCTCAATCCAGACGGTTGTCATGCTGATGCGCTGGGGAGACCACACTATGGTTGATCCCCGGAGCCAGCTTCGCAGCCGTTGTGTGTGCTGATGCGCTAGGGAGGCAATAAGCTGATCCCTGGAGCCAGCATTACACTTCAGCCATCAACACCAGACAGAAGGATATCTACATCATCATATGGAAGGAAGCGCAAATGGATGGAGACACATATGGATCACATTAGTTTACTGTGAAGCTACATCTTAGTTGGTGCTTATCTTGGCAAGAGCCAAGTTTTGAAGTTTTAACATCTACTCTCATGTAATGGAAATTATTATTATTATTATTATTATTATTATTACTTTATTTAGCAGACGCCTTTATCCAAGGCGACTTACAGAGACTAGGGTGTGTGAACTATGCATCAGCTGCAGAGTCACTTACAACTACGTCTCACCTGAAAGACGGAGCACAAGGAGGTTAAGTGACTTGCTCGGGGTCACACAATGAGTCAGTGGCTGAGGTGGGATTTGAACCGTGGACCTCCTGGTTACAAGCCCTTTTCTTTAACCACTGGACCACACAGCCTTCCTATTATTGATTATGGATTTTCTTGTTGTTACTGCATCTTGTAAAGTGCTTTGTGAGGGTGGTCTACTATGACAGGCACTATATAAAATAAAGATTGATTGATTGCTTGATGCAGGGTTAGGGGGTATCTGCAATGACAGTGCATCACACAACACAGTCTCAGTGGGCATCTGGATAAGTAGATAACTAGTAGAGTATATTATTACTCATTGGATAGCTTTGGATGGCACTACTAGTGTACCTTGGCCAGGACCAGCCCCTGAGATCACACAAGATCAGATTGTGGTGGTATTGTTGGTAGTCTCAGGGTTCCTACACTTCATTTGGAGACATGTAAATGTTAGGAAGAACCTTAAATCCAGGTCCTATCTTTCTCATCAGAGCAATACCTAATCGATAAGGCCTCTTTCAATGACAAATGTGCCAAACTGGCAAAACAAATTAAAATGGTAAATTACTGCTTCAGAGTCTCTGTTTCCTTAACAGCGCTTTGTGGTCCACTTTACGTACAACATCACTTACTGATAAATATGTGCATTATGGGGATAGCTGTAGTTCTGCTGAGGGGGGTTGTGACAGGGTACACCCCACCCCTATGTTTATTTTTGTATTATTGTTATTATTTAAATGTATTTTGTGTTAAAACTGATGTATTATTAGTTATTGTTATTTTGATAGGCAGGGAAGGAGTTAAAAGCCTTCCCTGACAATTTGAGGACAGTCACATCAATATAAACAGCAGCTATGCACTGGAAAGGGGTTTGGTGTTTTCTTTTGTATTGTGAAGTTACGCGTTGTGTTGGAAGGAAATTGTGGAGAGAAGGAGAACTGTCAGGAAAATTAAGTGTTTTGTTTGTTTGTCTGTGTACCTGTTGTGTCTATCCAGACCGCTGTTGCCATCCCGGGAACTGACGCTCTTGAGCCAGTATTGCACCTGGAATCACCAGCACTACAAGCACCTGCACAGCAACCCAGCACGTCCCTTCTGCACTCTACCCTGTCTGTGCACTACCTATAGCTAGCTGCATCCCGGGAACTGTCGCTATCCAGCCAGTACCCCAAACCCGGGAAGCAGCACTATCAGCTGCACTTGCACCCGAGCCCTGCACTCCGTTTCATGAGCTACACTTCACCCCTGGACTTCACCGGACTGTACACCATGTTTTTGGGTTTGTTTATTTTGGCCACCATGCCGTTTTGTTTGTGTGTTTAGTGTTTGTATCAAAAAGTTCGAGCACATTTGCGTCTCACCCCACAGTATGGTTGTGTGTCTACTTCCAGGTCTGACGTCGCCCACCAAGTCATCCTTGACAGGGGTCTTATAAAAAAAGTGACTGTCTTTGAAATGCATTTCTGAGCTTATTTGACACTGGTGAGCAATATCTTTGACAAAAATTAGGGGAAACTGTTTAAAGTGGAGACCTGTGTACGAGATCTATTGTACTGCAACACTTCAGGAACTTTTCTAAACACAAAGCTGTTAGTTTATGCAATGCCTTTTGAATTACAGCAGGGCTGGATTAGCTAAGCTTTTGAAAAACAATGGGAAGCCTGCTTAATAAACGAGCCTGATACAGGAGCCACCATAACACAGTGGAGAGCCTACTTTAGTGGCAATTAGACAGCTTTTACAACAGATGCGTCACCCGATTCCTCTGCTTATTCACGACCTGACATGCAAATTACAAAACGCCTCATTCAGTACTGTCTGTATCTAGTTAGAATGTATCGGTTTAGCCTTATTATATAGCCCATTGATTGTACTACAGCAGTTTATTGTGCCATATCAACCCGATGCAGTGTGTGTTGGTGGTTGGTCCCTTTCTTAAAAGAACCTCAGCCCAGCTGTGTGTGAATTTGGGTACTCTACCTGTCTGTAGACTACCGAAATACATTAGTAGCTGGTCAAATTTATCAGTGCTGGAGAATCAGCTGATGACAATAAGCGTCTCAGTACTACCAAGGTCATGCTTGGCCTCAAAGCAACAATCCGATTTCATAAATCAAGCTCTTTTTATGGGCAGTTGACATGGCCTAATCACAGATCGATTTCCATAGGCTGCTTTAGCATGTGACGTGATGGTGTTCCAAACTCCAATTTTCACCTGACAAATCTTAGTAACGAATGTTGCCAGGCTACTGAACCCTGGAGGTGAGCCCCAGCTTGGCTAGCCTTCCCCTTGGCCTTGTCAGGTGCTTGTCCAGAAGGGGTTGCTGAAGCACATTGAGATGAACTGTTCCCAATTGATTTTCCGCCATGGGTGGCCAATAAGGAGCTCCCAGTCAGGAGCCACAAATGGTATTCAAACTACGCTTGCATGATCTCTGTGGCGCAATCTTGGGAAATGAATTTCAAAACCTGAATACTGTTTACCATCCAGCATGGGTCCAACTTATATGTTCCACAAAATGAAATCTTTTGTGACAACATAATATGAATTAGAGTGTGGAAATTGAAAATGAAATATGAAACTCAAAACCTGAAACCTGTTTCTGCCTGACTAATCAAAGGATAAATACTCTTACCATTCCAACATTAAATATGTGAATATTTGTTTCCTTTGGGACAGCATTTATTTTCATATTAATTGTGACATTTGCATTCAGCAAATGGGTATCTGAGTGCTAGTGTGTGGCAGGGTAGCGTCACAGCCCAAGATGTTACCGGCAGGAAATAGACCCAGAGACAGAAAGCTGCAGTTTTACACACAAAGCACACTTTAATTAACAAAAACAAACAGGAACAAATAAGCAGGGCATGAGGGCCAAAATAAAAGGTTTAAACAAACAAAACAAGCTGGGCATTCGCCATCACTATAAAGTCTTCACGGTACAAAAATCACAGCACAAACACTGATCCCCAAATGCCTCCAACAAACAAAGGATTTCTGGCTCTTTTTATACATGTGGCGACTCCCCAATTAGCACCTTACCTAATTGGGGAAGGGCCACGCCTGTGATTGTTGGCAGGGACAGATTTAACCCCCTCCCTGCCTTACATTCCCACACACACACAATTTACATTTTAGGCCTTTTGCCCTGCCACACAGTGTTATATGCAGAGGTGAAAGTAACTTAATTTTCTTGAATTACTGTATTACTGTTAAGTCCGTCCCCACCTCACCCCCCATCCTGATTAAAATATAGAACAGCAATTAGTATTTCCATTTTAACGTGATAAACACATAATCAGAATGATCTAACAAATAATCCATAAGATTGTTTTTACTTTTGAATAGCGCTAACACAATATAATAAATACAATTGCAAAACAGGGACGATGCAACAATTTTACTGTTTCTGACTGGGACAAAAACTAAAGGTTGTTTTTGCTCTACTTGTTTCCTCATAATATGAACCAAACTACAGGCGAAATGTTTACTTCCAAGTGGTGTTACCTTGTATAGCTTGTTTTGGTTGCAAAGCACCTCATGGTTGTTTTTCTGTTTATATTTGTCCTTTTTAAAAGCAATTAGATGGAGCACCGTATCACAGTATATCATTCTAATAAGTGATAAAGTGGAATAGTTGTATGCCTTTGTCTTATGTATGCATTCACTTCAATTCAGGCCACTAAGATTTTTTACAAAAGCTGCAAGAGTTTCCACTGCAAGAGTTTTTAATTTTTTTTTTTTTCAGGAATGCTTCTTCCTGCACCAAATAGCTAAATGTCACTTATCTACACTGTGACGGTTACCAAGGCGATCACATGCTCTGGCATCCTAAGTCACGTTAACGGGACTTGAGGTACTGTGAGGTCTTTTGCTTAAATACAAAGCAAAAATTATGTAGCCTAAATAAATCGAACTATAAAATGACCTTGACACAATATTTTGCCGGTACTCTGTACCGGGCAATACTGGCTTACTTTCACCTCTGGTTATATGTAGGCTGTAGTAAAAGTTCAAGGTCATGGACATTATAAAAACATGATTCGTTTTGAAAAAAATATGACCAAAAGAGATTCAATGGAAAATGTACAGTAAGTTGGCCAGTGACATGCTGTGCTGTTCATTCCCTGTCATAGATTTCAGAACTATTTGTATCATCACAACTGAATGCCTGTCTTTAGTTTAGTTTATTCACTTTGTGCCCACAGGGCCAGCACAGCACATCTCAATAGTGCAAGCACTAATGCAAACAGAGACCTAAGTAGGCCATACTCAACCTAAGTAGATATATGTGAAAACTATGTTAAGCAATACCCTTCAAAATACTCCTTCACTCAAGGTCGTGAAGGTGGTCCTTACATTAAGAATACATTTTATAAGGAATGTGACAGTGAGAATCTAACCTGGAATCATCTGTTCCAAGAAATCTAACCCTGAACAAAAAGAACATGTCTGCTAAATGGGGTCAGAAGACGTTTTTCACGTCTTTCTGCAATTCACAGTAACTTAGCCCCAGCTATCACTGCTCCCTGTCAGCAGCACTCATCCAGATTAACACCCCCGCGATCCCTCCTGGCGATCCTGCTGTAGATATCAACATGTGTAAAAGTGCCAGGATTACCTCTTTAATCCTCTCTTACACGGTGTAAAACCCATTAAGCTGAAATGAAGTCCTCAGCCCAGCGGGTTTCCTTAAGTGAAGCCCCCAGGCAGCCTCATTTTGTAAACGGCCGCAAAGGCATTATGTATTTACCTGTAGATACAGACACAGGGGGCCTTCTGATGCTGTGGAGTCAGAATCCACCATGGGAGCATCAAAGTACAGTGTGCCAAAGGATTTTAAAGATTATCCCCTAGAAGTTCAAGCTGGAAATAATAGATCTGCAGATATTAAAACATTTTGAGTGATGTATAACACAAACACTATGTGGGGGGGGGGGGGAGCATGTGTACGGTGCTGGTGAGTGCTGCTTCGTTTAATTATAAAGCACATTGTTACTGGGGAAAATTATGACACATGAGTTACTGGACATGTTTTTTATTAACAAAAGACCTACTTCTTTCTGTCTTCAGGGATTTTTTCATCATCTGTAATGTGTTACGTATCCAGCAGGAGGTGCTGATGCAGTCTTGTTAGACTACAGAAAACAGTACGAACTTCAATTGGCAAAACTGTCTGTACAGTTTCAACATGGGTTTATAATGTAACCATGGGGTCATATTTTCAAATAATTTACTCTAGTATTCAATAACTTCTTTCCACACTTATGTTACAAAATGAGAATCAAATAACTTAAATGTGCTTAAATTATATTACTAAGTTGTTTCAATTGAGTTGAGTTTTGCAAAATTAAAGTTAATTTAAAACAGTAGTAAACGCTTTGAAAATATTCCCCCATATTTTTTACATACAATATGAATAAACTATAGGCACTACACCTTTAAATACTTAACAAGTGTTATAAACTGTGATTGCTTACAGATGCTTGAAAAGAATAAATTGGTAACACCCTAGCGTGGCTGTGACAATAAAATATTTAATCAAACAATCTGAACAAGCTGGAGTAGATTGACACATCTGAATATTAAAATGAATAGATGGGAAGAGTGAAGGAAATACAAGAGGTTAATGGAATGGAGTTGAGCGGGCTGACAACTACATTGTCACTGATGGATTAGGTGTGTATAATAGAAACCAAAAGCCAATTATTTTCATTTTAACAAGGCATTCTTATCCCATGAAGAGGCTCTCTTCTGTGGCATTTCATTATAATCTCAGATGCAGTGGGTTTTATGCATTTTATACAGTTTAGTGGGGGGTTTGAAATATATTCTGCTTTTCCTTAGTTCTTGACTGTATAATTACAAAGATTTACATACGAACACAAGAACATTTACAAACAACATGGGGCCTTTTGGCCCATCAGTGCTCGTCTGGTTTCTAGTAGCTAGGTAATCCTTAACGCTCTCTGTGTAAAGAAGTGTCGCCTACTCTTCATTCTAATTCTGTCGCCACTTAAATTCCAACTGTGAACTTAAATTATGAACTTTGTCAACTCCTTTTATAATTGTAAAGACTTCAATCGAGTCCCCTCTAATTCGTCTAAATTCTAAGCTTTATAATTTCAGTCCTCTTAATCTATCTTCATATCTCATTCCTTTAAGCCATGGGATTGATCTGGTTGCTCTCCGATGGACTCTCTCCATGGTCGTAAAGTCCCTTTGTAGTGATAGTGTTTCCATTGCTGTGACTACAGGGATATTATTTAAGTTTTTACCAACTTGAAATGCCTATTTGAATTTCACCTCTAGCTGCAACTTGGTATCCGATCAGAAAGACTTAGGATGAATGGTTGACTATAAGCAACAGATGTTACCAAGCTACTAGACCCTTAAGGCAAAGTCCAGTCTGGGAAAGGGCCAAACCTCACAGGAGGACAATGGCCAAAGGCCATACACTGTGGGTCACCAGCCAAGATTGGCAACTTGCTGATTGCATGACTCACCCTGCACTCCAAAAGGCAGTGCTTTTACCAGGTGAGTGCCAGAGGACCCCATTCAACTGTATTTTCAATCACACATAGCTGTTTAAAATTGGCTTTTTTCAATAATCAAAATCCCATTTTGTTCCAATTCTGTGTCCAATGAAATAAAGATGCTAAGCCCAGGTTTGTATGTTTTAGGCATTGTTTCATATCCCATTACATTTGTGACAGCTTTAGATCAAAATTACTTATAGATCTAAGATTAAATTTGAAATTTACATTACCATCATCTTGTCAAAAGATAAAGAAAAAAATCCATACTCAAATGCTTATATTATTGCAGTTTGTTAACAAATCCCCACTGAAAGTAAATCCTTGGTCAGTAACCTTTGTCAGGCTTGTCTTAGAACATATATCCACTGTTCATTAATACATACAGTATCTCCCTCCATCTTTTTAGGATTTATAGTGGAAAGAGGACGAAGGTGTTGAGATGGTACTGCACTTGTGCAGGTTTTGAACTGATCAATATATGGCTAGGTCAAGGGCTGGCAATGAGAACTATCCACTGCCAAATTACAGCTAACTGGCTGTGGTCCACAGTGAAATTAACAGTTTGATTATCCATGGTGCTATGGCAGGTGCTCTTTAACCCACTTAGTAACAGCATGTAACCAGAAAACTAATGTTCCTATTTTCAGCTATTGCTGGTCCCCAGGTATCAGGCAGTACTGTATCGTATGATGCACTGAGCTAAGGACAGACCCCTGAGGAGTTTTGCATTTATAAATTTGGTAGCTGCAGTATTTCGTGATGTATATTGTCATCTCAAGAGCATGGCCAGCTGTTCTGTTTGCCTGGGAATATGAGCGTAAGACGTAAAAGTAAAAAAGATGCTGAATGAGTTTGTTTAGTTTCAGAAAGTCATTCAAGCAAAACACTGATGTAAGTTGATGTCTGTGTCGAAATTTGCTGTACGTGTCTCTATGTCTTTGCTGTGTGGATGCTGATACAGAAGGGAGGATTGATCCATAATTTGTCTGTTAAAATGTAACTTGGGTATAATAATTAATATATGCAAACTCAAGGGACACCATTGACAGATACAGTATGCAGGGAAATTATGAATATGCAGCTCTACTACACGTCACATTAAATGCCAATGGTCAATATTTCAATGTTAATTGATAGTTAAACAAAGGGGTTTCATGGCCATGATTTTAATATATCTAAAGCTCCTGCTGAAATGTCCCTCCTGATTTTACTGCTTTGACACTGTATATATACTGTACTCCCATTAACTACTTTATTAAACTTTTTTTTTTTTAACTTTCTTTTAGATTTGGTGATGCTTTACATTGTGTCTCTAATTACTGTGCATTTACGTAGTAGTTACTTAGTACATACAGTATATATGCACTACACATAATTACAATGTTATTAAGCAAAGTAAAAATGTACTTGATGTGTAAATCTTTTTGCATGATATAAACCCTAACGATAAGCCTAACCTGAACCCTAGCCTCCCTAACATAACAGTAAACCTAACCCAATCCCTAACCCTTTTCTGATACAATTGTTTACTTACATTTATAGTGCAAAAAGATTTACACATTAAGTAAATTGTAATTATGCATAAAACATTGTAATTATGTTTAAGTATACATGTATTTACTAAGTAACTGATATGTAAATACACCGTAATTAGAGACAATTTAAAGTGCTAGCGGTTTGGTTCTTACTGAACCCCATACCTAATGTTAATTCATAATGAACACACAGTGAAGAGAGGAATCTAAACAGTGGCAGACCTTAATACCCTCACTATTTAACTCTAAATAAATCCTGCTTTTGACCCGCATGACTAATACAATGAAAGTACAGTGTCTTTTAGGATGTTTGCTATTAAGAGCTGACTTTGTTTATATGATTAAAATACACCACAGGGTTGCAAATATAAAAATGTCTTTAATAGTTATTTCCTCTGAGTTCAAAATGATTTACAGAATCTAGAAGGGTATCAGGAGTTGATTTATAAAAACATTACATTTTTAAAGAGAATTTAAAGAAAGCATTACAGTAACTTGTTTCCGGGGGAATACTTTTATGGGTACAGAATCAGGTGAAGATTGAACCTGCTTTATGAAATAATCAATTAGAGCTTCAGAAACACTCTGCAGCACAGATGCACATAGCAAAGAAACACCTCTAGAGCAGTTATGTTAACCCATATATAAATTATATATATATATATATATATATATATATATATACAAATGACATGTGTGCATTTTTAAGAAACTGTGGTTTTCCAGACACTATACTTAGAGAAGCTCAGTTAAGAGTATCGACAATAAACAGAAAGGATGCCTTGTACAAAACCAAAACACAGAATACCAACAATCGCATTCCCCTTGTTCTTACATATCATCCTATGACCAAAAAAGTACAACACATACAAAGAAATTTTAGCATTCTTCAAGATGATCCTTCTACAGCTCCTAGAGACAAAAATCTAAGAGAGCATCTGGTCCACAGTAACATTCGACCCAATCTGGACAGTCTTAAGGGTACATTTCCATGCAATAGGTCACGCTGTGCAACTTATAAATACATTCACAGCAACACAGTAGTTAAGGGAGCAAAATCCTCATTTGCTATCCATGATACTTTTACTTGCATTAGTAAAGGCATAGTATATTGCATTGGCTGCATCAAATGTAACAAGATATATATTGGTAAAACAAAACGACGCTTGGCTGATCGCTTCGTGGAACATCTGAGAAGTATACGAATTAACACCTCTACCTTTCCTGTCGCCAGACATTTTAACAGAAATGACCACACTATAGAAGACATCACAATTTGTGAGATGATTCAATGCTATGGAACTAATGCTGTCAGGAAACAAAAGGAATGTGAACTTATTTTCAAACTAGGCACTTTGGAGCCATTTGGAATGAACATTCTATTCTGAGGTCATCATCATCATCATCAACATTCTGGAATTTTGTTAAAAAGACTACTTGTTTGTTTTTTATCAACTTCTTAAAGCACTGTTTTTTTGTATTCAGCCGATGAAGGACTTGTAGTCCGAAACGTCCTGATAATTGATTTGTAATCATTTATTCTACCTTTTTAAGTACTTGAAATATCCTGTTCTCTTTTTTTCTTTTTTCTTATTGATCATTTTGGTACACAGCAGTTTTCCTTTTTCTCAAACTATATATATATATATATATATATATATATATATATATATATATATATATATATATATATAATTGATCATTAATCTGTGATGATATATATAATAGATGGATGCAGGCTATATTTGCATCCTGAGCCAGTAAAAAAAGGCATAATACTGCAGTAGTGACGTCAAAATGGCATATTCGTCTAGAAGACTATACTTGACCTTTGACCCCTGTGCACCCTGACCACTTGCAAACAAAATGTCTTGTTTTAAATCTCTCGACATCGCCCACAATTTTTGGTCTCTTTTAACAAATCTGGCTTTGTGAAGATTTGCAATCATCCTCCACCAACGTCAACACCAACCAAGCGAATGAGACAATAAACCTTCGACTCTGACAGCGACTAAAAAATAAAATAAAAAGCATACCCCATTGAAACACCTTTTCCTTACAAATACGTTATTTTTTGTAATTCATTATCTACCCAATTTAATTCACCATTCCTGAACTGTTAAAAAGAAAATTATATTTAAGATTCTTTAATATTGACTTAATTTACATTATTATTATTAATTTAATTCACTTGCATTTTAAACATTAACACCCATGTATTGTCTTTTTTTTTTATCACATATAATATCCATTTATTATTAAAAAATAATAAATGGGTTTCAGTGAGTTAAAGGAAAATAATTCCTTCTCTGGTTTCTGTGACAGTTTATAGACTACTCAACCTAACAATCTCGTAACTTATGATGTCACATAAACCCTAGATCGAATTATTTTCCTGTAACTCAGTGAAGCCCATCTATTATTCTAGTTTTAGCCCAAAGAGCCAATTTCCCAACATTTCGGTATGGTTAACATGCCTTTGTCAAGGAAAAGTGTGTTTAAAAACAAACAATTGAGGTATTTATAGACTTTTGATGCCATGGAAACCATACATTTATTTTTCTTTGAATTTAATGTCTTTGTGATGTCATTCACTATATAGCTAATGATGTAACAATCTACTGTTCCTTTCTATTTAAACATTTGGGCATCAAGGTGACTAGTCAATTTATCCATTTATTTCCTTTTATTCTTCTATACTGTACATTATCTAATTTAATTTTTTTCTAAAACCACAACCTATAGGTCACCCATGGTGTGTCTGTTCCTTGTAAAGTGCTGAACAATTGATTAATTAACTTTTTTTTTCTTCTTATATTTAATAGGTGGTTCTGTACTCTTTTATATAATGATGTACCTGTCTCTCCTACATATTTTATTTGATTACATTTTATGCAAAATATACCATATACAAGGTTGCTATCCTTGCATGACGGATTTTTTAAAACTGAATATTTTTCAATTTGGGGAAAAAAATAAAACATCATATAAATTAGCATTTAAGAAGATACAACCTCAATTCCGCATATGGAGGCAGTTTGTGTCCGTCTGCTGTCACACAGAGCATTACAGTTATGCACTGCTTCTCATTTTCAGTTGTGATTACTCACACCTGTTTTTCTCCCAATTTGTAAACTGTGGTATTGCTTGGCATGTTGAAAGATACGGGGGTCTGATCAGCACCTGTCCAAGCTGGTACTGTTTATTAGATCTGAGTCTAATATTGAAATGCTGGAATTGTAAAAGCTTCACTTCGAATTCTTCAGGAAGCGAATTACACTTCTTTGAATATGGCTGCTTGTATGTCACGGATAATTCGAGATCGGGCAGTGATGTCTTTGTTCGTCTTTTCTCGGCAGTCAGTCACATTGCTGTTTGTGTACTCGGGTAGTCACATCTTTTGTTGCTGATTTTAATACACACATCACTATACAGTACTCCAATTTATTCAAATCTGTTTTTGAGAAGAAAAAGTGGTTTAAAAAGTGCCTTAAATTTGAAGGAATTAAATTTAAAGCTTAATTTCATTGCTTTCATTTCCCAAGAAACTTCAGTCGCCCAAACCGCAGTTTAAGGAACAGTGTGCAGCATGAGTACCCTGAGGTCTGCCTTCGATAAATACACCTATTGCAGCATGAGGAGAAGGGTATTCTGTACAATAAACATGCACATTGAAAAGGCTATTCTGTATAAATATCTTAGAAATATATGTATTTATTTTAAATGAAGCCTCCAGTACATGGTTATAGTTAAAATTATTAATTTGGATATATCCCATGAAAGATCTTGGTATTGTAATAGACTCATCATTCAGCAATTAAATGGGAAAGCAGAATAGTTATATAGTCAAAAGTGTAGAGTGCAAATCTCTGAAGGGTAACCTTGCCTCTCTTATTTTGACTGACTCATATATTAAATATGTACTGCAGACTCAGCTAATAGTGGAAAATGAAATGCCCCTCGGGAAGACTATTGTTACCTCCAGGGTGAGCGAAAGCTTGCAGCTTCGGGCATTATAGCCCCCTGTCGGTAACAATAATCTTCTCTTGGGTCAATCGTTTTCCACTATAGTCCTCCTCCAGTCCATATTTACTATATATTAAGCGTGTGCAGAGACCCAGGTGCATATGTACAGTGGAGTGGCTGGTATCCTCAGGTAGACCTTGCAAGCTTCTCCTCAGGTAGACCCCTCCTCCTAGTTTAATGCATACTGATCACATATTATTTAATTAGGTTGACAGGATGAAACTGAATACATTTTCAGCTTGCCAGTGATCCAACTGGAATATTTCTAAGTTACTCCGGCAAGAAACACCAAGTTGTACAAAAAGAAATAAAATAATAATTATTATTTGCAGTGGTGAAACTGTTGACTGAGTGGGTTAAAAGCTGAGTGGGCACACGTTGAATGCCAATCATATGGTACAACCCTTCAACACAATTCTCCAATAAGAACCTAGGGTGCTATTGTTTAATACCAATTATAAAAGGGCAATAGAAGGAGCAATCTCATTAGCTAACAAGTGTTCACTTGGGAGGGGTAGGGCCGCACAACACCCTTAACCGTATGGATATTCGACCACATGGTGCTGAACAGCACCCCTAAGTGTGCATATATTGGAGCCTGCTGCATTTACAGATTTCATGATGTTTCAATGAAGACCTTGAATCTGCTCAAAACAAATACGTTCCTGTAAAACAGGGGTGTCCAATCATGGTCCTGGAGGGCTATTCCACTCCAGCTTTAACTGGTAAAAGTTCAAACGAGATAATTAAATACTTCAAGGTCTGGATGGGGGTTTAATTGGTTCAATTAAACAATTTAGAAAATTGTTGGAACAAAGACCAGGAGTGGAAAGGCCAACTTTGGCCACCCCTGCTCTAAAAGTCTGGTGATTTATTACAGTATTCTGGCTTCTCATTAAAGATATACACAGAAATTAAAATCCCTAGATATAAGTAATCTATTTACACAGCCTTAGTAGATTTTAGGACTTTATTTCAGAACATTTATGTAAATGTCTTCTTCAAACTGACAAGGCAGGGCTAATTGAAATGTTTGTCATTGAATGTATTAAGTTTCTTTTAGTATTTCTAAATCTAGCACTATTGACTGGTTAATAGTTATGGATGGCAGATGATTGGATGTATGTAATGTGTTTTTAAAAAAAAAAAAATAATACATCCAAGATAATTCATGTAGTGAGTCTACGAAGCTTGTAGCAATTATTAATAATTTAAAAAAAAAACAGTTTTAGTATTAAAAAAACACTAAGTTGTGAGTAGTGTGTGAACCATGTGACTGTATAATGCCCCTGATAAACTACAATCAGCACCCTCAACCAGCTGACTGTCTTACAAGATATTTCTTGACCGCCACTTTGGATTGGGAAACTGTCTCTGCAGCCAACTGTACTTAGCTTACAACAATATATCAATAACAATAGAGTAGCTAGCCCAGCAGCTGCTGGAGCTGCAGTGAGGACTAGCAATACAAGTCAAACAAAGCAGAAACTGTGTCTGTGTTCACGTGCTGCTTTTAGATATACTGTAACCCCTTGCATGTGACGGGCCTTGCAGCCCCAGCTGAGTGACAGATAAGCTACCATTCAGTGTCTGTCTGACCCCGGTTCCAATGAGAGAGCCCAAGTTTGCAGGTGGGCGTGGGAGCTGTTAGATGATGTGCGAAAAAAACAGAGAAATCCTTCCGCAATGCAAGCGAGAAAACACAGAAAATAGCAAAACTAATTCCATTTGATTTTGAATCATTTAAATTTAGTGATTTGCCTGAAGCGTTATTTAAAACACTGGTGTGCTTAAGAAACAAAATCAAGAAGACAAGTTTTGGCTAAAGGCTCAGGTTATTATTATTATTATTATTATTATTATTATTATTATTATTATTATTATACTGTAAAACAATAAGGGACATTTTTACAAGGTAAAGGTATGCAATGTTTTCCATTTCAGAGAATTTAAAAAAGTCAAACTGTTTTATTTATTACTAGCTTTAGATGCTTACCTTTTCAAACCAATTGTCTTTGCAAAGTTTAAAATGTTTGTCATCCAAAGGGTACTTAAAGGTAATGCATAGAGTGTCTACCTAAAATAGGGAAAAGGAAATGTTACCCAAATAAAGGGAAACCTTCCCAGGTGATAGAATCTACATCCGTTACTACACCTTCCTAAGATACCCTTCAAAAAACAAGGGTTGACCAGCAAAATGACTTTGTTTAATGCATGTTGGTAATGTATGGAGTTCCATCCTAATAATCACAGAATTGTGTGCTAAGTGTATGTAGTAAACAGTAGTAAATGGTCACTACAATGTAGCGACTTGTAGGTCATAATGTACCTGCATTCTGTGCATTGCTACTTGCTAAAGGCAGAATGAGCAGCAAATCTACCCCAAAAAAACTCCCATATGTGATTGTGCCCTATTTCCTGTGCCAGCAAAGCGCTGATAATGTAAGCAAATGCCCAGGTCCAGAATGTAAAGCTACAGGTAGGAAACCATAATTTAATTGACAGGAAAATCCCTGCAACTATACCTAAAAGTCAAGCAGAATTTGGAACAAGGGAGTAACTTCCACATTGAATAGCAGTGAACAATGTGTTCCAGCTAGGTACATTTAAACCTACCTCTCCTTGCAGTCAGCGCCATGCTTTGAGCTTACCTCCCCTCACCAGCCTCCACCTCAGTTTTGGACAGGGGGGTAGGCCTGTCTTCCTGCTTGTCTCAGTGCGAGAGATGTCAATCATTAATTCTGATGGAGCACCAAGTGCCCCAAAAGACAAGACCGAGTGTCAAAACCAAGCAACACAAAATGCTGTGATACGGGCTTATGTCAACTGTTTTTATCCTTGAATGAATAATTGTTTTTAAATCACAAGAGTTGTTCTTACTGAATGGTTAATACATCACATGTCCACATCCTCTTGTATAAATTTGAATAATCACGCTTTTGACACAGACCTTTACGGGGCAGGACTTCTCAAAGGCTCTGTCCTGTTTACAACATGTCAATGATTTAATTTGGTAAGAAGCCTCTTTAGTAAGAATGTTTAGGGGGTTGGTTTGATCAGCCTATGTCCTGATAATCCACAGCTAAATATATTTCAGCACCAGGGATTCCCACTGGTGTACTTCACTTGCTTTAGGGTTAATCCCAGGATAACCACAGATAGATGGTTTATCCAATGCAGGAGGATTCTCCAGTGCTGTAAAATGCTCTAAAAAGATTCAGCTGTGGCTTATACCAGTGGAGTATATGTTAATCAAATTGATCCTTACATAAGACATGAGTTATGGAAGAAAATTGAAATAGAAACCATAATTAATTAAGGTCTTTTTTTATTTTTTACTGTAACTATTTGTGCTTTCACTTTCAGCACTTCCAGAACATTTAGTTAATAGGATTAGGGTAGCGGAATGAACCACATCCCTAGATTTACGGAAAGCTTCCAGAACAGTATAGTACAGTACACTATATATATATGACATACTGCACATAACTTTCAAAATACACTGACATAGTAATGAAAGGTACAGTAGAAAGCAAAGAAACAAAGCCAGATATTTACATTTAAATGCTCTTTTGAAGCTCAGCAAAAAACAACACAGTGGATGCTCAGCAAAACATAATTCCAGAACGTTCCACATCCTGTGATGCTTCAGAAGCCAGCCTTGGGTCAGACATGGACAAAGGTCACTGGTTATTTGATCTAACAGAAAGCAAAAGGGTTCAGGATATCAGGATAACACAAGAAGCAGCCTGCAGTTACAGTACATATAGACAAGCAACCAAAGTCAAAACTGAAGCAGCCTGCAGTTACAGTACATATGGACAAGCAACCAAAGTCAAAACCAGCGACACCAACACATTTTAATAACAAGTTCCTCTAGAAGCACTGAACCTATGCAGAAACATAAATGTATAGATCCATATGGTCAGTTTATGTTGTTATATCTAAAAAAGCAGGTTCCCTTAACATGTACACCCAGGTGGTCAGGTTCTGTCATCCCATGCACTTCCAGGGAAGGAGGCAGAAGGATATTTTATCTTTGGTTTAGAGCTGCATAATATTACTGTTGAAATGTGTGGCTTCCAAGGGAGCTCTGGTCTCAGGACTGGCATACAAACTGCAGATGTCCTGCATCTCAGTCTTGTATTCTAGCCACAGCAGAGATCCTACTGGCTTTCCTGCTAATTGGCTGGGCTGTGTTAAATGCCACAAGGGCCCGCAAAGGGAATCAATTCTGTGCTCTCAGAAGGTATAATTGAAAAGGAATTCTGACTCTGAAATTGCTCACCCTGAGAGATGGATAATCCAAAGCAGATAATCCATTAAACAGATGCCTTGAGGGAGCTTGCTTTTTAAAGAAAATAAAATATAAACAATGAGTGAAGAATGAAGATTGTTTTTTTATATTAAAGGCTCTCATACCATTTCCTTGTAAATGTCAGCGATTCACAACCTTCCACACATTGCACATAGAATAGTGATGACAAAAATACCTCTGTAATCTTTAGTATAACGTAACCATACTATATTATTAATATGCGTTACCATACTTCGCTTATTCTTTACACTGCTCACATATGCTCTCCAAAGCTTTCACTGTGCTTTATTCCACTTTGCTTTGCATTTACTATGGAAATTTCATAAGGGTGTAATTCTCCTTTATACATCTTTGTGAGAGTGGTCAAGTAATCTGCAATGTTGTTCTGGCAGGAAAGCATGCAAAGGCAGGAGGATTGAGGTTTACAACCACAAGAATTTATTTTTCTGAACCAAGCGAACAGGAACTTTACACACACTGGAACATGTTTAACTTTGTACAGGAAACAAAAAAAAAACCAAACAAACAAACAAAACAAAATAAACAAAAATACTATTTGCAGGTCTATACTTGTTAGTTTTTACACAGGACATTAATGCTATCCCTCAGCCTATTCTCACCACCATTCACAGTCACAGTAACCACCCCAGACTCAGACTGAAAGAGCCTTATTTATACCCAACAGGTAGCCACGCCTCCCAACTAGCCCAGATGGATGGGTGAATTTAAAATCCAAGCATTTTTACAATGTGCTTAAAATTCAATAAATATATTTAGATTCCTCATATCACCAAGGCATCTATATATGTATAAACATTATACACATTTTTACATTTTTTTGTTTACCTTACAGCAAGTAACACCATCAGTCAAACTTATAGAATGCCCCTGTTACTCAGCCTATAATGGTACCTTCCTATAAGCATGACTGATCCTAAGGTAGGTATTATAAGGGCTTGAGCTCAAAATGGCTTCCCTATTGCTTCAAAATGGAGACTTCCCAGGAAGGTAGGTATTTAAACAAGGAACTGGGGATGGGAGAGAATCTAAAGAGGCATGTCAAATTCAGGTTAAAGTATCCTGCCATTCCCGCTACCCGCTGAGTAAACACAGAGGTGTGTGCTACAGTAACCTTCGTCAAATTCCTATTACCCTTGCTCAATCATATGCTCCTGATTGGACCAATTTACGCTTAGGTTTATTTAATAACAGGTTTCTGTCTAATAAGGCTCTGTTAATTAGTGATTTTATTCAAGATTACAACATTGATATTCTCTCTTTAACAAACTTGGCTTGGACTAAATGACAATGTTTCCCTGATTGAGGCTTCTCCACCTAACTATTCTTTTTTCCAGAAAGCTTGCTCTAGTGGGCAGGGAGGTGGACTTGCTACTGTTTTCTGTAGTGAACTCAGAATCAAACAGGAAATTGTTGAAGGCTATTCATCTTTTTAGTTTAACCTTGACATTAAACACTTCATTACCTGTTCATATTGTAATTATTTATCGGCCACTTAAGTCAAACCCGCTACTTCTGACTGAATTTGGGGATCTTCTATCAATATAGACAGTCAAATATGACATGATTATATTATAGGGTGATTTTAACCTTCATGTTGACATTGATTCTGATTCTAACTCTTTTTTATGAGGCCACTGGATTCCTTAGATTATATCCTGCGTGTCAAAGGTCCTACGCGTAATCGTGGTCATACTTGAGATCTGGTCATTTCTCGTGGTTTAGCTGTTAAGAATGTCATAACCCTAGATCTTACTATTTCTGATCATCTTGCCATTCTTTTTGAGGTGAATCTGCCAGTATCTACAAAGACTGTGGACCGTACATTTAAATACCAGGTAATTAATTCTTCAACTGCTGTTAAGCTTTCTAATGTATTGAGCTCATTACCACTCTGAGTCCTTATCAGTAGATGAGCTGGTTAATACCTACAACACCACCTTGACTGGTATCTTACATCAACGGTTCTCAAACTGGGGTCCGCGGATCTCAGGGAGTCCGCAAAATATTACAAACTCTTTCTTAAAAACATTTTTTTAAAAAGAGTCGATTTGTCTGAGTAAAACAGATAAAACTACTGTTTACACAGCGCAGTATTCCATGGTGCATGAGCAACAATGTAATAATCACATTTAGGATGACAATATGACTCCATAGCACCGTGATAATGTAAAAAAAACATAAAAAAGAACTGCTTTGTGATAGCGAATCAGAAGTGACGTTCGTTTTTCTGAGACATCTTTGGCGGGTGGAAGTGGAAAATATTTTTACAGTGTGTGAGCAAACTACATTGAAAATGGATACCTATTTAAAACATCCTCATAGTAGTTGAAACCTGCAAAGTTGAAACGACACCTGACAACAAGGCACCCGGAGTATAAAGATAAATCCAAAGACTTTTTTTAAAGAAAGAAGAATACAGTTAACAGAAAACTCAAATGACAAATAACGTCGGTTCCAGAAAAGGCTCTGAAAGCATCCTTCTTAACAGCTCTTCGGATTGCAAAAAGTAAAAAAAAAAACACACTATTGAAGAACTGATTCTTCCAGCTGCTGTAGAAATGTGCAAAGTGCCGTTAGACAGTGGTGAATTTTGTTAAGTCCAGACCATTGAATTCATGCCTGTTTGCAAAGCTGTGTTCAGAAATGCGTGCAGAACATGACAAATTATTGTTTCATACAGAAGTGCATTGGTTATCTCGCGACAGAGTCTTGGAAAGAGTTCTTTAGCTTCGCAATGAGCTGCTGGTTTTTCTTTCTGTGCACAATCCCATACTTGCTGCAAACTTTTCTGACACGACACAGATCACAAAGTTTGGATACCTCGCAGACATTTTTAACTTGTTGAACGCGCTGAACCTGTACACACAAGGGGGTAAGACAACCACACTTGAGGTGAGTGACAAGATTGAAGCATTTCGGTAGAAAGTAGAGATTTGAAAAACTAGACTGAGCAGCAGAATCTCAGATATGTTTCTGCTCCTGACAGATTTTCTGGATACTAAGAGCACGACAACTGACTGCGTGAGAGACACTATCGTTGCTCACCTTTCAACTTTGGCAGAGTACTTCAGTGTTTACATTAAAAATATAAACATGGAGGAATATGATTGGGTTCGGGATCCGTTCTCAACTTTTGCTACGTCATCTTGTCGCTTGAGTGGAAAAGCAGAACAGGAGCTGCTCGAACTGTCCTGTGACCACACGCTAAAAATTAAGTTTCAGGAACAGGCATCTTGTCAGTTTTGGCCAACTGTTGCTACAGAGTACCCAGTTTTAGTAACAGAAGCCATGAATGTGTTGCTACCTTTCCCAACAACGTGTGAGGTATCATTCTCTGCACACCCATCTCACTGACTGTAAGTACTGTATAATCTTTTTCTTAAAGCATCACTAACAATATGTGTTTATATAACGTACATTTATATACTTTTGTCAATCAGTTTCTCAGTTCAACGTCTGTGATTAATATTGCTTTTGAAAAAGGGTCCATCAACAAAAAAAGTTTGAGAACACCTGTCTTAGATACTGTAATGCCAATCAAAACTTGAAGAGTATCTGAAAAAAGCTGACCGTGGTTTAATGATTCAACTCGTCAAATGAAATATGAGGGTCATAAACTAGAATCTTACCTGCACGTTCATTACATCGTGCGGAAGTGCCACTTGGTTAAATATAGGAAGGCTCTGGGATTGGCTAGATCATCATATTATTCTAATTTAATTGAAACAAATAAAAATAATCCTAGTTTTATTTTTGCTACCCTAGATAAATCCTTCCCCTACCCTTGACACGGGCTCCTCTCACAGCTGCAATGACTTCTTACATTTCTTTAAAAATAAAATACTAGACATCAGAAATTCCACAGACACCTTCTATTAAGGAGGACACTACACCTGTTAAGGCTACTAATATGGGGGCTTTTTCTTTGATTACCTTGCAGGAACTGACAGAGCTAGTTCAACATATGAGAGCTACTACATGCTCTCTTGATCCTATTCCTACAAAACTATTAAAATATGTTCTTGGTGTTATTAATACCCACATTTTAAAAATTATAAATGGTTCACTTTCCTCCGGTATAGTTCCCTCATCACTTAAGGTAACTATGGTAAAGCCTATGCTTAAGAAACACAATTTGGACCCTAAAGTCCTCAATAACTATAGGCCAATCTCCAACCTACTATTCTTAGATAAGGTTCTAGAGAGAGTTGTTGCAATTCAATTACAAAAAATTCTAACTCTTAATGGTATATTTGAGAACTTTCAGTCTGGTTTTCGTACTGCACATAGCACTGAGATGGCCCTTGTCAAAGTTGTGAATGATCTGCTGATAAGCTCTGACTCAGGCTTTCCGTCAGTTTTAATTCTTCTAGATCTAAGTGCTGCCTTTGATACTGTAGATACTGTAGACTGTCTGGCTTTGTCCTATCCTGGTTCAAATCTTATCTTTCTGATAGGTTTCAGTTTATTGGGGAGTGTAGCAGTGGTTAACAGTGTGCAGGTGCAGGAATGCAGTGGTGATCAATAAACAGACAGACAATGATAATCCAGGTGCAATGATGTTTTTTTTGTATAATCCAAAGTCTCATGACAAACGTCAGTAAATAATAACAATGAGAACAGGCAAGACAGCAGCCTGTATTGCTCTGTTGTTAATCCCCGGGCTTGTCCCGTAATAATAATAGTCCCGTTCCTAAACACGCACACGTAACACAAAACACAAACACAAGTCCACAGTGAGTGCTATAGTGCTCGTGGTGCAAATACAGTTTATCGTGAACAATGGTGCAGTGTTGTCCAGATCAGTGCTGGCCCTTGGCAACAGCTCCAGATCGTGTTCAGCCGTCTAATAACAACAAATACAGTGGTTCTTTAGACACGACAAAAACAAACAAAACACTCACGATTTACAATACACGTTATCCTTCTGGTTCTGCTTTAACCATACAAAGGAAGAGATCACTTCGCTCCGCCCCCTTTTGTACCGTAAATCATGACCCCTTGGTTAACTAGTGCTACCGCTCCTCCAATCCGCCGCTGCCACGTCGTTTCCCTTCCGGGTCAATGATTTAGTGTATCGTAGCTCTGCCCCCTTTCTAGATGACTGACTTCCATCTAACTCTGGGGATGAATTGTCTGGCCATCCAGTCTAGGGCACTGTTCCCTTTACACAGCGCCCTCACAGGTCAGGAGGGAGATTTATCATCAAGAATCATTCTGTCACAGGCACAGGGAGGTAAAATCGGCATTATCGGAAGTTGTCTGTGGTGTTTCACAGGGCTCCATTTTAGGTCCCTTGCTGTTTTCATTATATATGCTACCGTTAGGTGACATTATCCGCAGACACAGAGTGAACTTCCATTGCTATGCTGATGATACTCAGGTATATTTGTCCCTAAAGCCAGGAATTTCTTCTGCCTGGGTGTTATTAGCTACTTGCCTTACAGACATCAAGCATTGGATGTCACAGAATTTTCTAATATTGAATTCAGATAAAGCAGAGGTTATGCTAGTGGGATCAGAGAACCAACTAAAAGGAAATGTGGGATTACATGAGCTTGACCCTTGCAGACTCTCATCAAAACTCTAACTAGAAATTAAGAGTTTAGGGGTCATCTTTGATCCTGATCTGAAATTTAGACCAATTATTTCTGTATCTGATGCCGAGAGACTAATGCATGCCTTTGTTTCATCTAGAATTGATTCTTGTAATGCACTTTTTTTCTGGTGTCCCAAAACGTGTGGTATCCGCTTGCAGCTTGTTCAGAATAACACTGCTAGAATTCTGACTATAACCAGGAAAAGTTAATATATTACCCCTGTTTTGACCTCTACACTGGATCCCTGTGCAGTATAGAATTGATTTTAAGATTTTGCTGTTAACTTACAAGCCCTGAATGGATTAGCACCTAGTTATTTGCAAGAGTTACTGACCCTGTATCTTCCAAACCATAGTCTGAGATCACAGGATGCAGGGCTGCTGATTATTCCTATCGTCAACAAAAGCAACACGGGAGGTAGGGCTTTTTCTTGTAGAGCTCCTAAATTAAGGAATGCTCTGCCTTCGTTTATCAGGGAAGCTAAAAACACATTTTATAAAATGATTTTCTTATCTCAGTGGGTTTTAATGTAACTTTAAAATCGCTGCTTTTATGTGATTTTTTGTTAGTTAAATGGTCTGATTGTCGCAGTTGTGTGACATGCTATACAAATGTATGGTGGTTTGCTCTTTTTTTCTGCTATGTACTATACAGTGCTTTGCGATACTATAAAGCACTATAAATATATAAATAAACAAACAACCCAGCAAAGCCGCTTCAGCTCTGGTATTTAATTGTTTTAAATTATTTTAAAACATTTGATTCCTCGAGCACTTCTGATAAAGTTTGCATTTTCTTACATACTTATTCTCACCGCTGTTAGTTTCGGTTCTTTGTTTTGTGTGTGTTTGCAACAATCACTACTAAGCCGTCATCATCTGAAATGTGCTGATGATCGTACTTCTGACCAACAACTTATATAGCAGCATTAACTTTTGTTTACTGCTTTTACCTGGTGAAATGGATCCCCCTTACAGACAACAGGTAAGTTGGTTTCATTATTACAATATAGTTGTACAGCATTTATATTTATTAGACAGTTTGTTTTAAAAGTCCATGTCCCATAGAGAAGTTTTTTCAGGGAGGGGCGCTGCTCCATCACAGCCTTCTTCTCTCAGATCTTATTTTTCTTGCTTATTTATTGAAATTATAAATCTCGTATGAGAAATCCATCAATCACTGTGAAGGATTTGTCAAAATTCTCTTATATATCTTATTCTGTGTATGCAATATACACCATAGTCCTAAAGTAAAACAATACAAATAAATAAAGAATATAAAAAATAAAAAAAAATGAAAAAAACATGAGTACATTCTATTCTTTGTTGGTGTGTCTTTTTAGGGTGTTTCTTACTATAACAAAAATTATTTGACACAGCTTCACTTTGCAGTCTTCCAAACTGCATGAGACAATACGACAATAACAGACATTCACCAAACAGAAATTGAATTTATATCACTGGAATCTCACACATAACCCTTTTATTTTAGGATTCCCGAGAGAGTCCTGTGTCCTGAGAGAAAATATTGTTTGTGTAGCAGAAACTAAGCAGGTAATTCATATTTGCTCCCAGTAAATAACTCACAACTTATGATACTGAAAAACTAATTTACCAGGATATCATCTGCGGGAATGAGATGTCATTTTAACAAACCATCTCTTTTTTGAACTCTAAAAGTAATCATGTTTGCCTGGCTTTCTCCTTAGTGGTTGTTTTTAAGAGACTGCTCTGGTGGGTTTTTTTTATTACAAGCCAGCATTGCCAAATGCCAGTGGAGTTATTGATTGCGCCCTCATTGCTTTAGTGCCCGACACGACGGATGAAGATATGTTCTGTAATGGGAAGTCATTGCACTCTGTTACTGTACAGGCAGTGTAAGATGCATGTTGCAGGCTTGCAAGCCAGCTTTCAAAGGTCATGTCCTTTGGACGCTTCAGGACATTAGAGATCCCATCACACTTTTCAGAAGAAGCTCCCCCACTAAAAACTACAGTATGGTATTGCTAGAGTCCTGTAGTATGCATGCATGCAGTTCTATTATACAGTGTGTGTGTATATATATACTGTATATATATATATATATAATTTTATTTTTTTAAATGGGTCATCCTATCAATAAGGTATAGGACAAGGTGGTGCAGATGGTTCATTTACTAGTGTTTGGTGCAGTGTTGTAGTCAAGCAAGAACTTGCATAATGTAGGTAGGGCTTCTGATTTTCGGTTTTATCCGATCAAAACCAATAAAACACCCTGAGGTGACTGTAATATATATATATACACTACCGGTCAAAAGTTTTAGAACACCTCCATTTTTCCAGTTTTTATTGAAATTTACGCAGTTTAATGTCTCAATGTACTCTGAAATTAAAGCATAGAACAAATAAACAATTGGAGATAAAAAAGAAATCATGGAATCGTTTTGTTTAACAAAATTTAATCTAAATTTTTGACTCATCAAAGTAGCCACCTTTTGCAGATATAACAGCCGAACACACTCGTAGCATTCTTTCTACAATGGAAAACAAATATTGTTCGGAAAGTTCTTCACAACACTGTTGCAGAAGTTCCCACAAATGTGTCGCACTTGTAGGTTGCTTTGCTTTCACCCTTCTGTCCAGTTCATCCCAAACCAACTCGATGGGGTTTAAGTCTGGAGACTGTGCTGGCCATTTCATGATTTGAAGCCTACCGTCTTGTTCTTTTCTTCTAAGGTAGTTCTGACATAGCCTGGAGGTATGTTTTGGGTCATTATCTTGCTGTAGGATGAACCCCTGACCAACTAGGCGTATACCAGAGGGTATTGCATGGCGCTGCAAAATGCTGTGGTAGCCGTTTTGGTTCAGGGTGCCACTCACTCTGTGCAAGTCGCGACTCTGGATCCAGCAAAAGAGCCCCAGACCATCACGCTTCCTCCTCCATGTTTGACAGTTGGTGTCACACACCGAGGAACCATCCTTTCGCCTACTCGACGGCGTACAAAAGCCCTGCGTGATGAAGCGAAGATTTCAAATTTTGATTCATCGGTCCATAAGACCTTCTTCCAGTCTTCAGTAGTCCACTGGCGGTGCTTCATGGCCCAGGCAAGCCTCTTTTCTTATTTTCCCATCTTAGCAATGGCTTTCTTACTGCCACTCGACCTGTCAAACCTGCAGCTCGAGTCTTCTCTTCACAGTTGAAACTGAGACTTGCTTACTTCGACCAGTGTTAAGCTGTGCTTGAAGCTGTTGTCCTGTGAGCCGCCTATCACGCAAGCTGTTGACTCTCAGAAACTTGTCTTCTGATTCTGTTGTGGCTTTGGGTCTGCCAGACCTCTTCCTGTCAGAGTTTCCTCCAGTTTCCAAGTGCCTTTTGATGGTGTAGGAAACTGTACTCACTGACACCTTGGCTTTCTTTGCAATTTCTCTAAAGGAAAGACCTACACTTTTAAGGGTTATAATGGTCTGTCTGTCTTCATTTGTTAATTGTCTTTTTCTCGCCATTATGATAGCAATATACTACTTCCTGCAGTAGAATACTGTCCAAATAATGCTTAAGAGGGTGTAGTAACACAGTCTGTTCCAACACTGCTTTTATACAGACAGAGGGTTTGTATGTAATCAACAAAAGTTGGGACACCTGTAGGAATTGTTAGCATCAACTTTCAAGGCTTAATTTACTTCCATTGCTGCAGAACAGCTGTAAGTTGTTAACCCATTACTTGTTCCCTGAAAAAGGCCTTTTTGTATAACTCTGAAATGTACATCATTTTTCAGTTTTTGGTAACCTAAACTTTTTTTTTAACCTCTGGCAGTTTACCGCTTACCTTTGTACCATTTCAGGTTATTCACTGGACTTGAACTGCTTAAATTTCAATAAAAACTGGAAAAATGGGGTGTTCTAAAGCGTTTGACCCGTAGTGTTTATATATATATATATATATATATATATATATATATATATATATATATATATATATATATATATATATATATACAGTCACATTTCTCAAATTATAAAAAAATGAAGCGTCACAATTATTGGCACCCTTGTTTTCAGTACTTTGTGCACCCTCCCCTTGCAAGGATAACAACACTTTTTCTATAATGTTTAATGAGATTAGAGAACACATTGGGAGGAATTGTAGACCAGTCCTCCATACAGAATCTTTCCAGATCCTTGATATCCTTCGGTCTGCGCTTATGGACTGCCCTCTTCAATTGAAACCACAGGTTTTCAATGGGGTTCAAGTCCGGAGACTGAGATGGCCATTGCAAAATGTTGATTTTGTGGTCCATTAACCATTTCTTTGTGGATTTTGATGTGTGCTTGGGGTCATTGTCTTGCTGGAAGATCCACTTGCGGCCAAGTTTCAGCCTCCTGGCAGAGGCAACTAGGTTTTTGGCTAAAATGTTCTGGTACTGGGTAGAGTTCATGATGCCCAGGACCAGTGGAAGCAAGACAGCCCCATAACATCAAAGATCCACCACCATATTTTACAGTAGGTATGAGGTTATTTTCTGCACACACATCCTTCTTTCGACGCCAAACCCACCGCTGGTGTGCGTGGCCAAAGAGCTCTATTTTCGTCTCATCTGACCATAGCACTCGGTTCCAATCGAAGTGTCAATGCCGTTTAGCAAACTCCAGGCGCTTACGTTTGTTGGTTGCTCTCAATAAAGGCTTTTTTCTGGCAAGCCTTCCAAATAGCCTATTGGCATGGAGGTGGCGTCTAATTGTAGATTTAGAGACTTGGTGACCGCAAGATGCAACCAAATTCTGTAATTCTCCAACTGTGGACCTTGGATTTCCCTTTGCCTCCCGAACCATCTGCCTCACTGTGCGTGGGGGCAAGATACACTTGCGTCCTCTACCAGGCAAGTTTACCACTGTTCCAGTGGTTTTGAACTTCTTAATTATTGCCCTAATAGTGGTAAGTGGTATATTTAGTTTTTTAGCTATTGTTTTGTACCCATTGCCTGATTTATGAAGGTCAACAACCTTTTGTGTCTTTTTATTTGTGAGTTCTTTGCTTTTCCCCATGGTGATGGATGACAAATGGATTTCATATGCGTGTTACCTCATTTTTATACCCCAGTGAAGCAGGAAGCCATGGAAGGCCACAATACAATTCCTTAAGACTGAGATGAACTTAAAGAAGTAGAATGTTAATGCAGATTTAATTTTGTTTGATTTTATTTATAAGAATCTTTAGGGGTGTGTGGCAAAGTGCCCCCCCTGTGTGTATTTTGTGTTATGTGTTGTGTTTTAATGTTGGTGTATAGTCATTGGTACACGGGATATAAACGGGTATGTGTTTCACGTGTATTTAAAAATGTAGATTTGTATTTAGGCACGAGGATGGCACAAATCACTTCACGTGCTGGTTAAAATGTAATGTGTGGTCACGGGAGTACACTTAATTAATTCACGTGCAGTTGTACCGAGATTCCAATTGAATGATTGACTAGCAATCGAGTCTCGGTACAACTGCATAAAACAGCATGTTTTCACTCACTCGGGGTTGTGTGTTCGGTGAGTGGAGAACGGGTGTGGAGAGGAGGTAAATGATAGCAAAAAGAATAAGAAGAAGGAGTATTTCACTCACCGTGTTTGTTTGTCTTGTTCGTCTGTTTACTGCTTTATCGTTTTGTTTGTCTGTTTATTTTGGCTCAAGTGCCGTGTCCTGTGTTTTGTGTGTTCAAACCTTTTATTTTCTGTTCAGTTTATTTATTAAATGCTGAGCGAAACCATTCGCTCAGCTCCACCAAACTCCACCTCTCCTGTTGTTTTATTTCCTGGCTCTGGTCTGACGTCACTCACACACGCCATCCTGTCACACATGGTGTCAGAACCGGGATCTACAGCGCCTCCAGGACTCAGGCCAGAGCAGGAACCGCAATTTGTTGTTAAAAAAACAAACAAAAACAAAACAACAACAACAACAACAACAACTACAAAATAAAAAAATGGAAGGCTGGAACTGGAGAGATGGCTGCCAGGATCTGGAGGTCCTCCTCGGTGGTCTAGAGGACCAAGGCTGGTGCCTTGCCTGTGGGGAGTTCGGGCACCCGGTGGTGCGCTGCCCCTACCAAGAGGGAGAGGAGGAACTGGCCCAGGAGAGGAAGGTGAGGAGGAGGCAGAGAAGGGGAAAGGGGAAGAGGAAGGCTGAGTGTCCACAGCCCAAGTGGGAGGAGCCTGAGTGTCCACAGCCCAAGCGGGAGGAGCCCGACGTCCTACACCTGAGTGGGAGGAGCCCGAACGTCCCTACGCCTGAGTGGGAGGAGCCCGAATGTCCTACGCCTGAATGGGAGGAGCCCGAACATCCCTACGCCTGAATGAGAGGAGCCCAACGTCCTACGCCTGAATGGGAGGAGTCGGTCGTCCACAGCCTAAGAGGGAGGAGTCGGTCGTCCACAGTCCAAAAGGGAGGAGTCGGTGTGTCCACAGCCCAAGAGGGAGGAGTCGGTGCATCCACGGCCCAAGAAGGGGAAGGTAGAGCGTCCACAGCCCCAATCTCCACCAGCAGAGGGTGAATTCCTGCTGGTTCCACCTCCACTGCCATGGGAGGACTGCTTGCAGCTCCCACCTCCACCAGCAGAGGGTGAATTCCTGCTGGTCCCGCCTCCGCCACCTCCATCGGCAGGAGCAGAGCAGCAGGAGCTGCCTCTGCCTCCGCCACCTCCACCGCCAGGAGCAGAGCAGCAGGAGCTGCCTCTGCCTCCTCCACCATCAGAGGGTAAATGCCTGCTGGGTTCCTGTCCACCAGCAGAGGGTGAATGCCTGCTGGGTCCCTGTCCACCAGCAGAGGGTGAATGCCTGCTGGGTCCCTGTCCACCAGCAGAGGGTGAATGCCTGCTGGGTCCCTGTCCACCAGCAGAGGGTGAAGGCCTGCTGGGTCCCCCACCAGCAGAGGGAGAATGCCTGCTGGTCTCCCCTTCCGAGGCAGAGCCGCACCAGTCCCCTGCAAGAGAGGGAGGGCCGCACCAGTCCCCTGAAACAAGGGTAGACTACACGCCACTCCCACCTCCACTGGCAGGAGCAGAGCAGCAGGAGCTGCCTCTGCCTCCGCCACCTCCATCGGCAGGAGCAGAGCAGCAGGAGCTGCCTCTGCCTCCGCCACCTTCACCGGCAGGAGACTACACGCCTCCGCCACCTCCACCGGCAGGAGCAGAGCAGCAGGAGCTGCCTCTGCCTCCGCCACCTTCACTGGCAGGAGCAGAGCAGCAGGAGCTGTCTCTGCCTCCGCCACCTCCATCGGCAGGAGCAGAGCAGCAGGAGCTGCCTCTGCCTCCGCCAACACCACCAGCAGAGGAGGAATGCCTGCTGGTATCACTTCCCCCACCAGCAGAGGCTGAATGCCTGCTGGTAACACTTCCCCAACCAGCAGAGGATGAATGCCTGCTGGTATCACGTCCCCCACTGTCACGAGGAGAGGAGCAGGAGCTGCCTCTCCCTTCACCAGAAAAACCAGGACTAGATGCTGGCGGTCCTCAGCAGCCCTTGCATAGGCTGCTGAGGAAAGGATGGGGAAGAACGCCCGCCACAGTGGCCGAGAAGAGGCCAAAACCCGCACCCCAGCTTGTCCTGACTCCCTGCCTCGCTGCGCCGAGGATGCTTGCCTCGCTTAGCCCAAGGATGCCTGCTTGCCGCCCAAGGATGCCTGCCTCGCCCAAGGATGCCTGCCTCGCTTCGCCCAAGGATGCCTGCCTCGCTTCGCCTGGGGTTGCCAGTTGCTCCGCATCGCCTGGGGTTGCCAGTTGCTCCGCATCGCCTGGGGTTGCCAGTTGCTCCGCATCGCCTGGGGTTGCCAGCCGCTCCGCATCGCCTGGGGTTGCCAGCCACTCCGCATCGCCTGGGGTTGCCAGCCGCTCCGCATCGCCTGGGGCTGCCTTTTGCTCCACACAGGGTGCAGGGTGCGAGGGAGAAGTGGAGCTCCGCTGCCGCCTCTATGGCCAGGGGCTCCCCTCCCGAGTTAAGCCTCCCGAGGTCCGCTGCTGCTGCCGTCGCCTCCCGAGGTCCGCTGCTGCTGCCGTTGCCTCCCGAGGGTCCGCTGCTGCTGCCGTCGCCTGGGGTCCCCAGGGATCCTGCTTCGCCTGGGGTCGCCGAGGGTCCTGCTTGCCTGGGGTCGCTACACTGTGGCCAGAGCCCCATGAAGGGGAGCTGCGGCCATGAAGAAAGGGGAGGTCAGAAGACCAGCTCCCCAGCCGCATTTCTGTGGCAGGAAACACGGGTGGCCAGAGCCCCACGGAGGGGAGCTGGCGGCCACGAAGAAGGGGAGGTCAGGAGACCAGCTCCCCTCGCAGCAGTTTCGCTGCCGGAGATCGTGTGGTGGAGCCCCACGGAGGAAATGCCGGCCATGAAGAAGGGGGAGGTCAGGAGACCAGCTTCCCCAGCCGCACTTTGCGGCAGGATAGTGTGTGGCGGAGCCCCGGAAGATGGAGCTGATAGCCACGAAGAAGTGGGGAGTGGAGGACATTCCACCATGGCCACCCCCAGAAACACCTTGCTTCTCCCTCTTCCGGGACTTTAAGACTGAGGGGAGGTGGCCATTGAGGTCATGTGTGCTTTGCACAAGGGGGTATATGTGGCAAAGTGCCCCCGTGTGTATTTTGTGTTATGTGTTGTGTTTTAATGTTGGTGTATAGTCATTGGTACACGGGATATAAACGGGTCTGTGTTTCACGTGTATTTAAAAATGTAGATTTGTATTTAGGCACGAGGATGGCACAAATCACTTCACGTGCTGGTTAAAATGTAATGTGTGGTCATGGGAGTACACTTAATTAATTCACGTGCAGTTGTACCGAGATTCCAATTGAATGATTGACTAGCAATCGAGTCTCGGTACAACTGCATAAAAACAGCATGTTTTCACTCACTCGGGGTTGTGTGTTCGGTGAGTGGAGAACGGGTGTGGAGAGGAGGTAAATGATAGCAAAAAGAATAAGAAGAAGGAGTATTTCACTCACCGTGTTTGTTTGTCTTGTTCGTCTGTTTACTGCTTTATCGTTTTGTTTGTCTGTTTATTTTGGCTCAAGTGCCGTGTCCTGTGTTTTGTGTGTTCAAACCTTTTATTTTCTGTTCAGTTTATTTATTAAATGCTGAGCGAAACCATTCGCTCAGCTCCACCAAACTCCACCTCTCCTGTTGTTTTATTTCCTGGCTCTGGTCTGACGTCACTCACACACGCCATCCGGTCACAGGGTGCCAATAATTCTGACACCTATCTTTTTGAGAAAACGTTTTTATTACTGTTTATAACTTTTATTAATAAAAAACTTTTTCACTGAGCAATTGTATTATAATAAAAGAATATGGTTTTCCCATATATTTGAGCATAAAATATAGCTCATTACCTGTGTTGTTTATTTTATACAGCCTTTTTTGCTCATCTTTATCAAGGGTGCCAATAATTTTGGAGGTGACTGTGTATATATATATATATATATATATATATATATATATATATATATATATATATATATATATATATACCAGGGGTCGCAAACTCAAATGCCTACAGGGGCCAGGCAGGTAACGTAAATGAGTGAAGCGGGCCGGGTGTAACAAAAATCAACTGCCAAAAATACAATCAAACTTTCTTTATTTTTACTGAACTATGGTGTACGCACGTAACATAATCCAACCATGTATGATATTGGAGATTGTATTTTAAATTCGAAATTGAAAAATACAAACTGAAAAACAGAAATATTTAATTATTATTTTTTCTTTCTTAATTCGTTACTCCTTTGATTTGGAACCAGAAACCTGACACCTTTTCTTCTGCACCAAGATGTCAATGTCAGGTCTTGTATTTCGCGTTGCGATGTGCAGTACAGAATTCAGCCTTGAATCTTTTAACTGGGAACGATGTTTAGTTTTATTCAGTTTCATAACGGAAAACAGCTGTTCACAAACGTAGGTACTTCCGAACATGGATAGGATCTTTGCACAATGGTTTTTATATTTAGGGTAACTACTCCCGAGATATTTGTAGAATTCTGGTATTCCAACGTCGTCATATTTAGTTTTCAGTACCGTATTGCACTGCAGTTCAATAACTTCCATTTGTAGCTCTTCATTCACACTATCGATATTAATTGAGAAAGGCGAACTGAACAATGTTAGTTCATTTTCATAAAGTTTGAAATCAGAGAACCTTTTTGGAATTCAGTCTTCAACTCCACAATTTTGGGAATGTAGTTCAAGCCATCACTTTCATTTCTGGAAACCGATTTCAGTGTAGGAAAGTGGGCCAGATTATTCCTTGCCAAATGAGTTTCCCAAAGACACAATTTCGCTAGAAACGAGCGAATCGAATCATACATTTGTGTAACTACTTGTGAACGCCCTTGCAGAGAAATATTCAAAGTGTTTAGCTGGCTTGTAATGTCAACCAAAAGGCCAAGTCTTTGATCCAATCTTCGCTGGTGAGCTGAGGCGGGATTTTCCTTTGGATGACATGAACAAGTTGATTTCTTTCAACAATTCAAAAAATCTCTTCAGCACCACGCCACGACTAAGCCACCTAACCTCCGTGTAGTACAGCAGACTACCGTATTGTGCATCCAATTCATCAAGCAAAGCATTGAACTGTCTGTGGTTCAAGCCACGAGAGCGTATCCAGTTCACAGTGTTAATTACTACGTCCATGACGTGTTCCATTTTTAACTTTTTAGCACAAAGCGATTCCTGGTGAATGATGCAATGAACGGTTTTAAGTTCCGTGTCCTTGCAAAACATTGCCACCTTGGATTTAAGTTTCGTAACAAGTCCGACGTTAACACCGACCATCGCAGGAGCGCCGTCTGTAGTTACGCTTACTAATTTTGACCAGTCTACATTAAACTTTTCAAGACTTTTCTCAACACATAAAAATAAGTCATTTCCTGATGTTGTGCCTTTCATGGGCACCATGTCCAAAAGTTCTTCGGTCACATCAAAATTCTCATCGACACCACGAATAAATATAGCTAACTGGGCGGTATTATTTATATCTGTGCTCTCATCAGCTGCAATAGAAAATGCCACAAATGATTTAATTTTTTCACGCAACTTGTCCTGTAAGTTCTCAGCCATATCTTCAACACGCTGACCAACAGTATTCCCGGTTAGACTTACATTTGCAAATGCTTGTTTCTGTTCGGGACATATAATTTCTGCTGCACTCAATAGACACTCTTTTATAAACTCGCCATCTGTAAAAGGTTTTGATGCCGGGCAATTTTTTCACTTAATACATAACTGCATTTCACAGCAGCATCACTTATTTTATTCGCATTCAAGTGCAAACCCTGTTGTATTTTGTGTTACGTGTTGTGTGTAAATGTTGGTGTATAGGCATTGGTACACGGGATATAAGCGGGTCTGTGTTTCACATGTGTTTAAATTGTAGATTTGTATTTAGGCACGAGGAGGGCACAAATCACATCACGTGCAAGTAAAAAGTAATAATATGTGAGCACGGGAATTGCACTTTAATTAATTCACGTGCAGTTGTACCGAGATTCCAATTGAATGATTGACTAGCAATCGAGTCTCGGTACAACTGCATAAAAGCTGTATGTTTTCACTCACTCGGGGTTGGGTGTTCGAGAGTGGAGAACGGGAGAGAGAAGGAGAGAGAAATATTTACAAACAATTGCTATCGCGTGCTGGTAGGACCAGCACGATACTTGTTTGTTTGTTTACTCACCGTGTTTGTGTGTCTGTCCGTCCACCGTTTGTTTAATTGTTAGTCCGTTTTGTTTATATATTTATTTTGGCGAAAGTGCCGTGTCCTGTTTCTGTTTTGTGTACAAACCTTTTATTTTCTGTTTGATTATTAAGCGCTGGCGCGATCAGCGCTCAGCTTCACTAAAACCCCAAGTCTCTGTCTGTACTGTGTTTCCTGGCTCTGCCGTGGCGTCACCGCTCAGTCGTCTTTGTCACACGTGGTGTCAGAACCGGGAGCTACAGCGCCTCCAGGACTCAGGCCAGAGCAGGAACCGCAATTTGGGGTTTGAAAAAAAAAAAAAAAACCCAACAACAACAACAACAAAAAAAAAAAAAAAATGGAAGGCTGGAACTGGAGAGATGGCTGCCAGGATCTGGAGGTCCTCCTCGGTGGTCTAGAGGACCAAGGCTGGTGCCTTGCCTGTGGGGAGTTCGGGCACCCAGTGGTGCACTGCCCCTACCAAGAGGGAGAGGAGGAACTGGCCCAGGAGAGGAAGGTGAGGAGGAGGCAGAGAAGGGGAAAGGGGAAGAGGAAGGCGGAGTGTCCACCGCCCAAGTCTCCACCAGCAGAGGAAGAATGCCTGCTGGTTTTGCCTCCACAGCCTGAGTGGGAGGAGCCCGAGCGTCCCTACGCCTGAGTGGGAGGAGCCCGAACGTCCCTACGCCTGAGTGGGAGGAGCCCGAACGTCCCTACGCCTGAGTGGGAGGAGCCCGAACGTCCCTACGCCTGAATGGGAGGAGCCGGAGCGTCCTACAGCCCAAGAGGGAGGAGTCGGTGCGTCCACAGCCCAAGAGGGAGGAGTCGGTGCGTCCACAGCCCAAGAGGGAGGAGTCGGTGCGTCCACAGCCCAAGAGGGAGGAGTCGGTGCGTCCACGGCCCAAAAGGGGAAGGTAGAGCGTCCACCGCCCCAGTCTCCACTAGCAGAGGGTGAATTCCTGCTGGTTCCACCTCCATTGCCATGGGAGGACCGCTTGCAGCTCCCACCTCCACCAGCAGAGGGTGAATTCCTGCTGGTCCCGCCTCCGCCACTTCCACCGCCAGGAGCAGAGCAGCAGGAGCTGCCTCTGCCTCCTCCACCAGCAGAGGGTGAATGCCTGCTGGGTCCCTGTCCACCAGCAGAGGGTGAATGCCTGCTGGGTCCCTGTCCCCAGCAGAGGGTGAATGCCTGCTGGGTCCCTGTCCACCAGCAGAGGGTGAATGCCTGCTGGGTCCCTGTCCCCAGCAGAGGGTGAATGCCTGCTGGGTCCCTGTCCCCAGCAGAGGGTGAATGCCTGCTGGGTCCCTGTCCCCAGCAGAGGGTGAATGCCTGCTGGGTCCCTGTCCACCAGCAGAGGGTGAATGCCTGCTGGGTCCCTGTCCACCAGCAGAGGGTGAATGCCTGCTGGGTCCCTGTCCACCAGCAGAGGGTGAATGCCTGCTGGGTCCCTGTCCACCAGCAGAGGGTGAATGCCTGCTGGTCTCCCCTTCCAGGCGGAGCCGCACCAGTCCCCTGCAAGAGGGAGGGCCGCACCAGTCCCCTGAAACAAGGGTAGACTACACGCTGCTCCCACCTCCGCCGCCAGGAGACTACGCCGCTCCCACCTCCACCGGCAGGAGCAGAGCAGCAGGAGCTGCCTCTGCCTCCGCCACCTCCACCAGCAGGAGCAGAGCAGCAGGAGCTGCCTCTGCCTCCGCCACCTTCACTGGCAGGAGCAGAGCAGCAGGAGCTGCCTCTGCCTCCGCCACCTTCACTGGCAGGAGCAGAGCAGCAGGAGCTGCCTCTGCCTCCGCCACCTCCATCGGCAGGAGCAGAGCAGCAGGAGCTGCCTCTGCCTCCGCCAACCCCACCAGCAGAGGAGGAATGTCTGCTGGTATCACTTCCCCACCAGCAGAGGATGAATGCCTGCTGGTATCACTTCCCCACCAGCAGAGGATGAATGCCTGCTGGTATCACCTACCCACCAGCAGAGGATGAATGCCTGCTGGTAACACTTCCCCACCAGCAGAGGATGAATGCCTGCTGGTATCACTTCCCCACCAGCAGAGGAGGAATGCCTGCTGGTAACACTTCCCCACCAGCAGAGGAGGAATGCCTGCTGGTATTACTTCCCCACCAGCAGAGGATGAATGCCTGCTGGTAACACTTCCCCACCAGCAGAGGAGGGATGCCTGCTGGTATCATTTCCCCACCGTCACGAGGAGAGGAGCAGGAGCTGCCTCTCCCTTCACCAGAAGGACCCGGACTAGATGCTGGCGGTCCTCGGCAGCCCTTGCATAGGCTGCTGAGGGAAGCACGGGAAGAACCGCCCGGCCGCAGAGGCCGAGAAGAGGCCAACACCTGCACCCCAGCTAGTCCTGACTCCCTGCCCGCTTAGCCCAAGGATGCCTGCCCGCTTAGCCCAAGGATGCCTGCCCCGCTTAGCCCAAGGATGCCTGCCCGCTTAGCCCAAGGATGCCTGCCTCGCTTAGCCCAAGGATGCCTGCCTCGCTTCGCCCAAGGATGCCTGCCTCGCTCGCCCAAGGATGCCTGCCTCGCCGCCCAAGGATGCCTGCCTCGCCGCCCAAGGATGCCTGCCTCGCTCGCCCAAGGATGCCTGCCTCGCTCGCCCAAGGATGCCTGCCTCGCTCGCCCAAGGATGCCTGCCTCGCCGCCCAAGGATGCCTGCCTCGCATCGCCTGGGGTTGCCAGCCGCTCCGCATCGCCTGGGGTTGCCAGCCGCTCCGCATCGCCTGGGGTTGCCAGCCGCTCCGCATCGCCTGGGGTTGCCAGCCGCTCCGCATCGCCTGGGGTTGCCAGCCGCTCCGCATCGCCTGGGGTTGCCAGCCGCTCCGCGTCGCCTGGGGTTGCCAGCCGCTCCGCATCGCCTGGGGCTGCCTGTCGCTCCGCATCGCCTGGGGCTGCCTTTTGCTCCACACAGGGTACAGGGTACGAGGGAGAAGTGGAGCTCCCGCTGCCGCCTCTATGGCCAGGGGCTCCCCTCCCGAGTTCGCCTCCCGAGGGTCCGCTGCTGCTGCCGTCGCCTCCCGAGGGTCGCTGCTGCTGCCGTCGCCTCCCGAGGGTCCGCTGCCGTCGCCTGGGGTCGCCAGGGATCCTGCTTCGCCTGGGGTAGTCGAGGGTCCTGCTTCGCCTGGGGTCGCTACACTATGGCCAGAACCCCATGAAGGGAGCTGTCGGCCATGAAGAAAGGGGAGGTCAGGAGACCAGCTCCCCAGCCGCATTTCCGTGGCAGGAAACACGGTGGCCAGAGCCCCACGGAGGGAGCTAGCGGCCACGAAGGAGGGAGGTCAGGAGACCAGCTCCCTCGCAGCAGTTTCGCTGCGGAAGTGGGTGGCGGCCCCACGGAGGAACTGCCGGCCATGAAGAAGGGGGAGGTCAGGAGACCAGCTTCCCCGCAGCAGTTTCGCTGCCGGAGATTGTGTGGTCGGAGCCCCACGGAGGGAACTGCCGGCCATGAAGAAGGGGGAGGTCAGGAGACCAGCTCCCCAGCTGCACTTTGCGGCAGGAGATAGTGTGGCTGAAGCCCGGAAGAGGAGCTGCCAGCCACGAAGAATTGGGGGTGCCAGACATTTCACCATGGCCACCCCAGAAACAACTTGCTTCCCCTCTTCCGGGACTTTGGGACTGAGGGGAGGTGGCCATTGAGGCCATGTGTGCTTTGCACAAGGGGGTATATGTGGCAAAGTGCCCCCGTGTGTATTTTGTGTTACGTGTTGTGTGTAAATGTTGGTGTATAGGCATTGGTACACGGGATATAAGCGGGTCTGTGTTTCACATGTGTTTAAATTGTAGATTTGTATTTAGGCACGAGGAGGGCACAAATCACATCACGTGCAAGTAAAAAGTAATAATATGTGAGCACGGGAATTGCACTTTAATTAATTCACGTGCAGTTGTACCGAGATTCCAATTGAATGATTGACTAGCAATCGAGTCTCGGTACAACTGCATAAAAGCTGTATGTTTTCACTCACTCGGGGTTGGGTGTTCGAGAGTGGAGAACGGGAGAGAGAGAAGAGAGAGAAATATTTACAAACAATTGCTATCGCGTGCTGGTAGGACCAGCACGATACTTGTTTGTTTGTTTACTCACCGTGTTTGTGTGTCTGTCCGTCCACCGTTTGTTTAATTGTTAGTCCGTTTTGTTTATATATTTATTTTGGCGAAAGTGCCGTGTCCTGTTTCTGTTTTGTGTACAAACCTTTTATTTTCTGTTTGATTATTAAACGCTGAGCGCGATCACGCGCTCAGCTTCACCAAAACCCCAAGTCTCTGTCTGTACTGTGTTTCCTGGCTCTGCCGTGGCGTCACCGCTCAGTCGTCTTTGTGACAATCACTTATTTTATTCGCATTCAAAAACAAACCCTGTTGAAATTTCAGTCCTTTTTCCAGTTCATTAAGTTTTTCATCACGCATCTTTTCCGTATACTGGTCATAGTTCTTACTATGGTTTGTTTCATAATGGTGTCTTAAGTTGTATTCTTTCGACACAGACACACTTTGTTTGCATATTAAACACGTAGGAATATTCTTCACTTCCACAAAGAAATATGCTCTCTACCACTTTTCTTGAAACACGCGCCCTCTCGGTCTATCTTGCGCTTTCCCACTTTTGATAGAGACATGGTTACAAGAAATATTTAACTATCATCATTACTATAATAAAACAACAGTGCAAGCGCGATGATAAATGGCAACTGACACTCGGCCTCAGTGTCGGGAGACAACAGGGAGTGGTGGAGACTGTGGCGAACTGGAGAGCGGAGAGCGCATGCCCCGTCTAAAGGCGGCAGACGCTACTCGGCTCCAGCCGATTGTTGCCATGCGAGAATGCGGGCCCAGTGTTGCCAGATCTTCCGATTTTTCAAGAGAAGCCGGAAATCTGGATTTTTATGTGAAATCTTGCGATTTTTAAATGTTGGCAACTAATTATTTTTTTTTAAAAACACTGTGCGGGCCAAACATAATACGTCTGCGGGCGGAACCGCCCGCGGGCCGCCAGTTTGCGACCTCTGATATATACAGTGCTGTGCAAAAGTTTTAGGCAGGTGTGAAAAAATGCTGTAAAGTAAGAATGCTTTCAAAAATAGACATGTTAATAGATTATATTTATCAATTAACTAAATGCAAAGTGAGTGAACAGAAGAAAAATCTAAATCAAATCCATATTTGGTGTGACAACCCTTTGCCTTCAAAACAGCATCAATTCTTCTAGGTACACTTGCACAAAGTCAGGGATTTTGTAGGCATATAGTCAGGTGTATGATTAAACAATTATACCAAACAGGTGCTAATGATCATCAATTCAATATGTAGGTTGAAACACAATCATTAACTGAAACAGAAACAGCTGTGTAGGAGGAATAAAACTGGGTGAGGAACAGCCAAACTCAGCTAACAAGGTGAGGTTGCTGAAGACAGTTTACTGTCAAAAGTCATACATCATGGCAAGACTGAGCACAGCAACAAGACACAAGGTAGTCATACTGCATCAGCAAGGTCTCTCCCAGGCAGAAATTTCAAGGCAGACAGGGGTTTCCAGATGTGCTGTCCAAGCTCGTTTGAAGAAGCACAAAGAAACGGGCAACGTTGAGGACCGTAGATGCAGTGGTCGGCCAAGGAAACTTACTGCAGCAGATGAAAGACACATCATGCTTACTTCCCTTCGCAATCGGAAGATGTCCAGCAGTGCCATCAGCTCAGAACTGGCAGAAAACAGTGGGACCCTGGTACACCCATCTACTGTCCGGAGAAGTCTGGTCAGAAGTGGCCTTCATGGAAGACTTGCGGCCAAAAAGACATACCTCCGACGTGGAAACAAGGCCAAGCGACTCAACTATGCACGAAAACACAGGAACTGGGGTGCAGAAAATGGCAGCAGGTGCTCTGGACTGATGAGTCAAAATTTGAAATATTTGGCTGTAGCAGAAGGCAGTTTGTTCGCCGAAGGGCTGGAGAGCGCATACACGAATGAGTGTCTGCAGGCAACAGTGAAGCATGGTGGAGGTTCCTTGCAAGTTTGGGGCTGCATTTCTGCAAATGGAGTTGGGGATTTGGTCAGAATTAATGGTCTCCTCAATGCTGAGAAGTACAGGCAGATACTTATCCATCATGCAATACCATCAGGGAGGCATCTGATTGGCCCCAAATTTATTCTGCAGCATAACAACAACCCCAAACATACAGCGAAAGTCATTAAGAACTATCTTCAGCGTAAAGAAGAACAAGGAGTCCTGGAAGTGATGGTATGGCCCCCACAGAGCCCTGATCTCAACATCATCGAGTCTGTCTGGGATTACATGAAGAGAGAGAGAAGCAACTGAGGCTGCCTAAATCCACAGAAGAACTGTGGTTAGTTCTCCAAGATGTTTGGGCCAACCTACCTGCCGAGTTCCTTCAAAAACTGTGTGCAAGTGTACCTAGAAGAATTGATGCTGTTTTGAAGGCAAAGGGTGGTCACACCAAATATTGATTTGATGTAGATTTTTCTTCTGTTCACTCACTTTGCATTTTGTTAATTGATAAATATAAACTATTAACATGTCTATTTTTGAAAGCATTCTTACTTTACAGCATTTTTTCACACCTGCCTAAAACTTTTGCACAGTACTGTATATATATAAATTAAATCGGTGTATAGTCAATAACCACCGGAAAAACTGTGGGAATGGTTACTCAATTCACGTTGCCCACCGCTTTCCCATTAAAAAAATAAAAATAAAAATACCTTTCCCAGTGCAGCTGGGAAATGTCCCTCCTTCTTGACTTGTATCTGTCATTGATTCGTTCTGAATACTTTAAACCCACCCCAACTACTGAGTGGCAGCACATTCCTACATTTCTATTGGAGTCTCTACTTGCAAGATTTAAAACAAGATTACAATTAGGAATGGAGGCTTGTTCACGGGATTTAAAGATGTATTACAGATTCAAAAAGGTAGGAGCCTATGGCGATTTCTTCAGACATCCCACTTATCAATCCACCAGAATACCAAATGGAGTGAAGTGCACCTAAGTGGAAAGAATTAGAGCAAGCTGTGAAAAAGGCAAGGGCGTCACCATCTCCTAGGCCTAATGGAGTTCCGTACAGAGTGTACAAGAGTCCCCCTGGTGTTCTACGAATCCTGTAGGAATTCATGAAAGTAGCATGGGAAAAACAGGATGTACCATGAGCATGGCGCCGAGCAGGAGGGGTCTTTATACCCAAGGAAAAAGATTCTACGAGTATCGGTCAGTTTCGCCTTATTTCCCTGTTAAACGTGGAAGGCAAGATTTTCTTCAGCATTGTTGCTCAGAGATTGTCAGCTTACCTATTGAAGAACTGCTTCACTGAGACTTCAGTACAGAAAGCCAGTATTCCAGGTTTCCCATGATGCTTAGAGCACATCAGTGTGTTCTGGCAGCAAATTCAAACAGCTAAAAAGGATAGGAAGGAGCTCCATGTGACATTCCTTTGGATTTAGCCAATGCATACGGTTCAGTACCACATGAGCATCTTTGGGCAGCATTTGATTTTTTCAGTGTACCGAGGACAATAACAAACTTAGTGAAAGCCTACTTTAGAGATTTGCAATTTTGCTTTTCAACTTCAGAATTCACCACTACATGGCAATGTCTAGAAGTTGGAATAATGGCAGGATGCCCCATTTCTCCACTGGCTTTTACCATGGCAATGGAAGTAATTATTAGGGTGTCAAAATGGGTAGTGGAAGGAGAATGCTTGGCTTCTGGAATGCGACTGCCACCAATTAGAGCATCCATGGATGACATGACAATCATGACTACAACAGTAGCCTGCACTAATCGGTTATTGGGCAAACTAATCAATACCATTGAAAGGGCACGAATGCAATTCAAGGCCACAAAGTCAAGGAGCATCTCTATAATTAAAGGTAAAGTAGTTGATAAGAGGTTCTACATTAATGGTGAGGCCTGTGAAAAGTCTTATAGCCTAATTAATTGTTTAAGGATATCTATATTTTAGTGGTGTTCCGGTACCTTCAGATGTAGGATTACACCACTGGTCTGGTGGCTTGTGATCAAATCCTTCTTCTCAAGAGGTCTTTCGAGTAAGGATTGGGTGAGCTACGGTAACATGGCGTAGGCTAGAGCCCCTTTCACACTGGCATGCTCTACCCGAGTCAGGACCTGATGTCATACGGGTCGGGTACGTGATTTCACACTGCTTTTGATAAAGCAGGGTTGACCTGGGTGACAGACGCAAGTGCACAATACGTATCAGCTTGTTACTGACGCTTCCATCCAAGCTTCTCTGGATTGAACCGTCGGCCCAAATGTTGATTAGAGCAAATGTTTCTACATCCCTGCTGCAATCTGGCTCATGCTGTGTCTCAACCAACACAAATATGGTTAAACAGAATAAACAGAAATGTTCCTTGCGGAAGTGAAACCTTCACACAGACGTGGCTGTTTGTTATTGCGTTGGCTTACGAATGACCGTCAAGCATTTTGTCTAGCTCAACCCAGGTCAAAGCGTGTAGACCCACATCCTGAGGTGGGTCGCTGATACCTGGGTTAACCTGGGTACGACCCAGGTACGTGGTTTCACACTACGTGGGATTGTGACCCGGGTAGCCAGTGTGAAAGGGGCAAACCTTTTAAACCGGCAAACCTTTTAAACACATTAAGCAGTTGTAGAGGTTTATAACATCACACAACACACACACACTGAACCTTGGCGATCAGCGGACGGCAGTTTGGTAGAATCAATACAATGGCCCTAAGGTAACAGTGGATGGTGGATTAATGAACCTGTGCTATCCAGAGTAAGTGGAGTTAATTAGCGGGCTAAACAATAGAAGTACCCTATGCTGTGACATGTATGATATAGAATGGAACTGTGGAACTAGTCTATGCATACTGCCTTCTGGCCTTGATTAACATCAAACCAGCCTGCCCATTGTTAGAGTGACCAGTAAGTGCTATGCACACTGCAAGAAAGCACCTTTACCACCGCACAAAAGAGCCAGGCTTGTGTGCATGAGCAGTTATATATAACTAGGGCCCTTCCAAATTCACAGTTCACTTTCGTAAATTTCATGGTCATAACATTTAAAAAAATCTTAAATTTCACGGTTTCAGCTATTTAAATCTTAAATCTTAGTATGAACATGTAATTAAAAATGGCAAAATATAAATATATGCTTTTGTTAACAAAACTTAACAAAAGCATATGCCTAACAAAGTAGAAACGTTAAAAGAAAATGAAACTGAAATCTAGACGATCGCTCTATGATTGTTGTGTTCCCTCTCTCTTAGACCAGATGCTGCTCCGACTCCTGTTCATGAAAAACAAAGCGTGGGATCAGTAGCACCAAAGGGTGAAACCCTTTACCCGGTTCTGTGCTGCACAAAAGAGTAAAGCTGTTAGTCTGCAGCACACTGCCGGCTTCTCCTGCATCAGGCACTCCTTTAATTAATTCCAGCATTCACTTTAGCCTTTAGCACATTCTTTAGTTCAGGTCCATGGGCTGGACAGTAGAATACTTTCATGCACTTGAAAGGCCATTTTATAATACACTTGAGAAACCCTCACTCATACACAGTCAGTACCAGTCAGTGGATTAAAAAAAACAAACAAACAAAAAAAACTACAGACTGTGCTTTAACAGTTCAGTAAAAACAAAGCAAAATTACACTAAAAATTGTGCTTCAGATTTAGATTCAGGCAGTGATAATATTACCAGTGCTAATGCTTGTACTCCTTTAAAGGCTGGTAATGAACAGCTATATCCAGTAGAGTCTAGTTGCAGTCTATTTCTGACTGCTTCTTGCATAGGATTGTGAAATGGTTAGTGACATTCTCTGTAAACCCAATTAAATTAAATGAATTAAAAGCCATTGAGAAGCTGGGTTGATTTATAAGACAGGTTTGTGAGGCAGCTGGAACCTGTTTATAAAATCAACCAGAAAAAAATCCTGGGGGGAGGGGCAGAATCACGATATTGTAGACAGTGTGTTTGTGCGTGCAGGGGTTGCATAATGTGTGTGTTTGCAGGGGTTGCATGGTGTGTGTGTGTGTGCGTGCAGGGGTTGCATGGTGTGTGGATGTGTGTAGGTGAATTGGGTTGCAGGAATGGAATGAAAGACCTTAAATGGATGGATTGGAAACAGTAAAACGTTTAACAGTTTCTCTATATTGAATAAAACTACTACCGTAAGAAAAATGTATTGTGGTTGTACTTAACTTAGTCTATTTTAATTTATATATAGTATATATTACTGCTTACGTATGACATACTGAGTTGGAGTACATTGTCCTATAAAATGGTATATAGAGGATAAATGACAAAGCTATGTTGAATACAGTAACAATTAAGTGCTGATGGATCCATAACCCACAAAAGCAAATACTTCGTAAAATGAAATTTAAAAAGTGCCCCCTACTTTGGCGATGTTCTAATTGTTTCCACTGCTTGTCTGGCAGAACTACTGTAAATAGCAAGGCAGCGTGTTTGGAGCAGTTTCGTTGGTAAACTTAGATAATGTTATTAACTATGTGCATTACAAAAATGTAATTATTGAATCGATTATCCAGTATTTAGATCGATGTATATAATGAGGAATGGAATCGGTCAAAAAATCGATTTTCGCTTTAATTGTAGCAACCCTAGTACGCAATAATGAATTTAAATTATAGTCCCATAAATAAAGCATAAGAATAAAAGCAATAAACTAATGTATAATAATGTTTGACTGCATATAAACCTTAAGCCATGTGTAACTTTTGTTATAAAAAGATAAAGAATATTTTAAAATACAGCCGTATTGTACATATTTTATATTAAAAAAATTTATTTTTAAAGACTAGAAAAAAATCCAGTGCAGTCTGAAGTGTTAAACACAATCACACCTCAAACTACACGCCAAATTGAGGTTGCGTGATTTTTTCCCTCAGGCACTCATATGGACGCCTTTCAAATGAAGCCGGATCAGGGCCTCATTTTTTAAAGAGATGCAACAGCACAGAGTGAATTTTTTCAAGCTTTTTTTCATGCCGCGGTCGCGTCTTCTCTAAAAATGAGGCTCTGAGTCACAAGCAACAGCTCCCAAAAGCTAAGCACTCCCCCCAAGCTGACACCTGTGAATAGAAATATTGATCAAAATGTATGTAAAATATAAACTCAAACATTGGTGGAGTGGGGCCCACATTCCTGAATATTGGTGGTGCACAGGCAACATGGGCACCTATGGATATAAGGGGGTGCATGGAAAAGACCGGGAGATTGGGTGAGACAAGAGTGTGACAGGGGAGATAGGTAGAAAAAGGGTAGGGTAAGGAAAGACCAATACAAATAATCATCTTTATTTTCATTTTCGACTCCCCGTTCCCTTCCCTTACTTTATGATTTTATTTTATTGATTAGTTCTGTTAAAAATAAATTGCCTCATCTTTGTCCCAATAACCCGAAAACGCTACAATATATAAAACATCTCTACAATTGAACTGATTTCAGAGACTACAGTTGTTTCCTGTAGATTCCCTTTTGTGTACTCTTCTGGGAAAACACTGTGGAAAGTAGCTCCCTATCTTCTGCTGTAGAAATTTAATCCCTTTGAAAGTTACAATAAAGAAAACATCAATGGGCCTAAAAACCTTTTGAATTCTATGTGTTGTCTTTTTAGAAACCTGTTTTCATTCAAGTGCTCCTTGTTCAATGGCTTCCATAACACTTCTTACAGTACATTAACTATTTCTATAGTGTACTGCCTATTGCCAAGAAACAGAAATATCTGTTATCAGATTACCCAAATTGATTGGAACTAGGTGGTGCTTGGATAATGGAATTGTTCAGATAATCGAATTACAACCGTGAAATTGTTTATATGACTTTTATATGAAACCTCCTAAAAGATGCACTGTGTGGTCCAGTGGTTAAAGAAAAGGGCTTGTAACCAGAAGGTTCCCGGTTCAAATCCCACCTAAGCCACTGACTCATTGTGTGATCCTGAGCAAGTCATTTAACCTCCTTGTGCTCTGTCTTTCAGGTGAGACATAGTTGTAAGTGACTCTGCAGCTGATGCATAGTTCACACACCCTAGTCTCTGTAAATCGCCTTGGATAAAGGCATCTGCTAAATAAACAAATAATAATAATACTACGCAATTTACCCTTTAAATACATAACATACAGTTCTGCACTGTTCTGCAAATTCCAGCGATTGGAAGCCGGTAAAAGCACATTCTGTATGACAACAGGGCAGAGAATATATATATACACTACCGGTCAAAAGTTTTAGAACACCTCCATTTTTCCAGTTTTTATTGAAATTTACACAGTTTAATGTCTCAATGTACTCTGAAATTAAAGCATAGAGCAAATAAACAATTGGAGATAAAAAAGAAATCATGGAATCATTTTGTTTAACAAAATTTAATCTAAATTTTTGACTCATCAAAGTAGCCACCTTTTGCAGATATAACAGCCGAACACACTCGTGGCATTCTTTCTACAATGGAAATCAAATATTGTTCGGAAAGTTCTTCCCAACACTGTTGCAGAAGTTCCCACAAATGTGTTGCACTTGTAGGTTGCTTTGCTTTCACCCTTCTGTCCAGTTCATCCCAAACCAACTCGATGGGGTTTAAGTCTGGAGACTGTGCTGGCCATTCCATGATTTGAAGCCTACCGTCTTGTTCTTTTCTTCTAAGGTAGTTCTGACATAGCCTGGAGGTATGTTTTGGGGCATTATCTTGCTGTAGGATGAACCCCTGACCAACTAGGCGTATACCAGAGGGTATTGCATGGCGCTGCAAAATGCTGTGGTAGCTGTTTTGGTTCAGGGTGCCACTCACTCTGTGCAAGTCGCCGACTCTGGATCCAGCAAAAGAGCCCCAGACCATCACGCTTCCTCCTCCATGTTTGACAGTTGGTGTCACACACCGAGGAACCATCCTTTCGCCTACTCGACGGCGTACAAAAACCCTGCGTGATGAAGCGAAGATTTCAAATTTTGATTCATTGGTCCATAAGACCTTCTTCCAGTCTTCAGTAGTCCACTGGCGGTGCTTCATGGCCCAGGCAAGCCTCGTTTTCTTATTTTGCCATCTTAGCAATGGCTTTCTTACTGCCACTTGACCTGTCAAACCTGCAGCTCGAAGTCTTCTCTTCACAGTTGAAACTGAGACTTGCTTACTCCAACCAGTGTTAAGCTGTGCTTGAAGCTGTTGTCCTGTGAGCCGCCTATCACGCAAGCTGTTGACTCTCAGAAACTTGTCTTCTGATTCTGTTGTGGCTTTGGGTCTGCCAGACCTCTTCCTGTCAGAGTTTCCTCCAGTTTCCAAGTGCCTTTTGATGGTGTAGGAAACTGTACTCACTGACACCTTGGCTTTCTTTGCAATTTCTCTAAAGGAAAGACCTACACTTTTAAGGGTTATAATGGTCTGTCTGTCTTCCTTTGTTAATTGCCTTTTTCTCGCCATTATGATAGCAATATACTACTTCCTGCAGTAGAATACTGTCCAAATAATGCTTAAGAGGGTGTAGTAACACAGTCTGTTCCAACACTGCTTTTATACAGACAGAGGGTTTGTATGTAATCAACAAAAGTTGGGACACCTGTAGGAATTGTTAGCATCAACTTTCAAGGCTTAATTTACTTCCATTGCTGCAGAACAGCTGTAAGTTGTTAACCCATTACTTGTTCCCTGAAAAGGCCTTTTGTATAACTCTGAAATGTACATTATTTTTCAGTTTTGGTAACTTAAACTTTTTTTTTAACCTCTGGCAGTTTACCGCTTACCTTTGTACCATTTCAGGTTATTCACTGGACTTGAACTGCTTAAATTTTAAAAAAAAACTGGAAAAATGGGGGTGTTCTAAAACTTTTGACCGGTAGTGTATATATACAGTATATATATATTAAATTGCAGCAGGTTCTCAGGGACGTCAGAGACAGGAGAATCGCCACCAATCAGAATCAGAAGCTCACCTTGCTGTGTGAGTGGGACCCGGTTGCAACATTGTTGTCACAAATCAGGGATAAGATTCTGCAACAACCAAGGGATCGAGAGCGGGAAGCTGTGCATGATTGGGATTGGTAGCTAGTGCACCGGGCGTGCGGTCTGGATGGGGGCGGGGGGGATAACTAGCGAGCTGCGGAGACTCAAGAGAGCTGGTGCTGAGACGAAAGAGAGAGCTGAAGAACAGAGAGAAAGATTGGAGAGAAACAGCCAAGGAGAGCCAGCAGGACTAAAGAGAACCAAGGAAGAAACCACAGACTGCACATTCATTTTATTTGATTATTTTGTCACAGTTTGAGTAGCACTACGCTGCTCAGCTGTAGTTGTTCCACTGACTGGTAATGCATCACGCGTTACCTGTCAAGTGTAGAGTCCCGGCTTAATAAACCACTGCATTCGATAACCTGAAATACCTGTGTGAGCCTGCCTTCATTTCTCACGCAACACTACAATATATCAATATCTATATCTATATACACTGAGTGTACAAAACATTAGGAACACCTGTTCTTTCTATGAAATAGACTGACGAGGTGAATCCAGGTGAAAGCTATGATCCCTTATTGATGTAACCTGTTAGATCCACTTCAATCAGTGTAGATGAAGGGGAGACAGGTTAAAGAAGGATTTTTAAGCCTTGACACAATTGAGACATGGATTGTGTATGAGTGCCATTCAGAGGGTAAATGGGCAAGACCAAAGATTTACAGTAAGTGCCTTTGAATGAGTTATGGTAGTAGGTGCCAGGCGCGCTGGTTTGAGTGTGTCAAGAACTGCAACGCTGCTAGGTTTTTCATGCTCAACAGTTTCCCGTGTGTATCAGGGATGGTCCACCACCCAAAGGACATCCAGCCAATGGCAGGCCAGTGGTTGAAAACGGCTCATTGATGAAAGAGGCCAAAGGATGCTGACACGAATTGTGCAGAGCAACAGACAGGCTACAGTTAGTCAACTGACAGTCCAGTACAACATTGGTGCCGAAAGACCCATAAAAGAATGCACAACTCGTCGTACCTTGACACGAATGGGGTATGGCAGCTGACGACCTAACAGAGTTCCACTTCTTTCAGCAAAACACAAGAAACTGCGGTTGCAGTGGGCTAAGGAACAAAAACACTGGAGGATTGGAAAAACATTGCCTGGTCTGATGAATCCCGGTTCTTGCTGTTTCACGCTGATGGGATTTATTTAGATTTATTTAGCAGATGCCTTTATCCAAGGCGACTTACAGAGACTAGGGTGTGTGAACTATGCATCAGCTGCAGAGTCACTTACAACTACGTCTCACCCAAAAGACGGAGCACAAGGAGGTTAAGTGACTTGCTCAAGGTCACACAAGGAGTCAGTGGCTGAGGTGGGATTTGAACCGGAGACCTCCTGGTTACAAGCCCTTTTCTTTAACCACTGGACCACACAGCCTCCTGGGAGGACTAGACTAGGGACTAGGATGGGAGGACTAGGGTATGGAGAAAACCACATAAGTACATCCATCCATCATGCCGCGTGTCAACATAGCAGGCTGGAGGTGGTGGTGTGATGGTGTGGGGTGTGTTTTCATGGCACACATTGGGCCCCTTGATAAAAGTAGAGCAACGTTTGAATGCCACAGGATATCTGAACATCATTGCCAATCAGGTGCATCCCTTCATGGCAGCAGTGTATCCATCTGCTAATGGATTTTTTCAGCAGGATAATGCCCCATGCCACAAGGCTAGGATTGCCCAGGAATGGTTCCACGAACATGACAGTGAATTCAGCTTACTGCAGTGGCCTGCCCAGTCACCAGATCTCAATCCAATTGAGCATCTGTGGGATGAAATGGAACGAGCTATTCGGAGTAGAGATCCACTACCAGCCAACTTGACACAACTGTGGGAAGCATTGGCGTCAACATGGGCCAGCATCCCTGTGGAACGCTTTCCACGCCTTGTAGAGTCCATGCCCCGACGAATTGAGGGTGTTCTGAGGGGAAAAGTGGGTGCAACTCATTATTAGGAAGGTGTTCCTAATGTTTTGTACACTCAGTGTATATATATATATATATATCCCTTGAGAAAGATATGTGCAACATATCGAAACGTTGGGCAGCTGGCTCTTTGAGTTAAAATATATATATATATATATATATATATATATATATATATATATATATATATACAGTGCCGTGAAAAAGTATTTGCCCCCTGTCTGATTTTCTGCATTTTTGCAGATTTTTGACAATGAAAGTTATCAGATCTTCAACCAAAACCTAATATTAGATAAAAGGGACCCTGAGTGAACAAATAACACAACAATTTAATACATATTTCATTTATTTATTAAAGAAAGTTATGCAACACCCAATGCCCCCGTGTGAAAAAGTAATCACCCCCTTAGACTCAATAAATGGTTACGCCACCTTTAGCAGCAATAACTGCAACCAGACGCTTCCTGTAGTTATTGATTAGTCTCTAACAGTGCCGTGGATTGGCCCACTCGTCCATGCAGACCTGCTTCAACTCAGTGACATTTGTGGGTTTTCGAGCATGAACTGCTCGTTTCAGGTCCTGCCACAACATCTCAATGGGGTTTAGGTCTGGACTTTGACTAGGCCATTCCAAAACTTTAAATTTATTGTTCTTCTACCATTCTGATGTAGACTTGCTTGTGTGTTTCGGATCATTGTCTTGCTGCATGACCCAGCTGCGCTTCAGCTTCAGCTCACGGACGGATGGCCTGACATTGTCCTGTAGAATTCTCTGATACAGAGCAGAATTCATGGTTCCTTCAATGATGGCAAGGCGTCCAGGTCCTGATGCAGCAAAGCATCCCCAAATCATGACACTACCACCACCATGCTTGACCGTTGGTATGAGGTTCTTACTGTGGAATGCAGTGTTTGGTTTTCGCCAGACATAACGGGGTCCATGTCGGCCAAAAATTTCCACTTTTGACTCACCTGTCCATAGAACATTGTTCCAGAACTCTTGAGGACCATCCAGGTGCTTTTTGGCAAACTTGAGACAAGCATTCATGTTCTTCTTAGTGAGCAATGGTTTCCGCCTTGTTACTCTGCCATGAATCCCATTTTTGCCCAGTGTCTTTCTGATGGTGGAGTCATGAACACTGAACTTAGCCGAGGCGAGAGAGGCCTGCAGATCCATGGATGTTGTTTTAGGGTTTTTTGTGACTTCCTGGACGATTTTACGCCTTGCACGTGGAGAGATTCACTGCTGTCCCAAACCTTCTCCATTTGGACAATAAGGCTCTGACTGTGGTTCAGTGGAGCCCCAGAGCCTTAGAAATGGCTTTGTAACCCTTTCCAGACTGATAGGCATCAACAACTTTTTCCCAGAGGTCTTCAGGAATTTCTGTTGTTCGTGGCATGGTGTGCCACTAGAACCTGTGTGCTGACAACTTCACTCTGATGGTATGGGCCAAAGTTAGTCAGATTTATATTGGGCTGGGCTGTCCCAAATCAGGCCTGGTTGTTAACCAAAGTACTCAAACAGCTGACCCTAATTATCCCTTCAATTGGGTTGAGTTAACTAGGGGGGAGGGGGCAATAACTTTTTCACACCTGAAGATTACATGTTTGATTACCTTGCACACCAAACAAATGAAAGAAGCACCAAACTTTGGTGTCATTTTTTCTCTCAGACTCCCTCTATATACTACTACAACCCACAAAAAGATCTGACCAAATACAATGTGAAAAATGTGCAAAATGCAGAAAATCAGACAGGGGGCAAATACTTTTTCACGGCGCTGTAGATATAGATAGAAATTAAAAGTTTTTTTTTTTTTTGGATGTACACAAAAGGTTGAAATTATTTTTAAAAATATGCTTATAAATATATAAAATACAAGAAAAGAACCAAAAGATTTTCAATCGAAGAAAGGGGACCCAGTGATTATACTTATGAAAGTGAAACCTCATAACTTATTCACTGTTAAGAAAAGTTAAGAAAAGTAAATCGATTTGGGAGTTATGCAAGATTGTATCCTCATATAATTAATGCATAAGAAAGAAAATCTTGACTTTGTGATAATTCCTATCATTTTCTGTTCCTTCAGGTTAAATCCTTCTCCTTTGCCGGGAATGAATTAATGTTCCTTCACTGTGCTGTTTTTCCTGAGGATACTGTTAGCAAAACACAAAGCACCCCCATGAACGCCGATTCAAATCGCAGAGTAAGTGAAATAAATGCATGCATGACTCAATTCCCAACTCTTTGTGCCGTTTCAACAGAGTCTAGTCAATTTCTGTACCTGCTCATTAGCCAAGCAATGATTTTGGAAACGTGTTGTCCTGTATTAAAAAAAAATAACCAAGGTAAGAAAAGAGGCTTACTTAATCGCTCTGATTGTATGCGGTTGTCTGGGTTGTTGCTGTCCCCTAGAACCCCCTTGAAACGATTTCCATCTCAAAGGGTAAATACCTAATGATTGCAGCTTATATAAACACATAAAGATAATTTAAGGGCGTCAAACCCTTTCTTAAACTTGACTAGAACTTTAGTCCAGTTAATATCCTGTACAGCTCATGAAATACTGAAATCTGAGCATGTATGACCAGTAGTACTTGTGTACTGTCACTAGAGGGAGAAGAGTGCTCACTGGCACAGGAAAAAAAAGCATTCAAGGAAAAAGAAGGATATGGAAAAGAAGCAAGGTAATTTACATTTTGTATAGTTTTTGTTTTTGACATACTGTGAGAATGATTCATACAAAGACACTGATAAAGTGTTCTTGTTGAAACCATTGTCTCAAATAATTACTATTTGTTTATTTTTAGTTAATAAAACTAGGATATCTACAAATAATTAATGGTTTTCAGATGTAACTACTATGACATTCCTTTTGAATTATTTTGGATTTGTGAATGCTATTAAATATAAAGCACAGTGTTATAATGCCTGCTTGTGAATCTTTAACTGGGTTTCCTGCGTGATACCAATAGAGATTTCTGCATCAGTCGCTTCTGGCGTGTGATACAGAGCAAATGGTCTTTGGACGGTGCAAGTCAATGCTGGAGAGGGTTATTGCAGCTAGCACTGGCAAGGAACCAGAGAACACAGCAGCTTATTCACACTGTTTGATAATCATTTATTGAACCCCAATAGGGTTGTCATCTGTCAGAGCTAGTTACCGTTTCGAGGTAGATGACCTAACACTTCAATGTGTCTTCAAGAGATACCAACAAAAAAAAAGGATTGCCTTTTAATCTTATACAACTGTAATGAATTGCTATCTCAGCCCATTCAATTTAACCCTATGCTGCCTACGGGGAATGACAATATTCGGTCATAAATATGAGCACATTCTGTTTAAACACTTGTAGTTTTGGAACCTTAAATCAGAAATTAAAACCCAATACACCTACAAAAAGGCATGAAATAGATCTTTCCATTGATGTAATTTATTTTGTTGTGGGGTGATTTTTTTTTTTTCGTATGAGCTGCACCCCCCAAAAAAATTATCGAAATTTGAAAAATTATAAATAATATTTTTAAAAATGGTCAATTTCAACCTCTTTCCAAGTGTTATTAAAAAAAAAACTTAGAGGATATTGTCTCTTCACAATTTGTCAAGGATTTCAAATCTGAAAAAATTGAAAATAAGAAAGAATTGAAATATCTTGTACAGTTGTAGAGCTAGATAAGGTTTTGCAATGTTTTGTATTTGTATTTAATTTAAAACAATTTGTAGACTTTATTTTTCACTTTGACATTATGGACTTTTTTGTGTTGATCAGTAGCAAAAACTCCTAATTAAATCCATTTTGATTCCTTCTTGTAACACAATAAAATGTGGAAAAGTCCAAGGGGGGTGAATACTTTTGAAAGCCACTGTAACAATGAAAAGAAAAATGACAGGTACATTATTTATACAGTTGTAGCAACACGTTGGGATGTGTAACACTATTTTTTTCAGAACCCCGCTTACTCTTTAAGGATGAATAACAAATCACAAGTGTGGTAGCAGGGACAGGACAAAACTAGCACTAATTAAACACAACAGCATTTTGAAATGCATGTTGTGATGCACAGGATGGCAGGCGATAGACAGAAGAGTCTGACAGACAGGTTAAATGACCTCTTCCGTGGCTTAGACTTTCAAAGACACTGGGTTTCTGGTAACATCCGCTAGAGGCACTTGTGCAGCTTAGCTGAATGGAATCAGTCCCCTAGATAAACCTGTCTCTCTCAAACAATAGGTTGTGTCGGATACAGGATGCAAATATTTCCCTTTAGAGCTGGAGGTTTGTTTCTAGGGAAATCAGGATGATATCAGGTACCTGTATTTATTTATTAAAGATATCTCACACCGGCATAGCCTTCTGACACAGGTTTTAGCTCATGTAGAAGAGGGGCCCTAGGGCTGCTGGTTATCACACATCATGCAACTAGCAGCAGCCGGAACAAGCACATGCGGTACACATGATCACAAATGCAAGGTTCATGTTTCAGTCATTTCAGCTGTCCCAGGATAGCAGGAGTTTCAAATCTGTTTGCAGCGTATTCTAATCATGTAGAACTGTGTATAGTTGGCCTCAAGCAAGAATCTTTCTTGGTGAGGTTTTTGCACCGCTGAAGTTAATAATACCAACACAGCTTATCAGTCTTACAGGGGTTAGCCACTTTATATGGATCTAGTAATAAATAAAGTAGGGAAGTCATACCAGAAAGGCTCAAGTCCAGTCCTCTAGATCCGAGGCACAAATATAGGGTTGTATTAACATTGTATACTGGAATCTTTTCATTTAGGGGATGTGGATTTAGGGATGTACTAATATGTGTGTGTGTTTTTGGTGGTTTAGGGACTCAGTGTGAGGAGTTTAGGAAGGGCAAGATTGCTAGAGGTGCTAGAGGTCACTAAAACACAACTCTGAGTGTTACGGGCAGTGTTGTGTGAAGCACTGCCGTTACGGATTCTGTCCTTTCCCATTTCGGTGAGATGAGGTAGGTTAAACCTTCTAAAACCACAGATGCCAATGAGCCTAGCTCTTTTGCACTGTGGTTTAGATGCTCACTTGCGGTGACATTAAAGGTAGCCCCCCCCCCCTATTTTGTAATAAGAGCTTGTCATTATTTATCACTTCCAAGTGAACAAGAAATAATACAGGTGCCATCAGTGAATCAGTGATTGGGACATAAAACTTTCTGGATATTGATCCCCATTTTTGAAAATGCGGTTCTTTTAGAATCCTTTCAGAAACAGCTTCACTATCTTGTGAATTATACATCTGGTACATGATCTATGCAGTTATTCCCAAGGAGACTTCTTATATAACTATAAAATGCAGCCAAGCTGTTAAATACATTACATACTAGAGAACTGAAATGCTGCTCATAGCTTTGAACATAACCCACTGTGGATCCTGATTACCCATGTCGATTAGCAAGGCCATGTTAATGCTAATGTTCATGGAACAGTGTAAATGGATTTACAAGAGCACAGTCAACATTACTGAATTTACCTTGTAGTGGTTTACAGAAAATTATTAGAATACTTTCCCTAGCAGATCCTTGCAAAGGTTTATTATGGTAAATGTTCACTGTAAATCTGCAGATTGCATCGTGCTGTACTGCGCTTTCAGTTTGATTTCCGGAACTTTGTGGCATACCACAGTAAACTGAAATATTTTAAATAAGGAAACTGAGTGTTAGAAAAAAAGGTCACATTAAATAAACAGTAGTGTAGTTGTATAAAGATGCGGGGAGATTTATAGGAGGCTGTGTGGTCCGGTGGTTAAAGAAGAGGGCTTGTAACCAGGAGGTCCCCAGCTCAAAGCCTGGCTCACTCACTGTGTGACCTTGAGAAAGTCACTTAACCTCCTTGTGCTCTGTCTTTCGGGTGCGACATTATTGTAAGTAACTGTGCAGCTGATGCATAGTTCGCACACCATAGTCTCTGTAAGTTGCCTTGGATAAAGGCATCTGCTAAATAATGATATCATGAATGCTGCTTTTCAGACCATACCAGGCCTTTTAGACCAGTCAGTCCTGTACCCTGTGGCAGATGGCTTTGTGGTGACGTCAGACTAGGAAGAAACAGAGTCAGTACTACAGGGTATGCAGCGCGGATGTGCATGTTTATTATAAATTTAAAAAAAAAAGATTTAAACAAAACAAAACGGCACGATGGTCAAAACAAATACGGTGAACAAATACAAAACAATTAACGTGCTGGTTTAAAGCCAGCAGGAGTAGCAATTGCTTTCTAAATTTTGTATTTGTTGTGTTATTATTCAAAATGAATGTTTGGTGTGCACAGGTGTTTTAGGTCAGCAGTTTTAGGTTGCCAATTCATTTCACGTGCAGAATATGCCTGAGCCCGACTGAATGATTACCAAGCAAAAAGAGCAGAATGGTTTGGTTCAAAGGCAGAACAGGAGCTCTGACTGAGACACGGTTATGAAGTAACATCTCGGCTCAACTGACAAGTAATGAAAACCCAGAGTGCTCAAGGACTGCAATGGATCATTTCTAAAATTGATATGCATTTAGTTGTGGAGGTGGTGGCATGGTTTCATAGTTCATGGAGCTGGGAATGAGGAAATCACATCTCGGCTCAACTGGTAATGTCTCAGTCAGAGCTCTTGTTCTGCCTTTGAACCAAACCAACCCTTATGAGCAGCTGATCCACTCTTTTATACAGCTATGCCTGAGCTTGATTGCTTGATAATCATTCAATCAGCTCAGGCACATTCTGCACGTGAAGTGAATTGGCAACCTAAAACTGCTGACCTAAAACACCTGTGCACACCAAACATTCATTTTGAATAATAACACACAAATACAAAATAATTCAAAATACACACATGTGTAAAAGAAAGTAATTCTGTTAATTCTGTAACTCTGTAATGGCTATATGGTAATAATCCCTGATGTATAACCCCCTCAAGATAATGATGTTTAGCTCTTACGGTTCACCAAAGATGCTGAAATGATTGATAATTACGAAGCCTTCCATTTTCCCTAACATGGAAAAGTTTTTGGTGAACCTTTAACTGCGGCATAAGTCTTCTTTTTCAAGATTCTCATTTTATTGTCTCATCTGCTCATTATTACAGCTTTGACTGGGAGGTTGTAAGCAGAGGTGTTAGAGGTGTTAATGTTGACAAACTCTTAATGATTAAGAACCCTTTTATCTTCTGTACTGTAATAACTTGTTAATTTAAGTTATTATGCCTGTTTCATATTTTGCTTTTACTCTACATGTATTTCCATATTGCATATATTTATCCTTTCCTTTTAAAGATTACCATTGTAATTTCCAAGTTTTTCCCATGCTTTTCCCATGGTTATACTATTGTGATACAGATTTATTTTCCATAATTACAATTTTGCATATTTTAATTTAAGAGTAAAATAAATATTAGTTGTTTAAAATACATTACTTAAATGTGCATTTAGTAATGTAAATGCATGTTGTTCAATATAATTTTGCTTTATATAGAAAGTGGGTTTAGTTTAGTCCGTATGATGAACCTGCAGTGTGAATTGCGTGTTTGGGATTGAAGAAGAATGTTATTTGAGTTTGAATGCTGCTTATTCTACTGTATGGAATAAAACATTGCACTTTTATTTTAAAGTTATCTTCTTTTCAAAAGAACCCACATAGGATAAACGTTACCATGGTTTACCATGTTTTTTTTTTTTTTTTTAATAGGCCTTACCATACCTTTCTAAGCTTTTCCATGCTTTACACTTAGCTATGGTTTTACTACAGGGAGATTTTATAAGGGTTATATGAGATATTTAACTTAAATTTTATTTTCAACACAGATTAGTAAGGGGAATCCAGACCCAAGGCCCTGTTTTAAAGCCGTATGTGTTGTCTAATGAGACACAGAGCCAGAGACTCAGACTCTTGAGCTCAGCACTCAGGATCTTGCAGGCGCTTCTCCCCTATTTCATGACGCACAGCTCATGTTGCTTAGGCATTAGTTCTCTTCTAATTTGTTACGGGTTCCTCTGCCAAAACAATGATGTACTTTTATGTGGATATTATGCACTACCTTGACATGAGTATATAACTAGTGCTCAAGGACTGCAATGGATCATTTCTAACAGTGATATGCATTTAGTTGTGGAGATGGTGGTGTGGTTTCATGGTTCATGGAGCTGGGGAACGAGAGAGCCAGGAGATGCAGGGAATCACATCTCGGCTCAACTGACAAGTAATGAAAACCCAGAGTGCTCAAGGACTGCAATGGATCATTTCTAACAGTGATATGCATTTAGTTGTGGAGATGGTGGCGTGGTTTCATGGTTCATGGAGCTGGGGAACGAGAGAGCCAGGAGATGCAGGGAATGAGGGAATCACATCTCGACTCAACTGGTAATGAAAACCCAGGGGGCGGTTTTACTTCATAACCGTGTCTCAGTCAGAGCTCCTGTTAACCCAATCTAACAACATATACCAGGAGGTTCTAAACCTAGCATGCTGAGGAAAAAATAAACATTGCAAATGCATTTGAAGGATGCCAGCCACCAATGAAAAAGTTGGCATACCAGGCAATTACCAGGTATAAGCTATGAAGAACTTTATAACCTTTGGCGGTAGATCCCATCGTTTGGTGCCTCAGTCTAGTTTAATTGACAACTTCTTCAATTGGACTGTAAGTGGATATGGGGTTCGATTCTCCAACCTTTCTGTACTACCATACCTTATGTTCATATATTTCAGGATTTCACGCATTTTAGGAGCACTGTGGTGCATATACTTATGGTTAATTCCAGATGACACTGGAATTACAGAATTTTTGTGGTTTAATTTGGTTATTTGGTTCACTAGTTAGAAGAAGGCAGTGGACTAAAGTGAATCACTACCTCTACTAATAATATCACAGACTTAAAATACTTTTAAATCATTACTGCTGATAGGCTATATATAGTAAACCCTGTAATTTCCAATCCTAGCAACAGTAATGATGTCACATAAAAAATAGCTATATGCTTTCATTATTTTTAATTAACTGTATATTATAGGAGATTTTGTAATGATTTCTATTACATGAGAGTAGGTGTTAAAACTTTATGCTGATATTGGACTTGGCTCTCGCCAAGATAAGCACCAACTAAGACATAGCTTCTTTTACTGTAAACTAAAGTGATCTATCTGCATTTCCTTCTATCTGATGATGTACATATCCTTCTGCCTGGTGTTGATGGCTGAATTGTAATGCTGGCTCCAAGGATCAGCCTGTTTTGTCTCTCTGGCGCATCAGCACACACAACGGCTGCAATGCTGGCTCCAGGGATCAACCACAGTGCGGCATGACAATCGTCTGGACTGAGCTAAGTAGGGTACTTCTCTGGGGTCTTCAAGTGGGAACCTTCCATCCTTGGTGTTTCGTCGACTACCCCACCACACCTTAAGAGGGCTTGACAGTGATTCTGGCATCCCAGCATGACCCCCTTCCACCCCCCACTCAGCTAAGCCCAGCTTACTTACCTTCCTTTCCATCGACGTTGCTTTCTTTCTATTGTGCCTGAGATCCCCAACCAGAATCTTTTTGTCTCAACCAGAGCCAGTTGCTGCTCCTCTGCTGCTTCAGATGTTCTTCACTATGCGTCGCAACTCTTGACCACTGAATCCGATGTCTCTGAGAAACCGGGTTGTAGAGAGTGCCACAAATCCTCGACAACCCACCTCCACTGGGTAAACCTGGACTCTCCATTCTCGCTGTTCTGCTTCAGCAGCTAGTTGAGTGCACCAAAGTTTCTTCCTTTCATACGCCTCATCCACAGCATCCTTCCATGGCACGGTTAACTCTACCAGGTGAACAAGGCGTGCTGATCCAGACCATAAGACAATATCAGGTCGAAGGTTAGTGGTGGCAGTCTCAGGTGGAAAAATAAGCCGTTGACCAACATCTGCCAGCATTTTCCAGTCTCTAGCAGCTTCCAGTTGTCCTGGGCGAGGATTGGTTTTAACACCTTTTCTTGGTGGTTGCTGTCCTGGGCGTAGGAATGTTGTCTTTTGTGTGTAATGTTTTGATGGAACAGGCGGCAACTTATTGGTCATGTTACGCTTGACTTCCAATGCTAAGGCCAAACATTGCAGCACCTGGTCATGACGCCAAGTAAACCGTCCTTGGCTAAGACCCACCTTACATCCTGTCAAAATGTGTCTTAATGTAGCTGGCGCTGAACACAAAGGACACCATGGATCCTCTCCTACCCATAGATTAAGGTTATGGGAGAACATCATATGTTGATCTGAGGAAACTGATCCTGCTCTGTTCCATTGTCCATAGATCTCGCCAGCTGATCCTGTGTTATTCCACACTCTCCCATCTAGTCCATTCTCCCTGCTTGGCCTGGGAAACCGCCTTTACGCACCTCATCCTCCTCCTGCTTTTGCACCTCGTTCTACCAGCTTCCTCCGTTGAGCTGGGGCTGCTTTGTGCCATTGCTTCCTCAGTTGCCTCCTTTCTCTAAGTGCTCAATGTCCTGCTGCCGTCTAGACTTTACAGGAATAGTTTGTACTTTCTTTTTTCTTTTTTCAACTCCAAACCTGGATTTCATTCGACTGACTTGACTGAAAAAGTAAAAAGTGAAAAGTACTGATCAATGCAAGGCCCTTGTCCCTTCTCCCTCAAGCATTTCATTCTCCCTTGATGAATCTTCAGACCCCTAACCATTGTCCCTTTGCTCCAGTCACAGACACAAAACTGGAGCTCCATGTCTTTGCTAACTGCAGATCTTGATCTTGAGCTTGTCCTTTGCAAAGTACTCTCCGTTCTCATATCCGTTAGTTGTTAACCGTGTTGTCAAACTTTGAGTCACCTTCTGCCCCCGCTCTTGCAGACTCTAGGGGCATTTTTCTCTTTAATTTCTTAGAAGCCTTGGGCAGGTGTCTCCAGCATCCTGTTCCATTTGATAACACAGAGCTGGATACTGCCAGCTAGGGTAGCTAACCACTGCCAGCCCCAATGTGGTCTATTTCTTCCTGTCAGTTGTCTCTCCAGGCTGTCACACGGTCTTTCCCTCGTCGCCAGCTGCACTATTCACAGCAGTCACTGTTAAAGAGCTGATTTTCACCCACTCAAGGTCTCCTTCAGTGGTGGATGGGAATGGGCTGGGTTCATGTCCATCATTATCAGAAGCATTAGGTGGGGGAAACATTGCTGGTGTGGTTGGGGAGGGCGAGATACAGTAGGATCAGCCACGCTGACGATACGGTTTACAGAATACAGGTACAGCCACGACCATAGAGTTAAATCCATCATAACCTTGTTGCAGATTACTGATTGACCTTTTTTTTTTTTTTTAGCCATTTAGTTTATTCAAATTTTGTAAATTAAATTTTGAATTAAATAGACACTGCACATTTCCTCCTTGATGGAAAGACCCAGTGAAACTAATCAAGCTGCAGGTGAAAGTGCCGTTTTAAATCTCAATAGCCTTCCCCACTGGTGAAACAACAAGAAACTAAATTGAAATACATTGGCAATGCATGCAAATCTGAACAAGGTTATCTTATTGCAATTGCCAGGACATTTTAATTATACATGTTTAAAAGGTTTCAATTGCCAGTTTTTGCTCCACTTAAAAAAAAAAAGGTAAACAGACAAACTTTAGTAAGAGTAAAAATGAAGCAATATCTTAATCATTGCCCCACATTTGTTAAAACTAGAAATGACCTCTGCCTGTGTCAGTCTCTGTATACCATAATTATACACACACAATGGCACACCAAACGTGAGGTGCAAGACCATTCAAATAACAGATGATTCTATTACTGTGTGGCTATCAGTGTCTCCACACTTCAGTGCTTCACAAATCCATTAAACTCATCCTGATGGCTCAAACATTTTGAACTGCTTTTGAAAAATCCAAACCCGGCTCAGGCACCAAGCTGTTTTCCCTCGGGCCACAAGTTACAGGCTTTCTTCAGCACAGCCTGACACTGAATTCAGATAACATGCGGGATTCACTTAAATTATTGCTTATCTGAAACACCTAGGAGAAAATGTAGAGAGCTGTGTGCAGTATAGCTTTGAAAACAGACTATAGAATGATCTTGACATACATCTAAGCCATTCTCTTGCCAGTGTTTAGGAACTAGAATTAATAATTAAAAATGCATGTTCTTTATGTTAGTCAATCTTGCGCAATAAAGACCTATAACAAATATGTTGGGAGCTCTTTATATTGGGTGACATAAATAAATATGCAATCACCAATGTAGTGAACTTTTCAATAAATATGGAATGTGGACCGGTCAATAGATATGGAATGGGGAAAAAAAATACAAATATAAAAACGACAAGTATTATTTCCAAACCTAATAAACAATGTTAGTATTAATAAACTTACAGCATACTTTACATATAGTAAAACAAATTAGACTAAAATACAAATGTTTCAGATAATGTCTGTCTAAATTATTTTATGATTCACTGTTTAAGTTGTGGATAAAAAGGTAATTAGTTCTGCAAACAAAGGGTTCTGGCAGAACAAGCACAAACTCAATGTGATGATGCTGGATCACTTGCACACATACTTACAGGTACACATTTTTTTTATTATTACTGCCTTCTGGGTTGAAGTTATGATTGTGTTATCTCATCCTTTAGGAACCATTGTTTCAAATGCCAAAACTTTTTTTCTTAAATGGATTACAACTACTCACCAGTAGGGGGAACTTCTGAGAGCCTCTATTAAAGATAATATCACCTTTCACAACCCCTCGTGATAGTCCTAGAACCTACACTATACTGCATAGCCCTGCTTTGACGTGAATGCAAAGCTATGCAAAGTTTCAGACAGGAATTGCTAAATACACCTGCAGACTGCAAATATTATCATTTGATTGGCAGGAAATCCTTAAATCAAAAGTCCAGCAGACATTGGACTGGGGGTAACGCCCATGTTCATGTCAAATGTCAATCAGAGGCAGCTAACTACCAATAGTATTCAAGCCAAGGGAGAGCACATATTTTCTTAATTGTTATAATAATAAAAAAACACCGAAAGTACACACATTCAGGGATAAGGTTCAGCATGCTGTGCCAATCCTGTTGGTGAACTAACCCTGTAAAGACCAAGCCCACCTTTCACTAAATGTTCTCCATCACCCCATCTCAATTGGGGGCATGTTTGCCTTTGAATCTACTTTGCATTCAAACCCAGTAACATTCTGTAAGTACCAGGGCCCCAATCAAAAAGCTTTCATTTCTATTTCATTGTCAGTTTATGTGAGGAAAACGAAGTGTGATATCGTAGCATAGAACATATTGTTAAACTAGTTTCCAAATGCATTTCAGCCTACACAAAAAATTAATTGTAGCAAAATTAATTGGACATCATTTTACCCTGTAGCAAAAAGGTTACTTTTCCAAAGGTTTTATTATTATTATTATTATTATTATTATTATTATTATTATTATTATTATTATTATTATTATTATCAATACATGTAATAATAATTAATTGTAATGCTACTACTACTACTACTACTACTACTACTACTACTGTACTACTATTACTAAAAATAATACTCCTAATGGTTAATGGGAAAATACATCAAATTGATTTACATGAAGTACCTCTTACAGCAATCAATAACAGACCCTACGAGCAAACAAAATTCATGACGTATTATAGTCCCCAAAAAGACAGGAGGGAGATGTGAGTTACAAATCAGTGATGGCAAGCTACAGAACACAGGCAGAGCACAAGCCCCCAGATTGCCACCATTCAGTCAAACGACACTGCTTTTGCAATTCTTCAATTAGATTTTGGAAAATAATTGTGACAGTATGCGTTTGGTCTGGAGACCCACCTACACAGAGGCAACTCGCAGATGTAACAAGCATCTGAAATAAAGCAGAACCTAACTGTGACATTTATTTTTAAGCTTTAATGCATTTTTTAAAAACATTTTTCAAAGATTGATCAAGGTTGCGAGTTTTATTGAAAACCCCAGAGTCCTGCTTTGGTAGAAACGACTGAGTCACGCTTGTAAGTTTGAGTGTTGACCGTCTGCACCCAAGGTCTGTATTTTAATATAAATCAGAATTAGTACCACATAATTTAGAGGGGATAATATATCCATAAATGAACACTATTATTAACTAGTTGTAATAAAATCCACTGATTACAGCGCCTAGTAAATGCTCTGACCTAGACCTTAACAGCATTTATCTAAATCAGGACCTTTCTCTCTATGAGCTTGAAGACAGGTGTGCAGTCTGCGTGCACGAGAAAGGAGTACTCTACTGCAATGCTTTGATTCAACACAATACAGTTTGATTAAGATCAAGATAGAACTTGTCATTTCGAGTCCCCTACCTCAATGATCATGTTTATTTATGTAGTTATTTATTTTATCTGCAGTGCTGCATTCATAACCCTATGCAAATATAAATGACCATTGACGAAAAGCATTCAACCATAAAAAGTTTAAATATAGTTATTTAAAAAGATAATACAAAAAACATAAAAGCAGCAAAGCAATTACACAGCCATTACATGATTCAAGTATTTATATCTGTTTCTTTAAAATGAAAAGAAAACTTACTTTCACCCAAAGATAATTTGAGGAAAAATGTCTTTCTTGCAACTTATCAATCAAAGCCAGTATTAAAATATAAAGTGCACTGTGATTTGTATTAAATTATAATATTTAAAATCCTGTACTTTATTTATTTTTTCTCCAAAATAATACACACTTTAATAGTATCAAAATGGCATTAACATTTGTAAGCATATTTGAAGTCTTAGTTAAGAAACTTATAAACCTTCCACAATATTCATTATAAACTATATGATTTAAAGTATTATTGATGTTATTAAAATGTACATTTTAATAATAGCAATCTCACAAACAAACAAGTTGATTTGCAATATTTAAAATCTCACTTACCTATAAAAGCCAGCAGTAAAAGGTAAATTGCCACAAGATCCATTCTTGCTGGTACAGTGAAATTAAAGATCCAGAGCTTAGGCAAAACCTTTTTTTCCCTCTGTATCTTTTAAACAGACACAAAATATGCTATGTATACATATATTTACACATATACTGCATATATAATGAAATCCACACTCACAATCTTCTCTCCTCAGATATATAAATACAAATCCTGATTATCTGGATTGACGAAACCTTGAAGACCATTCCCCTTAATGTGCAGTCACTTTAAAATGATTATTCATTAAAAAAAGAATAATTATTTTTTTAAAAAACAATAAATAAGAAAAGAAAACTTAGAACATGTCCCAGACCCCTAAGACTCGGGAAGCCTTAAATATGGAGTTTAGATCCAATTAAAAAAAGATACCATTCTTTTTTTTTTCTTTTTGTTTTGGTTAGTGTGTTTATGTTTTCCTCTTCTTTGCTCCTCACTCTGGTGCAGTCTTGTGAAGTGAAGTTAAGAAGATGAGTCTTCTGTCCAGCCTGCACTAGCAGTGATCTGAGAGGAGTCCCACTGCCCCACTGATAGCTACTGTGCTGCCTAGAGAACTAGAGAGCGAGAGAGCGAGAGAGAGAGAGGGAGAGAGAGAGACTTAAAGAGCCAGTTACACTACCTCATAACACCAGCCCACCTGCTTAATGATTAAAAGCTGCAATGAACTACTGGGGTACCAATGGGGGTAATTAAGTTAAATTGTGAATTTAATTCAGTGTGATCAATGTCCCTTAACCGAATTTAACAATTTTGCTACCATTAATCCATAACTGAAGCAATTACGTACATATCACACTCTGATTTTTATAGTCCATTTGAAAGAATGTTTTTACAGGGTATAGATATAAAAGCATACCATGGAAAAAATATAAAAAACACACACTAACAGTATATCAAAATGTATATCAAATAAAGGTCTATAACAAGTTAATTACACATAATACATATTTCACGGGGCGGCCACCGGGACTAGTGTAGTACAGAGACGGCAGAAAGGAGGTGTTAGTGCGACAGTAACAGGCGAAGGAACCCAACTTTAGAGAAGTGGACTGCAGCCCAAACTTCTGAACAGACTGCGGTCTGGATAGAAGAGAGATCCCCCACCAGAGAGCCGTCCTCTGCGGAGGAGAGGGCTTGGTCTTGAAGGCTGCGGCCCTGGGGATCTGAAAACATGAGAAAAAACTCTGCTGCGACAGAGCCGTCTCGCGGAGACCTGAAAGGAAGTAACAGTAAAAGGGGTTCCCTGACCGATGTGGTGCTGCCCTCGAATGAGGTGAGACTGCGGTCTCGAAGCGGGAGGCGGAGGAGCGTCCCAGGGGACCTGTAAGAACAAGAATAGGTGGGTTAGTTGGGACTCGAGCACTGAGAGATTAAAGCGGGCCACGTCCCGAAATGTTAAATATAGGATAGAGACTCACTGCGAAGAGGTAAGAAAAGCGCATGAGCTGCGAAAGGATAGTGTGATAGTGTGGCAGGGGGTCCCCTTTGACTCACGCGGTGAGAACCTCCTTTAAATAAGGTTGAGGAAGCTTGCCTAAGGTCGGGGAAGTGAGGCTCACTTACCCCCCAAAGAATGGACCCCCGGCTCCCTGCAGAACCTCACCATGAGACATACAACAGAGCACGTGCCAATGCATAACATAAATTCGAGGATGAAAAGACATACAAGACGAACAGAGAGGGATTAGAAGGGTTAGTGTGTAATGGTTTATGTGTTCACCTGCCGCTTAGTGGAGAGGAAAATGACTCCTTCTGTTTAGTGCATTTTCTCTGTGAATAAAGGACAGAAGACAAAAATTGGACAAAACAGCTGTGCCTAATAGATGCATAATCAGGTATGTTCTGTAGTTTTAAACAATGGCCTACTGATACTGCTTTCCTACAGTATGTCACATTTAAAATATCAGAAAAAGACTGTCTGGGGGCAAAATAACACTCATTTTGGACCTGGTGAGTAAAACCACCCCAGTTTAATTTGGAAGAGTTCTATAATTAACTACTTGGATGGGCGTTTGGTTGGTTCAATTAAAAAATAGAACATGGTTTGAACTAGGATGTCTTTACCAACCCTACCTTTCAGAGACCCCTGTAACAGGTGTGATACACTGCCGTTATAGATTCTGTCCCTTGTCGGTGAGATGAGATGAGGTTAAAAGCCTCAACCCTATTACATACTTATCTATTGTTGATGTTGCAAAGACAAAAATAAACACAATTCAGTGAATGCTCAGCTGGGGGTTGATTTCTTCACTTTACTCTATAAGCCCAAATCATGTTGCATCAAAGCTACACGGTCCCAGATATTCACTTTCCAACTCATGTACACATGTGCCCTAAGCAGAAAAATAATGAGGCAGCTCAGGACATTCCCTTGAAAAACTATGATCAGTATGCTGACGGGGCTGTGCATTCATTTATAACTGGCTGAAGCAGCTGCATGATGTTACAGACGTAAAAAGACGTAAACAACAAACATGATTGTTAGGTTGGACAAGAGAAAACATGTACTGAATCAAGGTGATGTGCACAAGTCCACATTCTAAGTGTGCGTGAGGAAATGCTCTTAAACAAAAACAAAAAAAAACAGGGTCAGTTAAACGTAGTAAATTAATAGTAAGCACTGAGTGATCTAGCCTTGGCAAACTTTCATATTCAACGCTGCTGAGAAAATACTTGTATTCCCATTTCAGAATCTACCATGCATTCCTTCATGTGAATGACCATGTGAATCTCACTGTTCCAAATGACTCTGTGTTGTTAAACAGATGCTGAGCTTGATTTAAGGAAAGTCGTTTCCTGAATTTAGGTTTAAAAAATACATTATTTTCTACCCTGTAGCATGGCTGGGCCATGCACATAAGGAGGGGGCTTCTGTGATTGTTTATTGTAAATACGAATGTTGTGATTGTAGAAATAAATAATAGTGGGATTGGTTTCAATGGGGAACCTGACGCTCTGTGTGTAGCAGCCTGCCTGCTGTGTTTAATTGTGGGAACTAGCAACATGTCTGTTTACCAGCTGTGAGCTCCTAATCAGCAGGTGTGCGTGGTGCAGCAGAGCGCCAAGAATAAAAGGACCCCGCTTGTACAGATCAGGGCTGCTGTAAGCCAATAGGGGTCAGAGCGCTGCTCCTGCCCAATCATCAGTCCATCTGTGCTGCTGAATGACTGGGTTAAGGAAACAGAGCGACCACCTCCAACGACGATCGAGTGAATATCCGAGGTTTGAGTTGGGTGAACTGCCTGAGGAACAGGGAGTTCGTTTTTGGATAGTAGATCCCACATAGTATAGCAGACAGGTGTGGAGGCGGGACCTCCATTTGTTAGCAGAGTAGTGCGAGCCGTCTTCACGGCACATTTATTTTGATAGTTTTTGTACTGTGTTTATTTTGTTTTTTGTACGCTGGGCCATATGTCCCATGTGAGCTACCATTGCTGGTAGCGTCATGTGGGGTTCCTGTGTGTGTAATTAAACCTGCATGCCTGCAGGGCGTGTAAATCCCAACCTTCTGTCTCTATCTCCAGTCAATCAAGCAGCGACTCGCATGCACGTCATCCAGAGAATTCAATCAGTCACTCATTGCAAGTACTCCTTACATCACGGGTAGCAACACCCTTGTTACAGACGCATTGTCCTTGTTAGATAAAAGAATACTCCATGAAGGTCCATAGAGTGCTACTTATACTCGTACTCTTACTTGTAATTGCCGTTAAGAAATATTTATCGGCAGGTATTAAATAAATTAATTAATTAATGTTGATTTCAAAACAAGAAACGCCAGTCTTCTGACCTTTACAATTGAGTACCAATCAATGTCAATTAACTTCCACATTGAGCGTTTTAATATCCAATTGGAAGCGAATTTTCCTCTCATCCAAGGCACTGGTATTTTTACTGCCAAACTGCCATACCGAGGCCGTATTCATTCAAGAGCATAGACTGTGGGTTATTCGGCTGGTCTTATTTGTGAAATAACTACAGTACATGTCCAGGTGTCCCCCTTTTCATTATAAATATTTTTCAGTTAAAAGAAAAGAAGGGCATACATATACAGTTTAGGCAATATTTATGTAGTGTTTTTATTTTACCTTTGTTGTATCCTGTGTTGTATACATCAGAACAAATTAATAAATCAGTCAAAATAATAAGAGAGACAAGGTTGGATAGTAAATCCATAAATATTTGCGAGCCTTTTATGCTTTTTTCACATAATAAATTGGCACGAATATGCTAGTGCTGTACATATAATGAAGTAATATCGTACTTCCAGTGCAACAGGTCACCAACATTTCTGAAGCAAAATAGGTTTTATGGGTGTGATTCGCCAAATATTTTGGTTGCAAATATTTATGGCTATATAGTATTGTGTTTAACTATAACTGATAAAGCATAACTAAATAACATAAATAAATAACAGAATATGTTTCTGAAGTTCATACCGTGAGTTTTTTCTTTCTTCTGTAGTATGTTTTGTAATTAATTTTCTGTTAAGTCACAGAATCACCATACAGCAGTTTTTTCCATTCAGCCATTTTATCTTGTTGTTTAGGAGTGGAGGTGGAGGGCGTTCCTTTGAAAAGGGGCGGGACTGACAGTGATGTGAACTAATCAGATGACAGATGGAGACTATTGCTCGGTGGTGTAAGGATGTGAGGGCAATAGTTAAATCTATTTTTGCTCCTATGATGAGGTTTTAACCAATCACAGGCCAGAATTTCCAAGCACTGACTCATACTCATTTTTTTCCAATATAATCCCGATTTGTTTTTATATTTTAAGTCACACACCCTGGGTCATAAATCAGCTGGGGGATGAAAACGGAAACTTTTCTTACATTTCTCCCCATAGTGTTTAACATGGTACCCCTTGCGACCACGCTACTGTTTATCTGTTCCCACAACAGCCCGTCATTTAACTAAGAGCCTCAGCGTTGTGGCAAGAGGGAGCATTCATCTGGATACTCTAATGCCATTAGTTGAACCCTCCTGAGGGAAATTTGACAACTGTTTTTTTCCGTATCATCCCCGGCTCGCAGACTTGATGAGTTGACCCATGATGTGTGAATAAAAACATCAAAGCAATCAGGTTAATGTTGAGAAATATATCGCCACCATATAGACAACGCAAGCCTAACACTGCACATCATCCTGAGAACACCATCCCTACCGTGAAGCATGGTGGGTGCAGCATGGTGGCCCCAAACATACAGCCAAAGCCACACTGGAGTGGCTTAAAAGCAAAAAGGTCAATGTCCTGGAGTGGCCCAGACAAAGCTCGGACCTCAATCCAATTGGGAATATGTGGAAAGAGTTGAAAATTGCTGTTCACCAAAGGTCCCCATCCAACTTGACGGAGCTTGAGCAATTTTGCAAAGAAGAATGGGCAAAAATTGCAGTGTCCAGATGTGCAAAGCTGGTAGAGACCAAATAGACTCATGGCTGTAACTGCTGCCAAAGGTGCCTCTACCAATTATTGACTCAAGGGGGTGAATACTTATGCAATCAATTATTTTCTGTTTTGTATTTGTAATTAATTTAGAACAATTTGTAGATTTTATTTTTCACTTTGACATTATGGACTTTTTTGTGTTGATCAGTGGCAAAAACTCCTAATTAAATCCATTTTGATTCCATGTTGTAACACAATAAAATGTGGAAAAGTCCAAGGGGGGAGGGGTGAATACTTTTGAGAGCCACTGTAACTACATTAGTTGCATAGCCCTAACCCTGAAATTATCTGAAACATATGAATTGAACACATTTTTAGGAACCCCCTTTAACTCAAAGTTAAGCCCTTTTTCAGTTTCAGAGACAATCTGGATGACTCCATGTTTACCAAATTTTATTCTTCTAACTGCTTTTAAACCCTAGTTATTGAGGTCTTAGATTCCACGCTTATAATGGGAGCTTTGACACCAGGTATCTACAGAGGCTATAATTAGCCTGGTTTAACCATCAACACGTCAGTGAAATGAGCACATCGTACATTAGCATAGAGCCCAGGGATAACCTCTCAGGAGTCTTTTTTAACTAGATCTCACACTACAGTACTTGACTGACGTGCCATTAAACATGCTGTTAGAAAGCAATGCTGTCATGTCTCATAAAGTTAGAAGGAGCTTTGGTTTTGAAGCTCCACAACTTTGATTTCCAGCTTGAAATAAACTGAGAAGCAGTGCCGTATTAACCTGTACACAAATCACGCTAGAGCGTAGGGCCCCCAGCAGAATTGGGGCCCCACGAGGTCGCTGTTTGTTTGGGACCAGGGTTCATACACTTTTTCAACATCAAAATTCCATACTTTTTCCAGACTTCCATTTGTTTTTCCCAGACTTGTGTTTTAGTTAGTTTCTACTAGTTTTTTGATAGTTATCCACATAGGCAGGCAGCCGCAGAGCATTATAGCTTTTTGATCCAGAGCAGAAGTTGCACCTGGTTTTCTAAAAGTATTTGTCAGAATCTGGAGCTATCTAGCAAGAGACAATGCAGGTATGCAAAATAGAAGATACAATCTAAGAAATGTCCAATATCTGAGAACAATGTTGCATTATTTACAAAAAGAATATAAAAAGTTGTATATTGCAAGTATACTTGTGCCAAAATAGGATGGTATAATGGTACCAATAGTATACTAAAACCAGACAATTTTGGCACAAGTATACTTGCAGTATACTACTTTTTTGTAAGGGATGATATTGGATTCTGATCCAAACTTCTTTATACCCTCTGTTAAATGTTGAACACTATGGGAGGTGAAAAATAACAAAAATGAAATAACAAATGTGCACACATTATATATTAAAATGTGCAAGTGTTGTACATTAAACATACAAGTCAAATACTAAATACAGTACACCCCCGCTATAACAACCCTGTTTGGGTCCAAAGCCTTTTCTTCGCTACAGTAAAAGGACAACCCAAAACGAATAATTTAAGCTTCTGGAGTAAGTTAAGGAAGTCACCTTGGATAAAGGCATTAGCTAAATTATTAATAATATTAGTACTGTTTTTATTCTTTGATTTTCTTTATTATTACAGTATTTGTCACTACTATCAATCAATCAATCAATCAATCTTTATTTTATATAGCGCCTTTCATAGTGAAAGTGCATAATACATTATACATGATAGTAGCATAATACATGAAATAGTACATTAAATACAGTGGAAAGTGCATAATACATGATAATAGCATAATACATGAAATAGTAGCAGCAACACAGCAGCTAATTGCAGATATCAGGCTTAAAGAGCATGGAAAGCAAGAGGGAACAGGTGGGTCTTGAAAGTTGATTTAAAGCGAGCGACGGTGGGAGCATCACGCACCAAAGCTGGAAGAGAGTTCCAAAGAGTCAGAGCCATGAAGCTAAACGAGCGTTCTCCAAGTGTGGTGCACTTTTGCTTGGGGATAACAAGTAGGCCAGAGTCAGAGGACCTCAGCTTGCAGGCAGGGACATAGCGGGTCAGCAGGTTGAGGAGGTACTCGGGACCTGTGTTATGAAGGGTATTGTAGGTGAGCAGGAGAGTTTTGAAAATAATCCTGAACTTTACAGGCAGCCAGTGCAGCTGAGCAAGCACCACCAGACTGCTAGGGCAGCTGGGATATCAAAATCAACACTGTAGTACAGATACAGGATTTAGTTTGATTTCAATGTCATTGGAGGAGACAATGCTTGGCTGGTTTAACGTCAATTCTTCCCGCCGATCTGAGCCCCCCCATACCGCTGCAGGAGGCAGCCGACGAAAACTCTGAATCTTTTTCACTCATTCCCTTGCCTGGAACATCCTCTTCACAATTTCTACATTTATTCGAATTGCTGTTATCTATACAGCTTGATCCAAATCTGATTTTACAGAACTTGTGGCAAAATATTTTAGCACACTGTCTGTTTTCACACAGCGTTTTGTAAGAATTTGATAACTGTGACGCTACAGTCAGAACATACTTCCTTCGACTGTTTGAACAAATGCCACCTTTCAGAACACTGTTTGTGGTGCCAGATTATGAATGTTTCTGAAGTTTTTTCTTTAGATTTTACCAGTCCTTCACTCCATTTTCAGTGAAAGAGGGGTCTTTTGAACTTCTGAAAAAGTGTCTGCAAGGAAAGCAGAAAACTGCATCTGCCTGCTTACTGTACACTAAATATGAAAACATATTTAATTATTCTGATGAAAATGAATGGGTTTGCTTACCAAAGACAGTTTTCGGATACACAGGTAAACAAGACTGTGACGGTCCTGTTGCAGTATCACCAAGGTCCAAAATACAGGATTTAGTTGCATTTCAATGTCATTCGAGGAGACAATGCTTCTCTGGTTTAACGTCCATACTTCTCGCCGATCTGAGCCCCATATAGATATTGGAAAGTTTACTAAGGGTGCAATTATTATTTTTTTTTATTATAAGTACGATAGTAAGTGCATGTTTAGAAGTTTAATAGTCAGTATTAATAATTGATTTAAATTGGTGTGAAGTGATGGAAATGGTGTTCAAAATTGGTGTAGGTACTGTAGGACTGCAGAACATGTTAACGGATTTAAAGGTTTTAAAAAACAATGCAACTTGTTATCCTGACTATTTTTCTAATTTGCTTAAATAGGCATAACATGTTTTAAACTACAAGCTAGTGCTATGTTAAACTTCATTTATTTGGCCACCTTATGTTGAAAAAAAACAACTGTCAAATATACATGTAGCATCCCTGAGTGGTTTCGAGGTCTGTTTTGTGCTATAAATTATTATACAGTATAAGTTCTCAAAAAGATGCAGGAGAATGAATCCGGTTTACAGCTTTTATTTGTGTCCGTCAGTCCGACTATTTTTCAAACTCAACATAATGAATGAAACGTAGTATTCAGACTCACTAGTAACAGAGTAATAAAAAAAACATATAATAATGCAAGTCTTATAGATATAAATGTGTGCGTATCTTACTGTACATCGTTTGTTCAATAAATGCAGGGGAAAAGTGCGGAATAGCCTCCCCAAACGAAAGACTTATGCGCTGGAGCAGACGGAGTCATGTGACATATACCAGTGCGCTGACTGGATAGAATTGCTTGAGTTGTCAGGACATTGTCAAGGGTGTTACACGGGGCAATCCTCCTAAGATTTGGTCGCAAGCAATATAGTTGCTACTAGTAAATTGCCTAGACAGTTGCCGCTAGAGCTTCTGACCCGCTTTCGAAATCAATTATTATTAATAATAAAAAAGAATCGCTGAATTATTTTCATACTCCCGTGATACTAGTAAAATTCCAGACTTTTTCAAGACTTTCATAACGGAGACATGGTTTTTCAAGCATTTTCAGGCCCTAGAAATCAGTTTGGCATTTTTCCATGCTTTTTCCAGACTTCCAGACTAGCGTACGAACCCTGTGGGACATTTTACAAAAACTCCAGGTGGGCGGACGGGCCCACACACACAGGAAGAGAGGTGCACAGAAGCTTGCTTTTGGTTAATGTTGCTCTTTTATGATGGCTATGCATTTCTTTCTTGGTTACAGCATGGTCTCTGAGTCTCTCATGCAAGCAGCTTCCTGCTAATGTACAATACCAAATGCCCCACGCCCTCTACCTCCTGGGAGAGATCCATCACTATTCCTACTATGTCAGAGGCATCAGTCTGTATGAATCAGGCTCAGTTTATGTATTCATTTACTTCAGTTTTAGGGCCAATTTAAAAACCCGTTCTCTCAAATGTGCACAGTATGCCTCTTTAAATTTCAGAAATGTTCCTTTGGGGTTTGAATTTTAGAAAAAAAAGGCAGGTAAAGTGTACAATGCGGGAGGCTGAAGGAAATTCAAATGTGAATGTCTGCAGCTGGCAAGAACGGTTTAAGTCCATAGTGTTTGTTTCTCTCGCTACAAAAGAAAACCCCAAAAGAAGTAAAGGACATAAAGGTTATTCCTTTTTTTGCTAAACTACATTCTTTTGTTCTATTGAATGCAATGCTACTACTGGTCTATAGAAGGAATCTCCAAACAGGTTTGGGAAAAAATAAAGAAACATTTTTTGTTTTGCTATATATATATACAGTATATATATATATATATATATATATTTTCATTCTGCTGCTATTGTATATATTAGCTGCTGGGCTTTCTGGTAAACTAACAAAACCACTGACCCATTAACCTCCGTGGATGTTATATTATGCACTTGCTAATGCTTTTGTACTTTATTTATTTTATTTTGTATTTATTTCATTTATATAGCACTGTAACAGGGCCAGGAGCCCTGTACATGAAAAGAGGTCAGGGCCAAGCCCTGCCATAAATGTATTTTGTATTTATTTTAGAACGGGGTACCCCTCCGCCCCTGTGCAATTTATTATTTTCTATTTGTTTTGTTGTATTATTATTGTTATAATTTATATGTATTTATAAATATGACGGTGAAGCCATATGATTTTGTTATTTTCATTTAAATGTGTTCTGCCAGAGGCGGGGTCGGCAGCTCGTCCTCTGCCAGTAGTATTTAAAAACCTTGTGTAAAAGGCGGCCATCTCCCAAATTGATTAAGTGATTACTTTGTTGCTAATCGGGAGATGGTCATCTGCATAAAAGCCTGCAGCTCACTGCACTCGGGGTGGGTGTTCAGAGGCGAGAACGAGAGCAAGCAGAGTGAGTTTAAACAGAGACCTCAGGATCAGTGATAGCGATTGCCCAGCCTGGCCTGAGTTTGGTTGTGTTTTATGCAGCTCCTTCTGCTCCGCAGTATTTTGTTTGTTTCCTTGCATTCTGGTCTGACGTCACCACATCGGCCAACCCTGTCATAGACCCCAAGGTGGTTTACAGAAAACATAATACACACAGCATAGTAAAGCATTAAAATAGCATAAAAAAGATAATAAAATGACTATTTCAAATAAAAGTATACATTTCCAATCATATTTATATAAAAAAACAGTAATAATAAAATGACTATAATAAAAAGGCTTGTGTATATAAATAAGTCGTCAATCTTGACTTAAAAACAGCAAGACTCCTAGCTTCTCTGATTTTTTTGACATTGTATCTTTTTTGTTTTCACTGAAAAAGCAGACAAGGGTTGGAACGGGCCAAAATTAAATAATCAGATATGCGTCACACTCATTTAACCGTCAATGAAGTCAAAACGTTATAGGGTCAGATATGTGAGTGCTGACTGTATAAGTTTGTAATTCCCAGTGTATGTATATCTTCATATAAGAAAAGTAGTTTATGTGTTTATTTAATTTTTTTTTCTGTTTTAATTTTCTTTTTAATCTTTTTGAGAGTATTTTGTTTTATAAATCTTCGCTAATCTTTGAAAATAATTCACGTTTTCAAAGTTAAAAGTTTGCAAATGTTTTATGTCATAATTACATATACTGTCCCCCACCTGAGATTGAACCCACAACTCTCTGGTCAAGAGCCCAGAGCCCTAACCACTACTCCACACTGCTGCCCTATGTAGAGTCAAGGTCGTGGTCCCGGAGACGCCAAGGGTCTGAGGCGAGAAGAGAACATTATTTCATTTGCACTTTAATCATTTCCAGAACTGCTCTAACTTTTTAATATTTTTGAACTTTGCACTTACCTACGCTGAGCAAACTCTTTGTAGTTCTGCCAGGACACGCTCAAGGTCCACCAGCGTTCTACTTATCGTTGTCCCAAGGTTCGAGGTCCAGCATCCGGGTCCGGAGATACTTACCAGTCAGTGAGGAGGGTCGAGGTCCAGCGTGCCATGTCGGGGTTCCAGGAACGGCGACTAGAGAGAAAGGAGACGTGTAGGGTTTAAAGATTAGGCTAAGGGGAAGTAACCAGAACCCCTGGGTAGAGGTGGTAATTCTACTTACCTGAGTGTACGTTTCCTGATGGCCATTTTCTTTGCCCCGCTCCTTTCCAGGTTCATTGAAGGTGTTGGTCGGTCGGCGGTTGGAGGTCCGGGCGGTGGGCATGGTGAGGTCCGCGGTGGGTTCAGGCTGCGAGGGAAGCGGACGTCGAGGGGTCTCTTGGGACTCCCCGGAGCTATCAGAGACTGATTCCTTCTTTTTGGCTCATCCGCCATTTTGGACAGTAACCTTTCCTTTTTTTTAGAGAACTACCAACAGGAAGGGACTGTCTGGTGTGGTTTTTATTTTTTGTGGCTTTCCCTATCTTTTGTTTTTTAAAACTTGCTGCTGTGTGGTTTTTAGTATTCTATTTTAACACTATAGAGAAACAATAAAAATTGTTTTTACCTATCCAAGCATACAGTGTGTGTATATTGGAACCCGGGGATAAAAAGAACTTGCATAGGGGAAATTATTATCTACTTGGTCTTCTGGAGCTGGTTTATTTTTATAAATAAACCTCCATCAGGTGCCATCCTGATTTCAAAGAACATTGTTGTATGGGAGCTTATTTTTACGTATTTTTTTTGCTACTGTTACATGCGCGCACATTCACTCCCACACAGTGAATTTGCCACATATGGTGGAGAATGCGGGCATAGCTCTGGAGATTACAACAACACCAGATAATGGCGGAATCAAAGATGGATGAGATCCTGCAGGCGCTACTGCAAACTGTAGCCGAGCAACAAGAAACCCTCCGTGCACACCAGGTAGCACAACAAGAAGCGCTGAGAACAATGTTCTTTGAAATCAGGACGGCACCTCCAAAAAACAGGTTGAAAAACAAGCACAAGGTCGGTACACAAAATCAGGTTCTCAGCACAATCCGGGGTCAGGTATCAATTCAGGCAGTCAAACAAAAGCAGGTCAAAACACGGGTATTCACAATAAACAGCACTTACAGGTCTCTCTCAGCACAAAGCTCTCCTCTACTCCTTCCAACTGACTTTTTGAGCCAGCCCTGTTTATGTTGAGATGGGCCTTTCATGATGATGTCATTTCCTATTGAAAGGACATCTGGGAGGTGTAGTTTCCCCTGGGTCGGTCTTACTTCCAGTAACATGAGGGTATAATCTGCCATCAAACTTGCCCTCACATACCTTCCATTAATGACCCTGCCCCGTGTTTTATCACAATATATATACTGTAGCGATCTCAGAAATGAGGAAAGCAAGACAGGAATTCAGGGGCTAACTCAATTTTATTTGCCAACACAAAACTAGTTAACAGGCATCTGAGGGCTGCGCTGTTATAGGACTCTTCAGCTGCCATCAGCTGCAGCCACACTCTCTAGTCCCTATTCTCTCTTATTCTCTATTACTAGGGGACAGATAAAGTCAAGAAACCGGCAAGGTGGACAGCGGCGGCATCTTGGCCAAACGGACAAGTCGGGGCCCATCACGCCCACTGGTGGTGAATCAGATCCTGGGTTAACAGGGCTGCTGGGGATGCAGAGTGCAGAGTGAGCCGGTCCCGGTGTAGCAGTGGAAGGAAGATCGGGTCCTCGCGTTGATGGTCCAGGTAAGGGTGAGACATGGGCCACTGACTGGAAACTGCTGGAGGGGTGCGTGGAACTGGTTCGTGGGTGCTTTCCGGGCAGTGCAGTCATCACATCTGCGGCAATGTGCCTCAACATCGCGCTGGCACTGGCTCCAGTAGAACCTTTGACAGATCCGATGCAACGTCTTGGTCACGCCAAAGTGGCCTGTGCCTGGGGTGCCATGATGGGCCTGCAGTACCTCCTCTCTCAAGGCCTGGGGAACCACAACTTGCCAGCGGTCTTCCCCAGTCGCTGGCTCTCTCTACCTTTGTTGCAGGATCCCTTCCTGGATCCTAAGTCCAGTCCACTGTGACCACAGACTCTTAGTTCCCAGTGTTTACATCGCCACTTCTCCTCGGAATGCAGTACCTCCTCTGTACCGACTGTAATAAGCCACAACCTTCTCGCCACTCAGTCCTTGCTGGCGTCAGTGTTCAGTACGAAAGGCAGATGTGGGGTCTGGGGGAGAAAGCATGGGAGACTGGGTCAGGGTCTTCTTCAGAGCGTCGAAGGCAGTCTGATGTGCAGCCGTCCACAGAACGGCCTCCCCCTTCTTCAACAACTGGTGCAGAGGGGCTGTGATGCTGGCGAAGCCCAGCACGAAGCAGCGGTAGTAGGAGGCCAGCCCCAGGAACCCTTTGAGTTGCTGCGGGTCTGTTGGTGTAGGCCACTCCTGGACAGCGGTTACTTTTCCCAGTTCAGTGCTGATCCCTTCCCCGCAGCTGGGCCTGTTGCTCTGAGGAGGTCGCGCCTGCTCTAGCCTCTGGTCCAGAGATGATCGCAGGAGCCGACAGAGGTCAGGATGCGACAGCAGCAGCTGTAGTGGTGTTGGTGTGCAGCTACCTGGCCTTGTGACTTATAACGCACCCAGGGCGTGTTGATATTAGAGTATATCCCATACCCTGCCGTGCCTTATTGCATATATATATATATATATATATATATATATATATATATATATATATATATATATATATATATATATATATATATATATATATATATAGTATATTAAAACACATGAGACAGAATAAATGTTCTAATATAACTATGTAAAATACATCAGATTTATGTTTTTCCATGTCTTTCTTACCTTTCTTACAAGTTTCTCTGAAGCAGGCTGTGATGCCTTTTCTCTCCGTGCTGCCAAAACTTTCTCCGCCCTTTAGACACTAAATGATCCTGTGTGACATCCCACGAAAACTATCAGGAAGTGAACGTCAGTCCCTCCCCTATCCTCTATCCAATGTTATGTGTTTCAAAGTACAGTGGTCATGTAAGTCACCAAAACGAAGTGCGTTTTTTTATCCCGTTCACAGGATCGCGGTCCTAGAAGCCCACTTCAGTATGATGTGTTAACAAGATCCCGGTCTTTAAAGGGTTAAATCTTTTTTTACACTTAGCGATTCAACATTTAGCTAACAGATAAATCTGAAAAACATTATTGTTCAACAATTAAATCTGAAAAAATAAATCTGGGATTTCACAAACGATGCCAAAAAGAAAATGTACTCATTTCAAAACTTTTAAGAATGTGTTTGTTAACATTTATGTATTTAGCTAAATCTGGACTTTTTGGGGTTAAATCTAGGAAAAAATATGCAATTGACGTTAAATCCAGGAAAAAATACCTGCTAAAATATTAGTCTTTTTTTTTTTTTACCATATTGGCTCTTTTCACTGTAGTTTCACTGACACTTGCCACTTCAAACATGAATTCTTCGGTTCTACAAGTCCTAAAGTGATTGTCAACAGCTCATTTGAAAAGTAAGAACTTGGACTAATTATTTGTCGTTTATGTATTTATTTAAAATGTTCTATCCTTTTCAAACTTTAGTCATAGTCGTGCCCCCCTTACTGATTCTCGGCTCCCAGGGTGGCACCCCACATTTTGCACCACTACTCTACTCAATAAACCGAAAGTACACAATGTTAAATAGTGCGTACCAAAAAAAATCATTCAACAACATTTTATTTCTGTTTTTCATCACATCCCTGAAACTTGTTTTTAAAATGTTTGAGCTCTTGACTCTAAGGGCTTTTTGCATCATCAACGTGAGAATAGAGGTTAGAGGTTGAAACTAATTTTTTTAGTAGTCTCACCTTCAACACCTGCGCAAGCTTCCTTGCTAACAAATGCGTTGAAATTATACCCATTATGCAATATTTTTGGTAGTATTTCTTAGGGGTCAGACAGTCATAATAACGTTTTACATATTAATAATTTGTAAAGAATGTTATTATACAACGTTGGATTAATGCATTTGCCACTGAAAAAGCAGGTAATGTGAATATCTATATAAATAATTAATAGGAAGCATTTTTTTAAATGTTATAAATGTAATCCAATTTAAACTAAATCTGTGCATTGCAAAGTCTGTCTTCCACATGTTTTAACTTCCTTTCTATATTACAAATCTGTGTATTTAAATGGTATATTTGCAGAATCAGATCCTCTGTGAATTGTATCAATGCTACTAGCACTGTGTCTGCACTACCTGAGCTGCCCTGTGATGTTAGTCCAGTCATACCATCTATGTCACTGCTGTCAATCACTCGTCTGCTTACAAGGGGCAAAGTAAAAACGTGCCTTTTAAATTTATCCCGCGTATTCATAGTGTAGTTTCTACACACGAATCATGTTATTTATATATGTGCATATCGCGCATTTGAAATGCTGTTCATGCTGCACATTTCTAATATCGAGATGAAGTTACGATTTAAGATGTTATAGACTGCAAGAGTTACATTTTCGAAAAAACAGCCCCAAAAATGTAAACTATTGTCAGAATAATGTGAAAACTGAGATTCAGAAAGAGTAAAATGTATTAAGTTTATTATAAAAAGCTGTTTGTATGTGTAGTATAATGAAGTCGGTGTGTTTTATTTGAAAATAGGTAAACTGCAAACGAAACTGAGTGCACCACAGATATGTTCCTGCGGCGAAGTCTGAAATGCCATTGGCCATTTGTCTTAAAAACAAACTGACATACAATAAAATCCACTTAGAAAAGTATGATTTTTTTTTTGGTGCCAAATGTAATTTAGGTGAATTGTAGAATCCAAATAATTATATTTTGTGAGATTTATTTAATATTTTGAGAAATGATTATTCCAATTAATACGACAGGTTTCATTGTCTTATGCGATATGTAGTGACTTTAGAGCTCTGTAAACAGAAAACTACTCAAACATTTTAAGACACACATGTAGTGGACAAAAAGTTGTATTCAAAAAACGTGTTTGTTTTGCAGTTGATGATTACTGGGATAAATGCTGCATTCTCGATTCGCACACGCACTGTCCTCATAGGGACTGAACCTGATCATGCTCTGTTCGCCCACCCTACTTAAACATGGGGAGTGGCGACAAATAATAGAACCATCATACTTTAAGTACCTTTTGTAAATGCTTTGCTCTAACCCTATACCATGGTACCGTTTAACAGCTTTAGTATCTTAATAAATGGCTTCCTGGACTTTTAAAGGGACACAAGAATACATCCCTGTACACGTATAGCACTGTAATTGAGCTTGCTTTGATGAGCGATGAGCCCATTATGTATCATTTGCACACAGTTGCACACAGCATTGCTCTTTATCTGTCATTATAAGCCCTGACATCACCTCTCCGCATGTTACTCAGTGTGTTTGCTTTTCTTGTTGGCTGGATCTCTGCTCTATAGAACCACATCCCATTCAGGCAGCAAAATGACAGCTGGCTCTTGCCAAGCCAGAGCAAGGCCGGTTGTATGCTAAACTGGTTCAGTCCTTTTCTCAAAGACAAAAATAGCCTGACACACATTTCTTTATTTGAAACCCACACTGACAAAACAAAACTTGCTGGATTTGGCTGTTTGAGATAACATTAGCATTTAAAAAATTACTCATTTGTACTCTGCTGTATACCGGACAATAATGTTATAAAGAAAGGGCTTTGAATTCTTAAATAATGCACTGCTTTGACCCATTTTACAGTGCTGTGCATGTCCGATAACATTTTATGTGTACAGAAACAGCCAAGTTGCAAAAGAGGGACTAGAAGTTACATGTGACGGAGCGCTGTCACAAGGACTCTGTGAGCCCTGTAAATTTGAATACAGTAGTACAAGTACAGTATCAACAAAGGGGGTCAAGTTATAGAGAGAAAGGGTCAGTTCTGTAAAGATGTATTGCATTCCCCAAATCCTTCCACATATCCAAAATGATCCGTCTTCAATTAATATACATTTCCTATGAAAAGAAGAAGAAGAACACAAGAAAAACCAGATAAAAAACTTGATTTTCTTTTTAGCTCACCTATTATTATTTGTTTATTTAGCAGACACCTTTACCCAAGGTGACTTACAGAGACTAGGGTGTGTGAACTATGCATCAGCTGCAGAGTCACTTACAACTACGTCTCACCCGAAAGACGGAGCACAAGGCAGGTTAAGTGACTTGCTCGGGGTCACACAATGAGTCAGTGGCTGAGGTGGGATTTGAACCCGGGACCTCCTAGTTACAAGCCCATTTCTTTAACCTCTGGACCACACAGCCACCTAATCCATCCATGGATATTAAAATACTGTTTTACAGGTGATGTTGGAATGTTTACAAATGTGCAGAAACACTGTTTGTGTTGAAACAGGGATAGCTGTAGTAAAACCATGCATTTCCAATAAATTTCAGTCCTGTATATTTAGTCACAGTGGTTTTCCTCTATCCTTTATTCTATAATTATGTATATAAATACTGTGACTATGAATACTTGTTTACATAGCTAACCCTTAAGCACAGTTGACTTGGGTGAAACCAGTTTATCCTGCCACTGCACAAGCCTTTACCAATCACTTTTATTTTCGATAGGCTTAACTTTTACATCCTTAATTATTCCATGTTAATCAGGGCCTACTGTATGCCACCCCATACAGTCACTTCCTTATGAAAACAAACTGCTCCAATAGCATATGTTCTGGGAGAGTCACTTCTAGATATACTGTATTATTTATTATTATTATTTATTTCTTAGCAGACGCCCTTATCCAGGGTGACTTACAATTGTTTCAAGATATCACGTTATTTTTACATACAATTACATTGTTTTTATACACAATTACCCATGTATACAGTTGGGTTTTTACTGGAGCAATCTAGGTAAAGTACCTTGCTCAAGGGTACAGCAGCAGTGTCCCCCTACCTGGGATTGAACCCATGACCCTCCGGTCAAGAGTCCAGAGCCCTAACCACTACTCCACACTGCTGCCCTGTAGGTTGTTTCACCTCTCAAATCTCCAAAAGGATTAATGTTATAATAGGAATCCTAGCTTGCTCTGTAAATAATTACTTCTCACTTGTCTTTAATTAACGCAGGAGGATCCTGTTGATGAGTCCAACAGCTCATGACATTTGTATTTTACAGCTATATGGTTCCCCCCAGATTCATTGACCCTTAATCATCTTTCCATGCACCAGTCAACCTGCGTTGAAAACTGCTGTGGGTGTAAACATTTGATTAACATCGGGGTTTGAGAAGGTTTCTCCGTGCTTTTATATTCTCATATCGTTTTGTTTAGGAACGCAAACCTCCTTGTTAGGATTGTCAGAAGCAAAGCAATAGTATTCATCCTTTCAGTTTTGTAAACAAGTGAATATGACCTTAGCATAGGCTTGCTGGGAAAGAACCACCAACATCCGTTGAAAACTTGCATTCATTCAACTCGGGTAGAATATTAATGGGGGTTCAGGAACAATCCGTGCTCATGGAAACAAGGTACAAGGTATAGTCAGTCTGGAGATGTTAATGGCCACGTAGCACTGCGTATGTTCAAGCTGAGTGGCACTGTGGTCTGCCATCTCTGCTGGAAATGCGGTTTACCTCCTCTATTCTGTGATTTTATACTTGTCTCATCAAGTTAACCCCCCACTACTTGTGATACAATAAAAAAAAATGTGGTAACCAAAAGGAGGATTTATATTGTTGTCACTTTAAGCTGTAAAACAATTAGTGAAAAATAACACAGAGATACATTAAAAGTATTTTTTCAAAGATAAATTTAAATACAAAACAATTCAATAATGAACAGAAGAAAAGCATTTAAAAATGATATAAGATTATGTCTCAGAGAACTTGTGAGTCACTGTGCTGTGGAAGCTCCTGAAGCTCCTTGGTTATTTTAAGGCAGCTGCTTCTAAATTAAGGTTAAACACCAAGCCATTGTTGTCAAATGGGAATACAAAACAACAACTTCTGTGAAGTTGATAATCACTTTTAAAGAACAATTTCCATAAAATAAATAAAAAACAAAACAACAAACATTTATTATTTTCTTTTGATGGGAATAAAACATCAATTTAAATTTGAAAATGGGAAAGTTTTTCCTTTCTAAAAAAAAAATAACTTACTAAGAATATAGCTCAAATTTACAGCTGTATTTACAAAGCTTTAAAGAGTAAGTAGCATAGTCTGATAACTATAGCGTTATACATCCCCACATGTTGCTACAACTGTTTAAATAATATACCTGTCATTTCTTTTCATTATTAACATCCTGACAACTTTTTACATGACCTTAATGATTCGCCTTTAATGGCTGATCTAGTGCACTGATGATAGTGTAAAGATTATTGCCCACATTGTCAAACAGATAACACAGCAATAACGATCCATGATGGGGTACGGAACAGAAAAGCCAGAGCACTTGTTATGTTTGTTTGTTTTTTTTCTGCTCTTCCTGCAGTGATTTAGGGGACAGATCTCAAACTCTGGTCGACTAGAGCAGACATTTTGAAAAGAGCCTTGAATCAGACTTTAAAGTTATAAGTTTAAAAAGTAATCAGGATGTTAACAATGAAAAAAATGACAGGTATGTTATTTAAACAGTTGTAGCAACACGTTGGGGATGTATAACGTTAGATTTCTCCACTAACCTTTTGACACTGTAGTTTGATTGATAACTTTAAAAATCAATTTCAGTCGCAAAAGAGTTAGTGGGACATGTGTGTCTGTTTGGTTGTAACAATGAAGTGCCGTTGCTGATCACTATATTCTGTCTTGTGAATACATCACAATGGCATCCATGCAAAGCACTGGCTGGAATTTCTTTACCAAGTGAGAAAAAAAGGAATTCTGCCAAGGAAATATTTCATTCAAAAGAGGAAGCACATTTACTTAATGTGCTCCACATTATTTTATTTAATATTTTATTTATTTGCTTTTTTTTTTTTAATAAAGGCTACTTATCTGATCTTTTTGGTAAGAAGCTATATCTGTGCAATAACTGTAGATGAAGCATTCCGTATTGGAACCCACATGGTTATTATTAATGGATCATAGAGTTATCACTGACATAAACAAACAGGATGTTATTATGTTGTTTTCTTTCTGATTTAGTTCCTGAGAAGAATAGTCACCACAGTTATTATTATTGAGCTGTACTTGCCGCTCGCTGTGTTATTGTTTTCTGTAAAACCATGATATCCTGTCAGTTAAGAAAAGGCTTAATGCAAAGCTTGTTTTAATGTTGTCTTTGTTACGTCCGCCAGAGACCCATGCTTACAACTGTATTGTCATATTTTCTACATTTTCTTTAAATTCTCAAATTAATAAATCAGTCAAAATAATAAGAGAGGCAAAGTTGGATAGTAAATATGACTTTACATATTGTAAAGACACAAATATTTGCAAGCCTTTTATTATGAGTTTTTTTGCGTATGAAAAAAGAGAACGTAAACATTTTTGGCACAAATGTGCTAGTGCTGTACATATAATGAAGTAATATCCTACTACCAGTGCAACAGGTCGCCAACATTTCTGGAGCAAAATAGGTTTTATGGGTGCGATTCGCCAAAAATTTTGGTCCCAAATATTTATGGCTTTACAGTATTTTGTTTAACTATAGCTGATACAGCATAAGCAAATAACTAAATGACATAAATAAATAATAGACAATGCTTTTGAAGTTCTCTTTCTTTTGTAGTATGTTTTTAATTCATTTTCTGTTAAGTCACAGAATCGCCATACAGCAGTTTTTTTTCATTCAGAGGTGGCGGCTTTCCTTTGAAAAGGGACGGGACTGACAGTGATGTGAACTAATCACATGACAGACAGAGACTATTGCCCGGTGGTGTAAGGATGTGAGGGCAATAGTTAAATCTATTTTTGCTCCTATGATGAGGTTTTAACCAATCACAGACCAGAAGTTCCAAGCGCTGACTTAATTCAATATGTTAACGTAACATTATTCAGCATGTTTCATTCGACTTTATGAAGCAAATGAGTTAATTCTATAGGGTGGTGTAAAACTTTTGGCCATAGCTGTAGATAGCAATATGCGGTGCATTAAACTTTCTAGCAAACTTTCTGCATGCCTTTAATTAAAGGGTGAAAACAAACACAAGCAAAGAACAGGAATAGCTTTAGTGTAGCGATAACGGTGAGTGGTGTTGATAGCAGTTAAGAAAATTGATTTTATAGCTGTGTTTGTTTATACCCTTTTAGCCACTATCCAGGTTATACTGGGAATATAATTAATCTTATGGTGAGCAGAGCATTCTCTATTATAGCAACAGGCATCGAGCACCCTGCTATGAAACCTTCTCAAGCAGTAACACATCCTCTGCTGTTCCTAGTGCCACTACCAGCCATCCTGTGGCTAAATTTAAACACAGCATTCGTAATCAACAATCTGCTTAATGCAACTGTGAACATGTTGTGGAGTCTCTATTTATTTATTTATTTATTTGCATTTTTACAGCGCTTTTTATACAAAAGTATCTCAAAGCACTGTACAGTACATTGTTAAAAAAATATTATAATAAATAAATAAATAAAAATCAAACCACAACACATTTGTAAAACATATTACTCATCTACCACAATCATACCATTTAAATAACATATTCAAACAGTATAATAAATATATATATATATATATATATATATATATATATATATATATATATATATATATATATATATACACATATGCATACATAAATATACTTATACACACATCCACAATAATAATAATAATAATAATAATAATAATAATAATAATAATAATAATAATAATAATAATGCAATATAAAAGTTACATTAAAACCCACTAAGACAAGAAAACCATTTTACAAAAGTAAGTTTTCAGTCTTGACTTAAAAACTATAATGGTCCCAGCTTCCCTGACTGACGCAGGCAGAGCATTCCACAATTTAGGAGCTTTACAAGAAAAAGCCTTACCTCCCAAGGTGATTTTGTTGACCCTAGGAATAACCAGAAGCCCCGCATGCGATTCAGAACATTTGGGTTCAGTAACTCCTGCAAATATCTGGGTGTTAATCCATTCAGGGCTTTATAAGTTAGCAGCAAAATCTTAAAATCAATTCTATACTCCACAGGGAGCCGGTGCAAATAGGCCAAAACAGGGATAATGTGTTCACTTTTCCTGGTTTTAGTCAAAATTCTAGCGGCAGTATTCTGAACAAGCTGTAAGCGAGAAACCACCCGTTTTGGGATACCAGAGAAAAGTGGATTACAATAGTCAATTCTTGATGAAATAAAGGCATGCATTAGCCTCTCAGCATCAGGTGTGGAAATAATAAGTATAAGCTTAGCTATATTTCTCAGATGATAAAATAATACTTCAGTAATTTTCCTAATGTGATTCTCAAATGATAAATCAGGATTAAAGATGACCCCCAAATTTCTCATTTTTAGTTTTAGTTCTGATGAGAGACTGCTAAGGTCTAACTTATGTAAATTGATATTCTTTGGTTGATGCTGTGAGCTTACAAGCATGACCTCTGTTTTGTCAGAATTCAACAAGCTCTGTGACATCCAACACTTGATGTCAGCAAGGTAAGCAGCTAATAGCACCCCAGTAGAAGGATTGCCTGAATCCAAAGACAAGTATAGCTGAGTGTCATCTGCGTAACAATGGAAATTCATTCCATGCCTGCGGATTAATATCACCTAAAGGCAGTATATATAGTGAAAACAACAAAGGACCTAAGATAGAGCCCTACGGAACACCACAGGCAACTTCTGACAAATCAGACTTCATCTCCCCGATAGAGACAAACTGGAACCTATCGGAAAGATAAGACCTAAACCAAGATAGGACACCTGCTGACAAACTCACTCACGATTCAATAGAATGGAATGGTCCACGGTATCAAAAGCAGCACTAAGAATTGGAATTGTTGATTATCAGGCTGTAATTGTATTTGAATTATGTATGTTTACAGGAATGATGAGCATTAACAATATGAGCATTAACAGTATTACTGTTTATATTTTTGTTGTGCATCAAATTTCTCAAAGCTTATTTTTCTTCTCATACCTGTAATTGCACATTTTATTCTAAAAGGAAGAACAGCAACACTAAATGAATTAGAAACAACTCCTAAATTAAGTGTCTCAACATAAGAAATTTGAGAACAAGAGGAGGCCATTCGGTCCATCAATGCTTGTCCGGTTCCAAAACGGAAGTCAGGTTTTAAAGGATCAGAATAATTTGGCACCAACAACATGGCTTAATAATCCTTGCCATACACTCAGCATTCCCTGTGTAAAGAAGTGTCTCCTACCCTATCTCCTAAGTTTGTCACCACTTATAAATGTTTAGGGTTGGAGCTGGGGTAGGGTTAGGGTTAGGGTTGGAGCTAGGGCAGGAGTTAAAAATAAGGCGGGGGCTTGTGGGGCTAAAGAACCCCCATAAGAGATGAGAGACCCTTTTAACAGTTAAAATTCATAACTTAGGGGCTCCCGAGTGGCACATCCGGTAAAGGTGCTCCGCATGGAGTGCAGGATGCTCCCTATAGCCTGGATGTTACCAAGTCGAGCCCAGGCTATTCCATTGCTGACTGTGGACGGGAGCTCCAAGGGGAGGCGACGATTGGCGGCGCCGCCCGGGGGGTGGAGGGCTTAGGTCGGCCAAGCTGTCCTCGGCTCACCACGCACCAGCGACCCCTGTAGTCTGGCCAGGCATTTGTGGGCTTGCCTGTAAGCTGCCCAGAGCTGCGTTGTCCTCCGACGCTGTAGCTCTGTGGTGGCTGTATGGTGAGCCTGCAGTGTGTAAAGAAGCGGGCAGCTGACGGCACACGCTTTGAGGGACAGCGTGTGTTCATCTTCAACCCTCCGGAATCAGCACAGGGGTGGTAGCGGTGAGCTGAGCCTAAAAATAATTGGACATTCTAAGTGGGGGTGTGTGTCTCTGTATTGCTTCTACATTCTGTCAGAGTTGTCAATGTTGGGGCCAGTTGGGATTGTAGTATAAAGCCCGGAAACACACTGCCCGATGTGATCGTCACATCTCCAAAAAATCTTTGGCCAATGAAATTGCAGGAAGGACGCACAATTTGTGAGTTTTCCTTTATGTTTGACCTGCCCTGGATGTACAAAGTACAGCAGCAATGTGGCAAATCAATAGGCTAAGGCAGTACTAATATGTACAATTTTGGCTAGAAGGCGACGTGATCGTGAAAACCACATATGAATGGAGACATGCATGTATTCTCTCTCTCTCTCTCTCTCTCTCTCTCTCTCTCTCTCTCTCTCTCTCTCTCTATATATATATATATATATACATATAAATTTAAATGCAAGGAATCTAAAAGCATTCCAAAGTGTAATTTGCACTTTTTTCTAATACAGTTTTAGTCAAACATGGTACTCTAAATACAATGCATCCCAGGGCACTTCACAATTAAATTGTCACACCACTGCTGGGCTTGTGGTTAACATCTGTTCTACCAATGAAATACCACTCTCAAACAAAATATGTCTCCAATCTACATAGCAACTAAGACTATTGTTTGTCCCAGGTGATTTTAACCAGCGTTTTGAAAACACCAGTAGATCAGCCTTCTGTGATATCAGGGAATGTACAGGGAGAAAGGGAATACATAAACAAATTAATTTCAAGCGAAAAGCAACACAAATCATATTTTTCCATGTGTTTTATTTTTTTATTTATGTAGCACAAGCTGGAAAGTAAACACGGTGGACATGAAGAAAAATGCAATGCAACTGCTAAAATATGCAAGATACTGTTGATTAAATTTGAATTTTAAAGTGAATTCAATGGAGCATATTATTATGGGTTTGGGAAAGTCAGCTTCTGAAACCCCCCCTTAGGAATTAGACTACGGAAGGGTATTTTATTATTGTATGTTTGTGCTTTTGTTTATATATATATATATATATATATATATATATATATATATATATATATATATATATATACACACACAGACACACACAAAGTATATCCCTTACCAAAGGTATGTTAAACATAATGAAACGTTATGTCTGTCCCCCTGAGATTTCAGGCTTAAAGTATTATAACTTGAATATTTTTGTGGGATCAGTTCATTCATAGTAGATTAAAAAAAACACAACTGTGTTATCTGTTCATGCTCTTAACGGGCAAAGCCAGCACTATGGAGAGGGTTTTTAAAAAAAAAATGGGACCCTTTACCTACCAAAGAAAAAATGAGCCATTTACCTTATAGAAAATATAATTTATATAGCACCTTTCATATCATGATCAAGAAACAAGACAGAACAGTACAATCACACAATTAACAAAATACAATTATATTAATAATAACAATAAATAGCAAATATCTAGATAGGACAATTAAAAAAAAAATCAGTAAAAAATAAAATAAATAAGAATAACAAATAAAATATAAAGTTAGCAGATAAAAATAGATAGCAGCAACATTATATCTAGATTAGGTTATAAAAGCTGATCTATAAAAATGAGTCTTTAATCTTGATTTAAAAATCCTGACCGAATAGACGGAGGCAAAGAGTTCCATAGCTTGGGAGCATTAAATCAAAACACATTTTCTCGTCTCCTTTTCAGTTTTACCATTGAGAGGCACAAAAGTCCAGCGTTAGCCAACCTTAAAGTGTGCAGAGGTTTATATGGGGACAGAATCTCTCTTAGGTACTCTGGTGCTAAGCCATATAGTGCTTTATATGATAATCCATTCTAAAACGCACTGGAAGCCAGTGTAATGAGGCCAACACAGGAGTTATATGAGCCTGTTTTTTTGTTCTGGTCAGAACCCTCACTACTGCATTTTGAACAAGCTATAAATGTGACATGATAACACCAACAGAAGAACCTACCCTAAACTGCCACTGGAACCAGACTAATAGAACCCAGTGATGTGTATTGAGAGGCATCACAAATAAATTCGGCTGTAATTGATATCTTTAGAACTTTATAGTAAAGCTTGGTTTGTTGACAAATAGCCCCTATACTTTCACAATAATAATAATAATAATAATAATAATAATAATAATAATAATAATAATAATAATAATTTTTGAAAATCCCAAACTTCAGAGTGTTTGGGTAGTCTTAGTGTTCCTGACAGTGCTTACCAGAGTCTTCCAGAGATCAGAGATCTTAAGAGCACAAATCAGAATTCCAGATCCCTATCCTTCATGTCGATGTTGACATTCAAACCTCCAGGGCTCCGTTGTCAGGCTGAAAGGGTAACTGGTTGACTTATGAAGTCTTTAATGGTCCTGGTTAGGTCAGACAGACAGCTTCTGTCAATACCCACACAGTCTTTATCAATAGCACCCTTCTTAGTTGCAGAAGACCTGAAGAGAACTGGACTAATTGTGCTTTTTTTCTTTGAAGCTAAATACCATCCTTTAGATATGGTGATGAGATACACCGACCCGTCTGTATTTCATGCCTTTGAGATTTAGCTATATTGTACTTGGCTCCCCTTTCAATAGAATTTTAAATGTAACTGTCAGAAAATAACACTATAAGTGATAAAGTTTCCCACACTAATGTGAATATTCATTCCTTTAATAATAGGTTGTTTGACTTTTTAATAGAGGGTACACATGGAGGTTACTATTGCTTTGTACATAAATGTGTAAAACATTTACTTATTTTATAAACGTTACTATTTTCACTTTATCGAGGGACAGTAATAGTGATGCCCGGGGTGGGGAGACAAACTTGGGTCTCCCCTGAAAATTTTAACAGCACCAGTACAAAATGATGAGGAACCAGGAAGCATTGTATTCAGTAGTGTTGCTTTTGAGTTCATCCCTTTCATGCATGGCCACATCATATGCCAGGGCTGGCCAACCCTGGTCCTGGAAAACAGGGTCTTTTGGTTTTCGTTATAACTGAGTTCTCAATTACTTATTTGAACCAATTATTTTCTTAATTGGTCAACACAAACATCTAGGTCTTTGATTTAAAGATATCCAGCAAACATGCAGGATTGTTGGTCACCGGGACAAGGGTTGGTTAACCCTGTCATATGTATGGAAACATATGGAATACTCAGATACATGATAGCCTCAAATGAGGATGCCATTTCTTCCCCATATAAGGCAAGAGAAAAATATATTTATTATGTGACCAAAACTACTTTTATTTGTAGCTATTTGTAAATCTATTTTATGCATAAAGGGTTAAACGATTGGAAACACTTATGGAGGGTCCTCTTATTTGTAAATATTTGTAAAATGTGTTTAAGATCAAACTTTTATCGGATTATACCCAAATATGAAAGGTCTGTAAGAGGCTAGGGGTCTATGAAGTTTGGAAAATTCAAGGCAGTTGTCGTATTCACCATGTAGTGTGACAGACACCAAATGATTTTGAACACAAAGAAAAGTGGACCAATGTTGTTATCGCTATTGCAAAGTAAGGATTTTAAAGCCTTGGTTACCACTCCTTAAGTATTCAGTACTGGTAGGTGTACATGCAGACATTGGACAGAAAAATTGGAACTACATCTATAGCACACAGTTGTTTAAATTGGCATGACAGGTTAATTTGTTCTCATATTTCATATGTATGTTGAGTATGTTTTTTGAGACTTTAGTTTCCTTCTCCAGTAAAAAAAGACATACCAAGACTGGTATGTAAAAGCACATGTAGTGGATTTTATCTTCATAACTATACTAGTTAGATCTATCTACTTAACTGTTAAAATAAATATTCTCTAGGATTAATACTACAGTAGCAGGTATTAATAGTTCCCATTAATCAGGCATTGTTCCCGACTCCTTTAAGGTTGCTGTAGTAGATCCATTGCTTAGAAAACCTACTATGGCTCCAAAACGTCTTAACAATTTATTTTAGGCCTATTTCAAATCTCCTTTTATCCAAAGTTTTAAAGAGGACAGTAGCTAACCAACTTAATACATTTCTTGCAGTACATAATATGTATGAGAAATGTCAGTTAGGCTTCCAACCAGGTCATAGTACTGAAACTGCAGAGCGGAAAACACAAAGACGCTTCCCTGAAAGGTGAAGCGGAGACACTTCCTGTGCATGGGATGAATAGGGACGTGAAAATATGCATCCTTTGACCCTTTGACGCCAAGGTAGAATTACCATATTTGGGCTTGAATATGACCACTTTGTGTTTACAGCTTGTAGTTTGGCAACCTTACATCAGAAATTAAAACTCAATATATCTATAGAAAGGACTTTAGTAGCTGTTTCCAACGTTATAATGTATTTTATTGTGAAATGTATTGTATGTTTTTATATAAACTGCACCGCCTAAAACGTCATTGAAAAATTTATAATAATAAATAATATTTTTAAAAATGGGCAATTTTGACCCCTTTCCAAGTTAGACATAAAACAATTATCAGCATATGACAGATGCAAAATTTTAAGAGGATTTCAAATAAAAAATCAGATTTCAAATATCTTCTACAATTGTGGAGCTGCAAGATTTTGTCCAAGCCATGGTCTATATGCCAAAATTACCCAAAATGTCCCTATTTTTAGAACTGTCAGCTATTTTATGAAATTCGGCCAGACTAAGCAAAATATCACAAAGTACATTGCCAAAGCCTATGTAAAACCTTTTATCATGTTAATGTATGAAAAAACAAAGGGAAAATGAAGTTGTTTTTATTAAAAGTAGTTTTTATTTAAAATTAGGTAATTTATTACCTGTCAAAATGAACTGTGGGACAAATTAACAGAATAACTGAACATTTATAGCAACTATTTTATATAGCATCTTGCCATACCTGCAAAGCAAATCAAAAACAAGATTAAAACCCTGAATTATAACACTGTGGTGGATACATACTGTCTCAGGTTTTTCATTGAAAAGCTCAGCTTACTTACCTTGGCTGTCCAAATCCATCTGCTGCTGTCTTTGTTGATAATGTATTAGCGCTGCGATGTTTATCAGCATCCGGAGAGTGCCAAATTTAGAAGCAAGGCCATTTGCGAATCATACATAACAGTTCCCCCATTGCATTCGGGAGCGAAGCATGCAACAAACGTCTTATATTCTATTTTAGTCATTCATTAACAAAGCCAGCAGTTCTTATGCTTCTCTAGTTAGCCAGGAACATGTAACATATGGAACGATGAGGGAGGCTGACTTAATTTGGCTGTTGTCTCGTATGGCGGCAAAGATTTTCAATAAAATGAAAATGAGAATATTTTCTGCATCTTTCAAAACCATCTGTTCCCTCATTTTTTTCGCGCAACTCTTGGCAGAGAAGGAAACTATTGGTGACTGCTATGTCAGTGAAGTGGTTTATTACAAAATTACATTTTGGTTTTGCTGATAAAGTTTAAAACATATGGCTTTTAGGTGATCGAGGAGGTAGCACAGTTTGCGTATCCAATAAGTGTTATTTTCAGTGGCGGGATCGACGATATGTTGCACAGCCATTATCACTTTGAATCGATCATGTGTGATGAACTCCCTAGCCCATAAGCCGTGATGTAAAGAAGCCGTGGTCCAATACCAATGAACGTCAGGTAACCATACAATGCCCATGTAAATTATGAGGCCAATAAATCGCATTAACTCCTCTGGTGTAACTTCGTACCAACAGCCTTGTCTATTACCATAGCTAGGATTTTCTACAACTAAATACCATCCCTGGGCATTTGTAAATTTGAAGATATCAGCGATGATAGACTGCGTGAAAAAGAGGAGGAAAAAAGTCTATTTAGCGGGTAAGCTGTGGTGAATCAAAGAGCGTGGGTAACCATGGGGATGTCAACTCCTACAGGACAACTAGGTCTGAAAGGGAGCTGTCTCAGTGCCTCGAGGTCTGCATATTCATATGTGAAGAAACCTGGCGCTGCGTCACTCTCTTCATCAACAACGTGGACTGGAGCTGGTTCTGCAGAAGCATCAGGTGTGGAGGTAGTAGAGTGGGCAAGTGTGTAGCGAGTGAGTGTGTAGCGAGCGGGTGTATAGTGAGCGGGTGCAGACCTGCAAGAAAACACATCAAACCATGAATACTGTAAACAATGCACTTACTTGACAGTGGAACTGCTGGGCTGGGACTTATCTGAAACTGATTCTTCCTCTTCATCTCTACCCTGTTCCATCATCAGCTCCTCATCCAGCTGGTCCTCCTCCAGTGGATCCATCCCCTTGTAGTCCTCAAGAAAAAAGGTGTTGATATCCTTGAGATCAAGGGGCTTTCTGATGGTCTTCAGGGACTCCATCAGTTTCTTGCAGCTTCTTCCAGCCATCTTTCAAACCTGCAAACTCCACACCCACACACAAAACAATCCAACAATCAATCAATCAACCAATTTATTTTTATATAGCGCCTTTCATGGCAACGCCATGCCAAAGCAATGTCCAGGAAAAATACAAAAAATGCAAATTACAATGTCATAACAAAAACTAAAAACAGGATTACAAAATTACAAGAACTATTTACCTCAAATAAAAAAATTAAACACTTATTTAATTTCTGACATATGACTATATGTACTGTATATTACCGGACTTTCAATAATTTGGTATCATGGAGAAAATAATATTTATATACAAGAGTTATAGAATTCAACCACGTATAGCAAATCAAAAGAAGTAAAAAATGTTTTTTAATTAAATAAGGACACATTACATTTTTGACAAATATATGTACTGTATATTACTGGATTTTCAATAATTTGGTATTATGAAGAAAATATTTATTTACAAAAGTTATAGAAGTCAGCAAGTCAACAGCAGCAGAAAAAAATTAATAAAAAATAAAGTTGATAAAGCAGTAAAAGTAAAAATGCAAGGTTGCAGATATATTTTCTATTCGTTCTCAGAAGTACAACTAGATGGTGAATTATGTTGGATCAGATGGTGTATGATATGGTCATAAAGCAGTAAACGTAAAAATGCAATGAATGTGGCAGCCAGGGACCCATCTCAAAGATCAGCTCCTGGACATCTCCTTCCTCCTCCAGCTCCTCAGGGAAGGAGCCACCGTCCCAGGAGGCCATGATTGAGATTGTGTCCTGGTCCTCCTCAGCCACAGCCAAGTCTGGCTCTGAAACATCCCGGGTGACCATCAGTAAGGACGCAGTCAGTTCCGGGGCAGGTGCTAGTGGCAGAGCTGGGGCCGGAGCAGGAGGTTGTTCCAGTTGCTTGGCCAAATACTCCAGGACTTGAGACATTTGGTCTATCAGGTCGGAAAGTCCTGTGCCTGATCTGAATGTTTCACCCACTTAGCACTCCATGCAGGAGACTTAGAGCGGCTTCAAAATTGAGGCGCCGGAATCTGAGCACAGGGAATGCTCTGTGAGGTGCTCTTGGGTCGATGGAGGAGGGGGAGACCGGGCTCCCTGCCCCACAGACGGCTCAGCCGAGCTAGCTGGAGAAGCCGCACCGGTGAACCTGGCGAGTCTGCTGAGTAGGACCCGAGGCTGGAACGCTGCGCAGAACTCACAGAAAGTTACATCTCCCAAGGCAGCGGAGGCATGCTGCATGCCCAGGCATTGGATGAGGAGGTGCTAGTCCTCTGGAGGAAGCGTCCCTCTGCAGGATGTGCAGGCATGACATTTAGGCATGCTTGCTGTCAAGGTCACACCACGTACATGAGGGTTCAAGCATCAAGGCATGAGTGAATGAGGAAACCGATTGCTCAACCACCGAGGGCATCGAGAAATGGAAGCACCGAGGGCACCGAGGTGCTGGGGCTCTGAGGCCCCAAGGGCACTGAAAGCACCAAAGCGGTGAACAATGAGTGTGTCTAACGCCGGAGCACTGAGTGGACCGAGGCTTCGAGGCCCCAAGGGAGGCGAAGCATCGAGGGGCAACGAGCACCGAAGGTGTCTAAACACTGGAACGCCGAGGCACAGAGGGCGCCGAACCACTGAGGGGCGCCGAGCACTGAGGGTGGCTAAATGCTGGAGCACCGAGGCACAGAGGGTGCCGAACCGCCGAGGGCATCGTGTTCACAGAGGCTCTGAGGCCCTGAAGTGCCGAAGCACTGAGGACATGTAACACTGGGGAACCAAGTGCGCAAGCACCGAGGGTACTGAAGAAAGGAGCCTAGGCTTAACCGCGTGCAGTCACACAATCCAGGGTAGCACATAGCATACGCCAGGGTGGATGCACAGGCTTGAGTGGCTGCGGTTAGGTGTGGGCTGAACTGCTCAGAGACAGTTAGATAAGAAAGAAAGAAAGGTACACCTTTTTTTTTTTTGAAGGCCCAACACACGAGGTGGGCGGCCGAGGCAGCCAGTGAAGTCTACTCAACAGCGAGGCAAGGTAGAACCAGGCCACAGTGGAGGAAGCACACGTTGGCTAGTTGATAGTATTTATTTATTTATTTATTTTAAACTGCAAGAGCAGTACAAGCAACTGGACAGGTTTGTACTTTACCTTACCGTGGTGAGAAGCAAAAGAGGGGCCTATCGACAGCTCTGACATAAAACGCTCAGTAAATACCTGACCTGTGGCAATAAATAAACCCCTTTATGTTTAATTGTTCACTTAAATACAGAGTTTCGTCTGTGCAGATATTTGATATGATGTGCTTAAATAAAACCGATAATTTGTCTTTCATTTTAATATTGATATTGCTTAAAATGTAACCATCATAATGACTGCCGGTGGCGGTTTAACTGTATAACCGTGGCGGTTCTAGTGTTAATGCACTTACCCGTCACACGCGGTTTCTGACTCCGTCACCAGTTTTCTGATACAAAGCCCATCTGTTCAATGTTATAATTTATTTGATTATCCGTCACAGCCCACATTTTTTTGTCTTGTTTTTTGTTGTTTTTTTCGTATGTGCAAATCAGTTCGTCTTTATTGTGCCGTTACACAGCGCTTCCTCCAGTTTCAACTGACAAAAATGCAACAGCAACAAAGCGAACAAGAACAGCAATTCCATCTGCGGCAGTGTAAAACAGTTCATCATTAAACAGTTTTAGATACTGTGATGCATTAAAAAATCTGTGATCTTTAATTGCTTTTGTACATTTTCATTTGCTAGTGAACTGTGACATTAGGGCCTTATCAAGCAGCACTATAGTTCTGCAATTTTGAATACTGACAATTGAATGAAATTAAGAAGGCTATTTATTCCCGCCAATTAAGATTCTCCAGAGAAGCTCAAAGCAACTCAAAGCCAGTTAAAAGCAGACTTAGAGAGCATTTTATAATAACTCAATATTGCAGCAACATAACCCTCTATATTATGGAAAATACCACACAATAGTAAGCAAACTTAAAAACAGTTAAATAGCATTTTAATCTACTAACTTTTTCAAATTGAGCACACGTATGCTTGCCTGTTGTATGAAGACAACCACATAAAGTCACAACATGAGAAACCTCTGGTATGTTGTTTAGCCAATCAGTGACAGTAAGAAGTAGACTTTTGCCAGAGAGGAGATATCTATAATCTGAAGTACTGTAAGCTTCCACATTATAGAGTTAAAAGGCAACAAAATCAGAGCAATTTTCTTAGTAAATGCACATTTTTTAACTCAGTAATAGATGTAAGAAGTTCACTTGAGCCCTACAGTGTAAGGGGCTAAAAGTACAGCATTGCGTAAGTGACCACTGACCCCAAACACCCACGATTAAGATAAATGAAGCTTACTAGATCCCAAGGGGCACACATAAATTAGGGAAATATACTGCTCTGCTGGTGGCAGACCTAATTGCTTCTAGTGCAGCTAATTGATTAGTCACAAGGTCAGGTGGTTAACAAGCATGAGGAAGAAGGACCTACTTTCCACATTTCATAATTTAGAATCTTCTGCTATAAAAGTCGACACAGCATCTGCCCTGTGCCTCTGCCCAGGTTCCATTCACAGGCCGAGCACTCCAAATAAGGTTTTGGGTCATTGAGTAATTTACTCTCCAATTTAGACACTAGTGAGTACAATGTATTTTTTGGTGAGTGAAATGCATCCAGAGTACTTTCAATAAATACAGTACACACTTTAATGCTATCTTATGGGGTATGCGTTAACTACAACCTTACATTTTAACTATAATGTTACTTTGAACTACTGTACAAAAACACGGTCTTACATTCAAAATAACAATTATTCTTAATTGCTTTATTGACACCCAAACAATAAACACCAAAACAGAAATTCTGCTTTAAATTCCAACGCTGCAGATGGAATATACTTAACAAAAGGCCTGCATGCACATACTATATATTTCTAACTTTTTTTTTTTTCAATTGTACCGATACTGCACTAATGCAAATAAAGAAACGATAATATTGTATTCCCTATTGATTCACTTGCTATTAGCAATACACACCATCCCGACACAGAATATTGAATTTATATAGATTTACCTTCCAAAAATGTGGTTGACAGAATTGTTAGGTTAGGTAGAGGGGGAAACTAAGACGGCACAGACAAATCCTAGGGATCAAGAATCCAGTCGCTTATTCACACCAGTCACAAATACACATTGCAAGTGAGGAGGATTGAAGAGCTACTTAGATATTAGCAGTGTACTGTACCTTGTTCTTTTTTTCAATTTATCCAGGACTGTCTAAGTGATAGTAAATTCTCATTTCCTTGAGATTTCCTGGGGGATTCATAGGAGCGAAGAAAGATGCCTCCTTGTGATACAGCAAAACACCCCATTCATCCAAACAGACAATATACATGGGATGTAACAGACTCAAAAGCAGCCTGTACATGCATAACTAGGGTGCAGCAAAATGACTTTTCATTTAATCATGGTGAAAAAAAAAACAAGCTCTGGGGAAGCGCAGGTGATGCCACACGTTTACTGAAAGATCCCAGCGGTGGTAGAGGATAAAAGACTGGATGTTTAATGGAATACTGATCCTAAAAGATGAACTTCTGTTTCACTGATTTACTGCCTAGCCTGTGAATACATTGACTTTTGGAAACTAACTGAGGATAGAGAACATTTTGTGATTTTTAAACAAAAGGAACATGGTGCATTGTTCAATTTTCACCAAAATAAAATCATCTTGTTGTTTGTTTACTACAGTTACTTGAACTGAAAACCTAGATTTTTTACATTCCCAGTGGGTAGTTCTAGCTGTATACCCCTTCCAAACATTCTGGCCACAACTACGTTATGTGCAACATTAGGATCTCATGTGTGCCACCTTCTAGCTAGATATAGCCAGGGAAGTAGGGGAATCATTTTCATTTGAAAGAATACATATGCATATATTTACCATTTTACAGGATATCCCTGTCCCCTGATATGCACTTCAAAATATAAAAGGGAGAAGCAGACATTGAAATCAGGGGGGCAAGGAGGCAGAGCATCTCCACACTGCCCCACAAGCATGCCGCTGGGCTGCCCTGGGAGGACCATCTCCCAAGAGCAGTCACATGCCCATCCAATGCGTGCCCATCCAATCTGTCAGTTGTGCTGATCTGCATGGTGGTTTTCTGGCAGGTGTCTGATTTTTGTATTTCATGCACATTGGTGTCAAAATTAGGATGAACAGTCTTTAGCCTAATCCATTTTAGCCTTTTCATATTATCCTGAAATTAAATTATATAAAACACAGACCAGTGTTCTGTATGGCTTTTTAAAATAAACATTGTTTTGAATTTCTGTTATAGCAACACTCTGTAAAAAATAAATAAAAAATTACAACCTTCAAATAAATTTTGACTACAGTAGACAGTTGCCAAATCCAAGCCAGTTATTCAGATTAATGATTTGTTTGGGGTACTGAGTGTAATTTATACCACTCTAAAAACGCCTTGTCGACTCACAAATCAGTAATAACCCTTTCAATTAAAAGTCATAGGCTGCTGTAAACGTTTGACGAATCTTATATTTTCTCAATATCATTCTTGAATTAAATAGAATATATTAAAACATATATTATCAATATCTTTTATACAGTTTTCATATACCAAAATTGGCCCCTTTTCTAGATATGAAAAATATATGAGATATATGGTAAATATGTATGTGTTTTACATACATAAATACAGGTATGTATATGTTAAGTATATTGTTAATGCTTTTAAAATATGAAGTAAATATATTGAGAAGTATAAATTCATATGAGAAAAATACATGATGTAAACATTTGAAATATAATAATAAATAACAAATAATATATGCGCTTGTGTATAGCACATAATAAAATGTGTGTATATATATATATCAATAGATATATAACATTTAAATAAATAAACAAAGTTTGTTCAAAAGTTGTGCATGCTGATGCGCTGGGGAGGCCAAATCTAGACTGATCCTCAGAGCCAGCATTGCATGATATAATAAAAATATAAATTTATATAAAGTAATGTTAATTAGAATTAATACAGATTCAAAGATAGAAGTAAAAATGATGTCACAATATATAGAACAGCATTACATCATGTAAGAATAAATCATAGATTTGAATGTAAACAATAACAAGTAGTTGTCATGCCGCCAAAACCTATAAATACCTCCAATGTTTTGATTCAAACACAGGCTCCCTTGAGAAAGATATGTGCAACATATCGAAACGTTGGGCAGCTGGCTCTTTGAGCTAATATATATATATATATATATATATATATATATATATATATATATATATATATATATATATATTGTAGCCAAGCAAGGCACTTTTAATCACCTTTAAGGATTATTAAAGGATGAAACACCTTCAGCTCATTTTAAACCACCAGAGGTGTTTATTTGGCAGAGATTGCCAACAGCAGTGACTCACCGCTCACTAACACAAACACATGCACACAGGCACCTCCCCAGTCTTGTGAAATACAGACTCATATATAGTACATATATTCTTAATATGTTTTTATATATAAGCAAAATAGGAACATGCATGACCAAAATGTATGATATCATGCAACTTGATATACCATATATATATATATATATATATATATATATATATATATATATATATATATATATATATATATATATATTTAGCTCAAAGAGCCAGCTGCCCAACGTTTCGATATGTTGTACATATCTTTCTCAAGGGAGCCTGTGTTTACATCAAAACATTGGAGGTATTTATAGGTTTTTGACGGCATGACAACTACTTGTTATTGTTTACATTCAAATCCATGATTTATATTATATTATATTATAGATTTTCCCTTTTTACTGACTAGATGAAACCAACGAGAGACATATTTTTGTGTGGCAATATATTCTGACCCATATTATTATTTTATATATTGTATGTTTCTTACCTTCTTTCTTAAGCTGTTTTTGTTTGGCTGACATAGTTTCATTTTGTTTGTGTAAACTGTGATGTGTTGCTGTAGAAAATGCTGCATTCCTGGTTATGCCTGCGCAGGTTACGCTGCTATGCTTTGGAGAGAAATTAGTTCAAAGTCGTCCCCATTTTTTTTTACTGACAAGATAGCATTCGAAAGGTGTTTGTCCAGGTCTTTATCAGGTAGCTAATGAAATTCCCAAATTTCTCTCACATTTTCTTGCTCTTTTAAAAACATTTGTTTACATTCTTGTGTTATTGGTGTGAACCTCGTGTTTTTCGAATTGTCCATATCTTTATTTTGAAGGTAGCCTATTATTGTCTGCTTTGCAGTGCTTGTTTTAATAGTGATAAATATGGTGGCTGTTGACATAAAGCGGCACAGGCAAGAATTCCACACTGAAGCAGGTGATGACTAATACGATATTAATGAATGTTAGTCATGTTCATACGTTTGAACATAACTAATACCAGGATTTATTTTTTCTACTTTAGAGGTCTTTTGCCATGTTAACATAGAATATATGAACATATGTAGTAATTTGCATAAAACATTCACCAATGCAGGGCATATATTTAAATTATACAACCCCCCCCCCCCCAAAAAAAAACACATAAAATCCTTATATGAAAAATACTATAAAATGGGCCAATCCGCATATACAGTTGTAGTCAAAGTTTTACATACCCCAATGGAAATTTATAATTTCTAGAAATTTCTCAAACAAATAATTGTAGGAACACATTTTTGTCGCAAAAGTTTTGCTTTTGTGGATGAGGAAAATGAAATTTATAGCTAGTTGAGGCACTTTTAGCAATAATAACCCCTTTTAAACGATTATCATATTTGTCAATGAGCTTTTGCCATGATTCTTTATGATTTTCTACCATTCTTCAATGCAAAATTGTTCCAGTTCATTCAAATTCCAAAGACTTCTCCTGTGCACAGCCTTCTTCAACTCATACCAGATTCTCAATCGGATTTAGATTGGGACTTTGACTAGGCCATTCCACAACCTTGATTTTATTCTTCATTAACTATTCTGACGTAGATTTTGCATGTGCATTGTTGTGTTGGAACGTCCAGTTGCGCTTTAAACCAAGTTTTGTAGCGAGGGTTTCAGATGATTGGCCAATATCTTTTGGTATGCTATGGAATCCATTTTACCGTGTATTGGAACTAGATTCCATGTGCCGTTAGAGGAAAAACAGCACCACCTCCTTGCTTGAGAGTAGGTATGGTGTTCTTTTCTTTGTACGCCTCACTAGACTTTCTCCAAACGTAATGACTATCTGCGTGACCAAATAGCTCGATTTGTGTTTCATCGCTCCACAAAAGCTTTGACCAGAACTCATATCCATCATTCAAATGCCGTTTTGTAAACTTTAAGCGATTGTGCCTTTGATGTTTTCCTAAGAGTGGCTTTTTCCCTTGGCCTGCGACCATTGAGATCTTCACCATGTGATACTCAACCTATGGTTGAAATGGAAACCCCAGTCCCATTTGGAGCCAATTCACTTTGAATATCTTTGGCAGTCAATCTCGGATTGTTATTAACCTTCCTCACAATTCTTCTACTTGTTCTTGGTGAAAGAACCTTCTTTCTTCCAGACAAGGGAGCGTTGTGACACTGCCATGAGTCATGTACTTCTTGATAATAGAAACAATAGTTGAAATTGGGATACTCAAATGCTTGGAAATCTTCTTGTATCCTTCTCCAGCTTTATGACAATAAATAATTTTCTGTCTAAGGTCTTCAGATAGCTCTTTACATTTTCCCATATTGACTTATTGGTAATGACAGCAATCATCCTATGCCTAACCCTTTTATACTTTCTAAGAATGTTCACCTGCAATCCAACATTTTCTAGACTTTTCTAGAATTAGATTCTGCATTATCATATTGAAATTTCTAGCACGTTGTAGACAATACTATCATCGCATCAAAGGGTATGAATACTTTTCAATTAGAATTTTTTGAGTTTTGCAAACAAAATGCTGAAATAAATCATTCTATTTCTTGTAACTTTTTTTCGACTGTTCCTCATCTGTAACCTGTGCAGTCTGGGATACACAGCACCTGCTGTATCAGTCTTTACTAAAGTCCCAACTTGTCTGAGTCCCAACTTGGACATGCAGCTTTAAATATTACAAAGTACAGGATGGTATGCCGTTATGAGAGTTTACGCAAACATATGTTTTACATACAGTATGCCACATTTCCTTCTGCACCATAAAACACATGTGAAAAATCCAGTCTTTTTTCAATATTAAATTGGGGTCACTGGGCTCCATCTGCAGTCTACAAACCAGACCTGACAAACAAATTAAACATCACATGTATGTATCAAGTTTTTTGTAAAATTGCAGTGCATAAATGTATTTACCAAGCTCTGATATTTCCCCAACACCGACAGTGTAATATATTCACAGACTGCCGCCCTTGTGTCCTTCCTATTGGACGCTCATTAGGTTAATTTCCATAATCAGTGAGAGTTGCTGAGATTGGGTTCTGCCAAACCACAATCCTAAATGGGACTGAAATAGATTTGATCTAAATCTGCTGTTGATGGCAATGAATGAGACTGAATGGGAAATGAAAATGTGGAAATATTGTATTTCTTTCCTTAACATGATATCCCTGCCATCCCCCTGTGATCAGTGCCTCATTTGCATATTAGACTGGATTTGATTGCTGACAGGAATTTAATTTGTGAATAAGAATTATCTGAATTGGGCAAAAAACAAACAAATAATGTATTTTTTTTTCAAACAAACAAAAAAAAATGTAACTTGAAAGCTTGTCACAGTTGGCCTGTTTATCATCATTAGCTGTAAACACTGCTATGCTACACCTTATAAAAAACGCCTATACAGTATGTATGTGAAATGCTTTTTGTGTTTGATTTTGTTTAATGGTATGACTCCTGCAGTAAAACTATGATGATATCTATATTAACGTTAATTGCAAATTAATGGGGCACCTACAGTACACGCATTTCCTACTGTATGCAATTTTGCATAGGATTATTATATGATTACTTCACCAAATAACTACACATTCCTATAACACAGTATTATATAGCAATACTAATAGGTTTTATTTTTTTATCATTCATTTATATGAGACAGAGCTGGTTGCACCTTCTAAGTGCTACACCTAATGAACTGACCATGAGAAATTTGCAGTGTCATTTTGCAGTGCCCAATGCTTTTCCCATGGTTTAACAAGCACTTTATTGCTGGGATAGTTAGGAAGACAGATAAATAATGACCCATGCTAAAACGATAGTGGAGAGTGATGCAGAATACACACACGTGTTAGGATATTCAATTGGTAAGAAACGAAATCTGATGAAAATGTAGAACATGCAAATAACAATTTTTATCCTTGTGTTTCAGAGACATCATGTGGGTTTACACCCCCCTAGATTCCGTCCAACAATACAGCTGTTAAACATTAATTGGTAACACTTTACATTGTGTCTCTAATTACTGATTATTTACATAGTAGTTACTTAGTAAATGCACGTGTACTTACACATAATTACAATGTCATTATGCATAGTTACAACGTACTTAATGTGTACATTTCTTTGCATGATATAACCCTAACCCCACCAAACCTAACTCTAAACCTAGCCTTGACCTTAACCCTTTTCTGATAGAATTGTTTTCTTACATATATATTGTGCAAAAACATTTACACATTAAGTACATTGTAACTATGTAATTATGTGTAAGTACACATGTATTTACTAAATAACTACTATGTAAATATACAGTAATTAGAGACACAAGGTAAAGTGTTAACCATTAAATTACTGAGTGTTCATGCAAAACGTGAGCAAATTAACACAAGCCACTCCCTTTCTTGCCGAGGGAGGAACTGAGTTACAAACAAAAAAAATGCCACACAAAACTTAATGCAGTCAAAAGGCAGAGAAGCGCACAATTGAAAACATTATTTCTGCTATTGCATGGACAGCTAAGTAGTCATGTTCACTCTTTATTTTACACAAGGAACCCTGCTGGAGACCTTTCTGTTAAAACAGAGTACAGCCTCAAAGACTGAAAGACTCGAAACAGAGGGCATTGTCTGAGAGATGATGTGAACAGAACGACTCTTGAAAAGGAGTTCATAATGATCGTGTGTCACCAGCCTCCTGATGCATTGTGACATTTTTATATGAAAGCCAGTCAGCTTGTGCATTGTTCTCACAGCCTTACTTGGTAGTTAGAGACTGGGTAATATTCTTTCAGTTTAATTGCAGCATGAGTTATAGTTCTTTTACAGCGGCTAAATTTGAGTCAGGAAGTGGACCTGCCATAAGGACACTGCTCCCTTCAAAGTTTTGAGTGCTGTCATTAAAGCCAAAGCAGGAAACATCATTCCTATAGTACTAGTGATTCACATGAACATATTTGAGAAAGATGGAGGTGAGAAACTAAATATTATGAAGCAGATGATATAAAGTATCTCTTAAATACAGCAGTAGTAAAACCTGAAAAGCACTACACTCAAAAGAATGCTGTTGCCAGGATTATGAAAGTCTATATTGCAATAATATGCCACAACTTAACTGTACCGCTGCCTTTGAAACTGATGTTGCTGTGATACAACATTTCAGATCTGCTAAGTAAACATGGCTGATTGTATGTGTTTGCCATAGATTATTTGACGCCTTTCAAATATATTACAGTGTTTGCATGAGCTTGTTTCATAATACTTATGGCTTTACTTCTTTAAAAATCAAAATGAGTACTATATTGTTTTCACAATCCCACGTGCCATCTGCCCTCAATGTTTAGATAACAGAAACTGCTTGGTTAATGACAGGAAAAAAAGGAGTTGAAGGAGTGGATAAATGACCAACAAGTGCAACATCTGAAAGCATGGCTTGCAAACAGAGATTTCTTTAACCCACAGTAGTTCCAGATACCATGTTTTAAAACAGCACAAATGTTACTTATATAATGAATGGATATGCACAACAAGTGAGGCTTACGGAATTACTGTTAACTACAAAGACTGTGTCCATTTTATTTATTGAACTGTATTGACATTATTGAATTAACTCCCACGCTGCTTTAAAAAAAAAAAAAAGAAGACCTGGAGGCGTGTGCTCGAATCGAGGCTGTCGATAGGATACTCTGTGAGAGTGGAGAGGGGAAAGATTGTACATGAAGGAGGTTGACCAGGGTCATACATTGCAATATAGGGGTCCTCTAGGCTTTATATGTATCATTAAACAATTCACTGATTAAAATGGTTCAATTAAGAAATTTAGGGTACAGGTGGAACAAAGACCAGTTGGGCTCCAGAACTCGAGGGAAGGACTTGTGTTACATTAGTCCTGTGCATGCCTCACTCTGTTTTGTGATCTGTGGATGCTCGTTTCTTTGCAGTTCTCCTGGAGGATAATTTTACTAAAGCAAAATGACACAATAGACTGGCTTGCCAATAGTAAAAGTAATTTACGTTCAATGATGCTCTCCACAAAGCAGCTGTTTCTGCAATTGGAATGGCAATAGTCCAATCAACACCATTCTGTACTCTCTAATTTTACTCGCAGTTATTAATGTAAAGTAATATTTATGTAAAGTGCAGTTTATTATTTAGTACATTTATGCATGACTGTGCATGTCTTTTTTTAAAAATAAATGATAAACACATGAGAGTTTTACAGGGAGGAGGGTGAGCGTGAACTGGTGCTGGTTCGTGCCCAGCCTCCACCCTGTTACATTGATGCCGTGACCCAAGATCTCATAGATTAGCTGCAGCGGATCACTGAGGTTGAAGGGTGGAAAAGTATAACGGGCAGTGTTGTGTGGTACACTGCCATTACAGATTATGTGCCCTGTCATTAAGCCAAGGTTATAAAGCGCTAAAACTATGAATGCAGACTCTTTTGCATTGTGGTTAAGACTCTCACTTGCGGTGCATGGGGTCGCCTGTTGGCGCCCAGCCTCCTCCCTGTTACATAATGCAAACTTTATACTGGAGCAAAGCCAAATGACACTTGCCCACTGTTACTGACAACCCCTTAATTTAAATATTCAGATTAGGTCTGAATTCCTGTCAGTTTGGGTAATAGCCCATATTACTGAAATGTCATTATACTGTACCATGTTATCCAAAAGTAGACTGCGCCTGAGGGCTCTTTTTGAGTGCAAGGACTACAGCTGCAGTCAGGGACTCTGGGGACTGGGTTTTCCTGCATTCATTTTTAATGGAATTTGTGGCACTAAACCCCCCTCAGGAAAAACTAAGTGGCCGGTGGGTTATTAAAACCTGACCAGGAGGGGGTATCAGAGGAGCAAAGTTTACAAGAATGCAGCAAATAGCAGAGCATTCAATAAATCCTACATGAAATCTCATTCAGTTAAACGTATAGAGAGAAGTGTTACAGGGAGGAGAGCTTCTTAACCACTATGCAAAAAAGCCAGACTCGTCTGCATTATTGGTTAAATAGTTTTTAACCACATCACACAACACATTACAAAAGTAACCGTAAAATGGCAACATACATTACAAAGTACCCCTGTATCTAGGGGTGAAAACTGAACCCTGGATTTGGGGGTGTTCTTCACAAGCTGAGCCACATTTCTATAACTGAGTGATTTGAGCACTGTTGCACACCATTTCATTCCATGTCAGTATAAGTCTATTCGATCATTCCTATACATTATTACAATCGCATGAAGTGCATGTAACAGCATTTTATAATCCCTGAAATTGCTCAGGTCATGTAATGACTTATTGCAGCACTATGACAAAAAAATCTTGCTACATTTGACAGTTTTAAAGCTCAACTTTTTTGTCTGCATGATCTTTTACTGCTGGTGGCACCCATCTGTAACACAATCAAATTGCCTTAGCGTGGAGGACCTGGAAAGCTGCATACAAATACCACAACTCCAAGCTGTGATATGAAGCAAGTAGTGCATGACAGGGCTACAGATAAGACTCTCATTGCATAACAGTTTAAGCCATATCAGGCTTTACTATGAACTCAATTAGTTTACACCTAAGCCCACAGCCTCTAGGCTTTGTCTGATTAAGCTCAGAGTTATGCATAAAATGTCTTAAACTGTGCTGCAGTTGAGACTCTTTTCTGCTAACCTGCATGCAGTGGTATACATTTAATTGTGTTCCAGGTACAAAATATAGTTCAAGACATAACAATTCCAACCCAGTCTGTATGTCTTTTGAAAACTTGTCAGATGGTCTTTCGGTATCATTTTGATCTTTTAATCCCTAACTTCCTTGACACAACTGTTTCTCCAAATCCAAGACATTGGAAATTGCATAACAGGATGCCCCAAGTCCAGTGCTGTTCCTTATTTTGGAAAAATGTTTTGTGTGAAAGTGCAATTATGTTTCTCTAACAACAAATGTCGCTAAAGCAATTAGGAAACCATGTTGGCTGCAAACAGAGGTGAAAAGAAACTCAGTAAAATTAATTGTAATGAAGTGTTACATGCCAGACCAAGAGTTTTTATTGTATACCTGCCTATAGTAATTGCCCTTCACTTTACAGAGGCTGACCATGTGCATGATTGGAAAGAGAGCAACGTGGCACTTTTCTGGAGTGCAGCTCCTGATCAATCAATAACTACATACAAGGTAGCAGCAAAGTATGGATGTGTTAATCAGGCCCTGGTCAGGGAAGCAGTGCTGTGATTTATCACTCAAGCCATTAACTGAGTGCCCTCAGTTTGATTTAATTGATTATAATTGAAAGGTGCTCTTTGGGGACCTCTGCGCAGAGTCCTCATTTGCAGTGTATTACCCAATTAGGCATCTTGACAACAAGTTCCTGCTGCACTTTGTGATATATTTCCAGTTCTAAGGTAGCTCTTCACACAGAACACAGGCAAGGAAAAGGACTGGTATTGACTTGCATGGTGTTACATCCTTTTTGTCTTGGTGGCTGGATATATAAATTAAAATTAAAAAATATTAAAGTTGGGTCATTTCTATGACCAAAGTGATGATGTAAAGAACTTGAAGCAGTATTATCTTCTTCTTCTTCTTCTTCTTCTTCTTCTTCTTCTTCTTCTTCTTCTTCTTCTTCTTCTTCTTCTTCTATATATTTCAATTGAATTTAATATGATTTGGTTATCTGCATCTACCTCTTAAAGAGAATTACAGAACTCTGTGCATTTAACTATAAACATGATGTTACTTGCATTGGGACTTGGCGTCGTAGTTGGTTTAGTCTCAAGCCTTAGACGTCTGGAGGCCTTGGTTTGCATTTGACCCAAGAGCCCAGTGAAATGAGGAGTGAGGTCTCACATCACAAAGCCACTGCACAAAATAAATAAATAAATAAATATGATAGTAATGTTTTTTTTTTCTAATTTGGGATTTCCTTTTAGTGATCATGCATTATACAGTAAATCAGGTATGAAAAATTAACCAATCACTGTTAAGAATCTGTCAAAACTCCATATATTGTCCTTCGTAAAGATGTAAAGATACTATCCCTTGAACATACTGTCCACCATAGTTCAAAAGTGCCAAAAACAACAACAGCAACACTTTTTTTAGATAATAATAATATAAAAGATGTAGTAAAATCGTAGTTTTTGTGATTTATAATACATTAATACATTGTGGGTAGAGCATCTTTTATTATAACAGAAATTATTTTGCAAAATTTTATTTTCCACACTAATTCTTGACTGTTTCCAGGTTTTTCTTTTCAAATGAATTCACCATTTATACCCATTACTTTGACACTACTATGTTCTTTGTAAAAAAAAAAAAAAAGTTAATGTATCCCTTTAGTCAAGGTTTAAAGAAGGGAAGACTTTCTGTGGGATGTTATCAAGGTAGTGCCCCTTCCCCAAATATCATAGCTAAAAAGCTGTCCCTAATGCTAATGTTGTATTTTGCTTCAATTGTGGAAAATCAATCAGGTATGAATTATTTATTAACAAAATCCATTGCACAGAGAACGAGCTGTCAAAATTTAAAACATTTAAATTCCTAATTGCACAAAGAGCATTTAAAAAAAAGAATAAATCAGGCTCCAAATTAATTTCTTGGAATGTCGGGCAACATATCTGCCTAAAATTGTTTTTAAGAGATTCAAATAAATATTTCTAACAGAAAGACTGCATTTTCTTTTGTCATTTTTTTAATTTAAATGTTATGATATTTTTGTTTTAGACTCCTTTATAATTGTTCTAGTGCTACAAACTAGCTTTTTTTTTTACAATTAAAATCAGATTTATTATCTCTGTTTTAAATTTCTGTTTTCATCAAATTCTGCAAATTCTGTATTTTTAATGTAATGTTTTAATTGTTTATGTAACCCTTCCTTTTTAGTACTCTGTGTTGTACTCTTTCTTGGTGTGTGTGTGCGCATGAATCCCCACTTCCACGGCAGGCCCCACATCAAGTAAATGTCCAAACCGGGGTTCTGGTCCAAGATCTCTTTTATTAACTACCACATGTAGCCTCGAGTCTGGAAAGGGCAAGCCCAATGTGTATTCAACCACAACACGTGGCAGCCACCTTTCAGTATATACAATTACTTGCAAAAAATGTGGTTATACATCCTTTTAAAGCAATGGTTATACTAGTTACATATAATACATGTTGAAGATATTTCTATTACATTTCAAATGAAAATGAACGGTTGGTAAACAAAATACATGCTGCATTTTTATGGAACAACTAAGAAATACAACCTCACCTGGAAAGAGTGACTTGCTTCTGCGCAGATGAACACTGACCCTGACCCTGACATTACATCATAGTATTCTTAAACAAATATATGTTTTCTTTGCTTATTAGTCTTCAGAAAGAGCATAAACCATCTGTTCCTTTTATAACAAAATGCTCGAAATAAAATAATAAATCCTTTGCTCCTTTCATCAATATTTAAAGGAAAAGTGCACATTCATTTTGCACCTGTTTCATTTACAGCTTACTGAATCAGCACTAGAACAGCTAGAACAATGTTAAGGGCTTCACGGTATAGAGTAATGTGCTGATACCAATCTTTAAGGCCATGGAGAGAGTGCAACAAAAAGCAAACAAGGCTGATACCTTTTCATTATTTTTATACATTGTATTAACTTTTTACTCTATTTCTCTATACAAATGTATTTTATTGGGACTTGTTTTGCCTTGTAATGTGGTTTGAGATACCTTTTGTATGAAAGGCATTACATAACTAAAATTTTATTTGATGAGAAGGAAGCAGATACAGATAAGTTCTATGGGTATCAGTTAAAATTAAAACGACAATTTGAAAGTCAACTATTTGAAAACAACTATTTAAAAGGTGTTATCGAAAGAAAAGACGTCTTCAGTAAAGAAGATGTTAAGAATTATACCAGTACATCATTCTTTGCTTCCCTTATTAAAACTTTAGAAAACAAACAGAACAAAACGAAATTCAACCTTTCGCCCTTTGCTTGACGGCAAAGCAGTTTGTGTTTCATCCAGCTTATTTTGATTACCTCTGGGATACTATCATTTACTGATAACATAATTTGTTCCTTCAGATCATTCCTGCAGATAGCAGGCAATGCCCTTTAGATTCTTCTCTGACCTCTGAGTTCTACATATCCATCCATAGGCACCTGCTATTCAAAAATGGGACCACAGGACATAACTTGGACAGGCTGACCTAAGCCAACCTAGTTTTTGAACAATTTGACCGGTACCTATCCATAACCTTTTGAATCACAACTAACAAGTCAGGCTAAAATAGCTTAATCTACAAGAAATTTAAAGATGAAAGGCGACAACCAAGCAGGTACATTGCCTGTGGATGTACTTTTATGAACATAGTTACAGCATAACTGAAGGACATTAAAGACGTATACTATCTGCATTTTCCAGAATATCTAGTCTTACATGTTTGTGTGTTTTGTTAATATTTTTTAAATATAATTATTTATTGCTGTTTCTGCTTAAATTATTATTTCAACATAAATCATACACACCAGGCTTATCCAGTTTCTTCGAAACGGACTCCCCTATATTATCTTTCAAATCTGTATCTTTATAATTGTGATGCCCTTCGTCATAAAGCGTTGGGCATTTTTTCAATGACAAGTATTGTTGTTTCTTCCGTCATTTTAGATACTGCTTCACCCTGCTGGACCACGTGCATTGAAGCTGTTCTCTGATTGGTCAATGCCCTAGTTGACGCACGTCAAATCGCAAAAAATACGATTCAATCTTATTTATTTTGCTTCACCCTGCTGCTGCTCCTGCGTCACCTGTCGTGTGAACGATACTTATCAAAAGTATAGGTTCTAATCATTTTAACGTATCGCTGCACAGTTCCTCTTGCCACATTGCCTCTGGTGGGTAGCAGCCTTAAGTGGTGTAAAATACACAGTGCCATATTTTGAAATCGTTAACTTTAGTCTTTAATTAGCTTCAAAAGCCAAACAACTAAGTACAATAGTCCGAGTTCTCTCAGGATTAGGAGTTAATAAAAGACTGGAGTAAATGCATTGAAAATATTGTCCACAGTCTCTTATAATGCCTTATTACATATTTTTATAAAACTTTAAAGGCTTGTTGTTATAATTATGATTAGTTTATTCTTGTTTGCACTGTTATATACTCAATTGAAAGAGGCATTATTAGATTCTGTTTGCTGTTCATTCAGATTTAGTAGCGGCAGTCCAGCTCAATATTCCAATGGGACTGAAGCAGGCAATCTTGGCATGGGCCCAGGAAACCCAGGGAAATTGATGGTCCTGCAGACAAAACAAAATGCAAACTGAATATATTTTGTCATTTAGCGACCTCCAGCTATTCAGACACCACAAGAGAAATTCAAAGCAAAGGCTGAGGCAGAAAATGCATCTACATTTTGTTTAAAAAAAACTAAAACAATAGCAACTAATCCAGAAATAACTGAAGGAGAATTTATTAGTTCTACTTTAACCACGAAAGTGGTGTAACATGTTTTGGTGGCCAGGTTTGGAGTTTCTGATACAACTGTGTATGTACATATATCATGCAATCATTAAGTACATTGCTACTATGCATAATAACATTGTAATTAGGCATAAATACACATGCAAATATATGTATTATTGGGTTATTTAGCAGACGCCTTTATCCAAGGCGACTTACAGAGACTAGGGTGTGTGAACTATGCACCACTTACAACTACATCTCACCTGAAAGACGGAGCACAAGGAGGTTAAGTGACTTGCTCAGGGTCACATAATGAGTCAGTGGCTTAGGTGGGATTTGAACTGGGGACCTCCTAGTTACAAGCCCTTTTCTTTAACCACTGGACCACACAGCCTGCCTTGTGTTATCTGCAGAGAGTTGCATGTTGTTCATCTTAACTGATGATGACTGACTGTGGTTGCTTGTGTTGCCTTGCCCCTTCCACTGCTTGTAAGGGGGTAGGAGGGAATGTTAAAAACCCTAACATCGTATTTCCCTACTGTTGTCATTTTAATACCAACCCTAACTGATACATTAAGAAAGTTGTTGGCAAATTATATATATACTAAGCATTACTAAGATTTTGAATTAAAGGTTAAGTTAATTTCTGTTTGAAATGGAAATGCCTAATCTCCAGCAACAACAGAATTAAAATTTAAATCATTTAAAAGTGAAGAGATGTTTTTATGTGAAAAAAGAGAACACAGTAACTTTGGAATTGTTACTGGATAATGCTTTGGTAATTGTGAAGGACCACTGTTAAGAAACCAGCTTTTTTCTCTACAATTATGTTCTTTTTTGGGGGTTATAGATTGAGTCAAGGGACTATAGTGGGCATGTGACAGAAAGACAATGATTCTTGGTGGTAAATCTCCCTCTCGACCTGTGAGGTTGCTAAGTGACGGGAACAGAGTGCTCTGGACTGCTTGGCCTGACACTTCATTCCCAGGGTTAAAAGGAAGTCAGTCATGTAGAAAAGAGACAGAGCTTTGGTACACGAACTCATTGACCTGGAAGGGAAATTATGTGGCAGCTGCAGATCATAGGAGTCGAAGCAATGTTATCTATTCCTTCGTTTTGGTTTAGGAAAGGTGACCTGGAAGGACCTGTGTTTCGTGTATCCGTATCGTGAGTGTTTGTTTGTTCTGTCTATTTGTTGTTTGCTATCACTAGATAGCTAACACGTTCCGTAGCTATCACCAGAGGTCAGCACAAACCCGGAACAGCACTGCACTTGTATCACCAATAATTGTATTTGCACCAGTAGCACTAATTCACGCACTAACGGACTTGTTATGTGTTTTGTGTTTTGTGTGGGTGTATAATAAAAACAGGACTATTATTTCGGGACAAACCCGGGGATTACAAATTAAGTAATACATGCTGCTGTATGCTTGTGGCTATGTGCCCCGCCCCTGTGTGCATTTGTGTGTTATATGTTGTATGTTGCGTGTGTTAATGTTGGTGTATTGTAGTTGGTACACGGGATATAAATGGGTGTGTGCAGTACGAGTTATTTAAAAGGTATAATTGTATTTAGGCACAGGATTGCACTTCACATGCATTTAAAGTATTTAATATATGAGCACAAGGTTGCACTCTGGCATTTTACTGCACAAGGTGGGCCTTAACAAAGTAAAGCCCTCTTCTTCGGGTTTTATTGCTTTAGCAAAATGCTGTTGTTCCAAAACTTTCCCCTATAATCCTCTGTCAATTAGAAGATCCTCCAGCAACCACAGAGTGTGCCTGAAGCATCCCTTATAAAAGTTATTAGAGTATATCACACACCCTGAAGTGCCTTAATGCGCTTATAAAATGAGTTAACTAACTAAATAGAAAAAAAATGAAAAAACGTTTTTAATTACCAGTAACAAAAAAGTCATTTTTATCAAATATCTTTCTGCCTAAAAAACTTTTTAAAAAATCCATTAATTAAAAAAAAATAAAGCGATTTACAGATGTTGAATTGAACATTGCCATTGAAAGTGCAGTTTTTCTTTATTTGATTCATGATACTTCTTGTATTTCTTAGCTTGTTCATTAAATTTGACAGTAAAATATTACTGCCCATTTTCATCATGACACAGCACAAATGAGTCTGCAGACCCTTCTTCACAAGATCTACGACAGTATTTCATGTATTATAAATCGTCCTTTGTTTTTGGCGGAAGTGACAAGAGGTATCCATACCAGATTAGCGCTACTGTTCACAGTGGCGAGAAAACGTTATTTGTATATATATATATATATATATATATATATATATATATATATGCAAAATATACGTATATATATAATTCACCACAAAACATATAGTACAATTAATAATACAAGTATAAGCCTCTATGTGTATCTGTGTGCATGTGTTAACAGTACAAAAATAGAGATTGCAAGCAATATATCACCCTCTTCAGGTGCAATTCTAATGGTGGCGCTTCCTCCATGGGCTTTGCCTATCTCGGTTTCTTCCCATTGAAATTGCATAAGACACGTGGTGCTTGAAAGCGTTCTCTTATTGGATTAAGCGCAGTAATTTTTTTAGTAAAAGGGAGACAGCGCCACCGACCCTGTATTACACATGTGCAAGAGAGCGAGGATTGAGAACAGTGAGAGAGAGTCATGAGAGAGCATGAAGACTGAGAGAGTGAGAGAGAGTGCAGAGAGCGTGAACAGTGAGGGAGCGTGAGAGAGAGAGAGAGAGTCGGAACAGTGAGAGAGCGTGAGAGAGCAGAGCAGGAACAGTGAGAGAGAGCGTGAGAGAGAGAGCGAGAGAGAGCTGAACAGAGAGAGAGCATGAGAGAGTCGCGAGAGAGCTGAACAGTGAGAGAGCTGAGAGAGAGAGAGATGAGAGAGAGCAGGAGACAGTGAGAGAGCAGCAGAGAGAGAGTGCATGAGAGAGAGCTGAACAGTGAGAGCGTGAGTAGAGAGAGAGCTGCAGGAGAGCGCTGAACAGTGAGAGATGTGAGAGAGAGAGAGAGAGAGCTGGAACAGTGAGAGAGCGTGAGAGAGACCGAGAGAGCGCGTGAACAGTGAGAGAGCATGAGAGAGTGCGAGAGAGTGCGAGGAACAGTGAGAGAGCATGAGAGAGTGACGAGAGAGAGCAACGGAACAGAGAGAGAGAGCATGTGAGAGAGTGCAGAGAGAGCGGAACAGTGAGAGAGCTGCAGAGAGAGAGAGCAGAGAGAGCGCGGAAGCAGTGAGAGACGTGAGAGAGAGACAGAGAGAGAGCGGAACAGTGAGAGAGCATGAGATGAGAGCGAGAGAGAGCCCGTGAGACAGTGTGAGATATGTGGAAGAGGCGAGAGAGCTGAACAGTGAGAGAGCTGCGCAGGTGTAGACGCAGTTGACAGAGAGCCTGAACAGTGAGAGCAGAGGGCAGAGAGCGAGTGAGCGTACTGAACAGTGAGAGAGCAGAGAGAGAGCGACGGAACAGTGAGAGAGCAGCGTGAGAGAGAGGCAGCAGGAGAGCAACTGGAACAGTCAGAGAGCAGTGAGAGAGTGCTGGAGAGATGTGCTGAACAGTGAGAGAGTGTGCGAGATGACTGGAGAACAGACTGAGAAGAGGACAGAAGAGAGAGAACAGTGAGAGAGAGTGCGAGAGAGGCTGAACAGTGAGAGAACGTGAGAGAGAGGTGCACGAGGAGAGAGCGATGGACAGAGGAGAGCTGTGAGAGAGAGAGCGAGGTGAGGCGAACAGTGAGAGAGCGAGTGAGAGAGAGTGGCAATGAGAGCGCATTTGAAAGTGAGAGAGCGACTGTGAGAGAGAGTGCAGAGAGAGCGTGAACAGTGAGAAAGAAGCAGCGAGAGAGAGTGCGAGAGCGCAGGAACAGTGAGTGAGCGTGCAGAGAGAGCGAGAGAGAGCGGAACAGTGAGAGAGCCTGTGAGATGCGCAGAGAGCGCGGAACAGTGAGAGAGCGTGAGAGAGAGTGCGAGAGAGCAGGAACAGTGAGAGAGTCGAGATGTGAGCGAGAGATGCCGGAACTGAGTGAGAGCTAGCAGTAGAGAGAGATGCTGCGAGACAGTGGGAGAGTGAGTGAGGGTTAGAGAGAGATGAGCTGAGCAGTGAGAGCGATGTGGATGAGGCGAGAGAGCTGAACGGTGAGTGAGAGAGTCTGGGAACAGTGAGAGAGCGTGAGAGAGAGGCTGTGAGCGCGGAACAGTGAGAGAAGCAGATGAGACGAGCGAGAGAGCGCGGAACAGTGAGAGAGCTTAGAGAGAGCGTGAGAGAGCGAGAACAGTGAGAGAGCTGTTAGAGAGATGCGAGAGAAGTGCAGACAGAGTGAGAGCCTGTGCAGAGAGTGCGGAACAGTGAGAGATGCGGAGATGAGAGTCAAGTGAGAGAGTGAGCAGAGAGTGAGAGAGTCTGCAGAGAGAGCGAGAGAGAGCTCGAACAGTGAGAGAGCTGTGAGAGAGAGTGAGCGAGCGCAGATCAGAGAGAGAGCAGTGAGAGAGAGAGTGCAGAGAAGGCCAGACTCTCGAGATGTGAGAGAGAGCTGCAGACAGTCAGAGAGAGCATGAGAGAGAGTGTGCGAGAGCACCGGTACGTGAGAGAGAGAGTGCGAGGACGTCAGCCAGTGAGAGAGCGAGAGGCGGAACAGTGAGAGAGAGAGAGAGAGAGAGAGAGAGCGAGAAGAGTGAGAGAGAGAGAGAGAGAGCAGAGAGCTGAACAGTGAGAGAGCATGAGAGAGAGAGAGAGAGAGCGGAACAGTGAGAGGAGAGAGAGAGAGCGAGAGAGAGAGAGAGAGAGAGAGAGTGAGAGAGCGAGAACAGTGAGAGAGCGAGAGAGAGAGTGCGAGAGAGCAGTGAGAGAGTGAGAGAGATGAGAGAGAGAGAGAGAGACTGAAGAGTAGAGAGAGCATGAGAGAGAGCGAGAGCGACAGGAACAGAGAGAGAGAGAAAGAGAGCGAGAGAGCAGGAACAGTGAGAGAGCGAGAGAGGAGAGAGAGAGAGAGCAGATGAGAGAGCGTGAGCGAGAGAGAGAGACGAGAGAGAGATGAACAGAGAGAGAGAGTGAGAGAGCACGGAAGAGAGAGAGCTGATGAGAGAGAGAGAGAGCACGAACAGAGAGAGAGCGTGAGAGACTGCGAGAGAGAGCGTGCAGTGAGAGAGCGAGAGAGACGAGGAGAGACAGAGAGAGAGCGCAGAGAGAGAGCAGAGAAGCGAGAGAGAGAGGAGAGAGCGGAGAGAGAGAGAACAGTGAGAGAGAGGCGAGAGAGGACACAGATAGAGAGAGAGAGAGAGAGCAGAGCACGGAACAGTGAGAGAGAGAGAGAGACGAGAGACGAGAGCAGGAGAGAGAGAGAGAGAGAGAGAGAGAGAGCTGAACAGAGAGAGAGGAGTGAGAGAGAGTGCGAGAGAGAGAGGAAGAGAGAGAGAGAAGTGCAACAGAGAGAGAGCAGAGAGAGCGAACATGAGAGAGCGGAGAGACGAGCGAGAGAGCGCGAACAGTGAGAGAGATCGAGAGAGAGAGAGAGAGAAACAGTGAGAGAGAGAGAGAGAGAGAGAGCGAGAGAGCGGGACAGTGAGAGAGTGAGAGAGAGTGAGAGAGAGAGAGCAGTGAGAGAGACGAGTGAGAGAGCTGAGAGAGAGCTGATCAGAGAGAGTGAGAGAGAGAGTGAGAGAGAGGAGCAGTGAGAGAGCCGTGAGAGAGGATGAGAGACGTGAACAGTGAGAGAGAGCAGTGAGAGAGAGAGAGAGAGAGAGAGAGAGAGAGAGAGCCAGTGCAGAGAGAGAGAGAGAGAGAGAGAGAGAGAGAGAGAGAGAGAGAGCGTGAGAGCAGTCACCAGAGAGATGTGCTCCTGAAGAATTTGTATTTATACTATTTCTTAGTGAAATGGAATGCTAAATTAATAACACAAAGATATGTAAACAAATATTGAATTAAAATAGAAAAGGAAAATAATTTTAAACAAAAATAACAAGCTCATGAAAACAGAAGAAAAATAATCAAACCTACCCAGGATCCACAGAGCAGAAGGAAATAAACAAAAAACACAGAGAGAGCGGAGGGAAGAGTAGGAAAGAGAGGAGAGAATTCCAAGAAACAGAAGAAGAAAGAAAGAAAGAAAGAAAGAAAGAAAGAAAGAGAAAGAAATCAAAGAAAGAAGAAAATAGAGGTAAAAGGTAAGCCTCATAGCTGCTACAGTTAAAAATAAATAAATAATAATAATAATATAATTTAAAAATAAATAAATAAAATAAAATACAAACAAATAATATAAACAAAGTGTAGTTAGTCTAAAAGTACAGTGGTTCTAACTGTTCAAATTCAAAAAGCAGTGGCAGTTGGAAGCAACGGTTTGAAATTGGAACTTTAAGTGTAGCAAGTTGTTGTGGTTGCCATGGAGACGAAGCAGAGTGCAGGCAGCAGGGAGGTGCAGTACCCTGCAGAGCTGAGCAATGCACAGACCAGGAGGCAGCACAAGCTCAGTGTGCTGAGAGACAACCCTGAATGCCTGTACTCCGACTACACGAACACAGGAGGCAAGAGGATAAAAACAACCTCATCTTCCACACTGAACACCCCCAGACCTGGCATGCTGCTATATGTAGCAAGCACAGAAACATTAAAAAAGAGGGATCTGGCACGGAAGACAAATTACTGTGGGAGAGGACTCAGACCCAGACAGCACAGTCCTAACTATAAACATATACCTCAATGGGACTGTGGTGATCCAGGGAAATGAGGCCAGCCTTGACCTCTTTGAGGAGTCCTTTCAACCCCTGAAAGACGAGGTGGAGAGAGAAAAACACACCCGCAACCACCGACCCTGACGACCCCGGCCCTGAAAACACAGCACCAATCACAGATGACACACCCGACGCCAGCCAGCTGCCCAGCTGCACCCAGCACCTGCGGGAGAGCCTGGCCCAGCTGGAGCTGGAGTTTGCTGAGTTCAGAGAGCTCACCCTGGCTAGCTTGTCCGACACCAGCCTCACCCAGCAGCTGCGAGACGAGGTGAGCCAGGTGAAGAGAGAGAGCAGGGTGGCAGTCAGTGAACTAATTACCGAGGTGAGAAACCTGCAGCTGGAGAACGAAGAACTGAGAGCCCAGCTGGCCAGTGTCATGGAGGACATGAAGCCGAGAGAGGACCCACACCAAGGAGCTGCAGGGGATGAGGGAGCAGCTCCACAGACACACAGCCCCTCCCTGCACCACCACACACAACACAGCCATCACACCCACACCCCCTGACACACACCCCCCTGACACACAGCCCCCTGACACACACCCCCCCTGACACACAGCCCCTCCTGACACACAGCCCCCTGACACACAGCCCCCTGACACACACAGCCCCCTGACACACAGCCCCCTGACACACAGCCCCCTGACACACAGCCCCTCACACACAGCCCCTCCCAAACACACCAGCCATAAGGAAGACCAAAGCAGAAGTGGCCCTTCTCATTGACTCCAATGGGAAATACCTCGACACGCGGAGGCTGTTCCCCGGCCGTCAGGTGAACAAGATAAGTTGTGTGAACACGAGCGGGCCCTGCAGCTGCTGGACCGCCACACTCTGGGGAGCCCAGCCTGCATCGCCATCCACACCGCACCAACGACCTGGGCTCCCTGCGCCAGCACACCGGCAGAGCCATGAAGAGAGTGGCAGAGAGAGCCTCGCTGGAGTTCCCCGACTCCAGAGTGGTGATCTCCACACTGCTACCACGAGCCGACACCCCCACACATCATCGAGGCCATCAACACAGAGCTAGCCAGGGCTGTGCCACCCTGCCCAATGTGCACCTGGCACACCATCCTGCTGTGGGCCCCTGGCACCTGTACGACAAGGTGCACCTCAACAAGAAGGGGGTAGGGGTATTCGCCAGGACCCTGAAGGATGCAGCCCTCGGCCGTGGGCCCAACCAGCCCCGCCTCAACACCCCCAGCAGAGCCCAGCGGAGCAAGAAACCCCCAGGTGCCACAGCACACCCCCGCCCCACACCCTCCATGCAGCACCCCCAGCCCCCACGCACCTGGCCCGCCTCCCCCAGGCCTCCTCCTGCCAGGCCCAACGCCCCCAGCAGCAGCTCAGCTACGCCGCAGCCCTGGCCCAGCCGCCCCACGCCCCCAATGAGCTGGGTGAGATCAGGCAGCTCCTCAGCATGCTGTGCTCCAGACTGCTGAACTGAGCTCCACTGCACCCGGGAACAGCACTGCCTGTATGTATACATCTGGATAGCTCTATACACATTGAAAATATACATGAAAACTAAAAGTAATAAATAAACAGGTAAATAAAAAATATATATATATATATATATATATATATATATATATATATATATATATATATATATATATATATATATATATGTGTATGTGTGTGTATGTAAGCATGCATATATATATATAAAAAAAAAAAAAAAAATACGCTGTACATACATATCTATAGATATGTATATATCTCTATGTATGTATGTATATATGTATGTGTGTGTATATATACGGTATATATATGTATGTGTGTACTTATATACAGTATAGATAAGTACCAAAATCTATTTTTGTGTTGCTGTTTGCATTATATTTCACTAGAATTAATAAGTATAAAAACAAACAAAAAAATATATATATATAAGCAAAAATAAACATGAGATCTTTTTCAGTGAGTTGTTGGAACATACAGGGTTTGTATTCCTCGGCTTTCGGGCTGAAGAGCACAGACCCTGAGTTTATTAAAAATGTAAATAACTTAGACGTTCTCATTTTGTTAGAGACGTGGTGCCGCACAGACGTGATCACTCACTGCCCCTCAGGCTACAGGGAGGTAATAGTGCCCTCTATCAAACGGAGTACTGTCCGCGGCAGGGACTCAGGGGGATTATAGTGTGGTACAAAGAGGAGCTCGCCAACTACATCAGCCCAATCAAACAGGGCCAAACACACACATGGCTCAAAATTAACAAGGGACTAGCCCAGTGTGAAAATGATATTTACCTGTGTGCAGCATACACGCCCCCTTCTGAATCCCCCTATTATAATGAAGAATATTTTAACACCCTCCACACAGAGATCAGCCACTTCCAGGTCCAGGGAATGTGCTGCTCTGTGGGGATTTTAACGCCAGGACAGGCTCAGAGCCTGACTGTATAAACTCCCAGGGTAACAGGCATGTATTTGGAAAGAGCCCTCTGTACCTCTCACCTACTACAATCCAGAGAAACAACCCTGACCCTGTCGTAAACAAGAACGGGAGAGAATTAGTGCATCTCTGTCAAGCCCTGGGTCTGTACATCGTTAATGGCAGGATCAGAGGGGACTCTTTAGGGAGGTTCACGTTTTGCTCAGCTCTTGGGACAAGCGTAGTCGACTATGCCATCACTGACATGGACCCTCCTCTCTTAATGCATTCACTGTCAGGCAACAAACCCTCTATCAGACCACAATCAAATCACTGTGTTCCTGAAAAGGACAGGTCAGTCTAGCACCGCACAGACACAGCCCAGTAAGCTGTACAATCTGAATCAAACATACAGATGGGCTTCAAATAGTGCAGAGGAATTTAACAAGGCAATCAGTTCTACTAAAATAACTAACCTCATGAACACTTTCCTCAACACACAGTACCAACCAAATGTGTCAGGACTAAATCTGGCAGTTAAAGACATCAATAAGATATTTGAGAATGCAGCCACAATGGCAAATCTTAAAAAGAACAAAAAGAAAATACAGCAGAAACAAAAACACAAACAAAGCTGGTTTGATGATGAGTGTAAATCTATTCGAACAAACCTAAGAAAATTATCCAATCAAAAACACCATCAACCACAAAACCCAGATTTACGCCAGAGTTACTGTGAGACCCTGAAATACTACAAACACACCCTGACACAGAAAAACAAAAACACATCAACAAAACCCTTACTGACATAGAACAAGCTGTCGACAAAACCAGTTCTGGGAAATGTGGAACAATTTAAACTCAACAAAAACAAGAACTGACAATACAAAATGGAACAACCTGGAAAAATTATTTTGAAAACCTTTATAAAGATATCCCTCAAAAAGATCTAACAGATAAACAAAATGAAACTAGAGAAAACTTAACTTACTAGAAAAATCAATTAAAGATAACCAAAATCCAATTGATGCTCCAATCACCCCACAAGAATTAACAAAGAAGCTCCAGGCACTTAAACCTGAAAAGCCTGCATGGCCCTGACAGCATCTGTACTGAGATGCTAAAACACAGCAGCCCTAAATTACAGGAGGCAATGCTTAAATTGTTCAACATAGTACTAAGTACTGGTTACTTCCCTGACATCTGGAACCAAGGGCTTATATCCCCAATTCACAAGAGTGGAGACAAATTCGACCCCAACAACTACCGGGCATCTGTGTGAGCAGTAATCTGGGGAAGGTGTTCTGCAGTATCATTAACGCCGGATACTGGCCTTCCTTACCGAACACAATGTCCTGAGTAAGAGTCAGATTGATTCCTACCAAACCATCGCACAACTGACCATATCTACACCCTGCACACCCTAATAGATAAACATGTACACCAAAAAGTAAAGGCAAAATTTTCGCCTGCTTCATTGACTTTAAAAAGCCTTTGATTCAATTTGGCATGAAGGTTTATATTATAGAATTCTTCAAAGTGGTGTAGGGGTAAAGTCTATGACATAATAAAATCAATGTACACAGAAAACAAATGTGCAGTAAAAATTGGCAACAAAAGGACAGATTTCTTCACTCAGGGCGGGGTGAGGCAGGGCTGCAGTCTGAGTCCAACACTGTTCAATATTTACATCAATGAGTTAGCAACGATGTTGGAAAGGTCTGCAGCCCCTGGCCTCACATTACATGACACTGAAGTCAAGTTCCTGCTCTACGCAGATGACCTGGTCCTGCTGTCACCCACAGAGCAGGGGCTGCAGCAGAGCCTGGCACTGCTAGAGCAGTACTGTCAGACCTGGGCCCTGGCAGTAAACCTCAAAAGACCAATATAATGATTTTTCAAAAAGGCCAGATCTCAGGGAAACAGATATCACTTTACACTCGGCAACACCACCCTAGAGCACACCACCAGCTACACTTACCTGGGTCTGACCATCAGTGCGCCAGGCAGTTTTAACCTGGCAGTGAATGCACTAAAAGCAAAAGCACTCAGAGCTTTTATGCCATCAAAAGGAGATTCTATAAAATCAATATACCTGTCAAAATCTGGCTAAAATTAATTGACAGTGTTATCCAGCCCATTGCGCTGTATGGAAGTGAGGTATGGGGTCCACTCAGTCAACAAGACTACACTAAATGGGACAAACATCCAATCGAGACCCTGCATGCTGAACTATACAAGAATACACTGCAGGTGCAAAGAAATACACCAAACCACGCATGCAGGGCAGAATTAGGCCGATACCCAGCTCTTATTAATATAAAGAAAAGAGCACTCAAATTCTGGTTGCACCTTGAAAAAGTGAACCTGACTCACTCCAGTACAAGGCCCTCCAGACCCAAGAGCTCAGCCCTGAAAAGAGTCCCCTATGCCAGCTGGCTTTGAAGCTCATCACACTGACCCCTCCAATACTAACTCCAACCAGCTTCAGGTCAGCACTGCTTACCAGCCCCCAATCAGAGTAAACCAAATTATAAAACAAACCAAAACTCCTACCTGGAACACTGGGACACAGAAATAAAATCCCAAAATAAACTTGATTGCTATCGGGCCCTAAAAAGAAACTACAGCCTAGCAGAGTATCTCTCCACTGTCAGAGATACAAAGCAGAGACAGATCCTGACCAAGTACAGGCTCAGTGACCACAGCCTGGCCATAGAGACAGGCAGACACAGGCAGACCTGGCTGCCCAAAGAAGATCGGCTCTGTGGTCACTGCGAGACAGGAGAGGTGGAAACTGAGATGCACTTTCTCCTACACTGTATAAAATACAGCCAAATCAGAGAATCATTCTTCATTAAAATACAAGAAAAATATCCTGTTTTCAGACAAATGACAGACTCAGAGAAACTTGCTGTCCTCTTAGGGAGGGACACACAGCTCCACTGGCTGCCAAATATGTAGCCACCTGCCACAACCTGAGGGGCACGCAGTGACACGGCACAATTTAATAGTTTCAATATTATTATTTCAATATTTATTTCAAGTTCTGTATTATTATTATTTATCTTCTATTTTATTTATTATTATTTTGTTACCATTGTTCCTTGTTTGTATATATATGCATCTGTTCATAATATGTATGTATTTGCTTTGGCAACACTATGGAAAATAAGTCATGCCAATAAAGCACTTTGAATTGAATTGAATTGAATTGAGAGAGAGAGAGAGAGAGAGAGAGAGAGAGAGAGAGAGAGAGAGAGAGAGAGAGAGAGAGAGAGAGAGAGAGAGAGCCAAACAGTGAGAGAGCGTGAGAGAGACTGCAGAGAGAGAGCTGAACAGTGAGAGAGAGCTGCAGAGAGAGAGAGCGAGAGAGAGCTGAACAGTGAGAGAGAGCTGAGAGAGAGTGAGAGAGAGCTGAACAGTAGAGAGAGTGAGAGAGAGCAGAGAGAGCTGAACAGTGAGAGAGAGAGAGAGAGAGAGAGAGAGCTGAACAGTGAGAGAGAGAGAGAGAGAGAGAGAGAGCTGAACAGTGAGAGAGCGAGAGAGAGAGCGAGAGAGAGAGAACAGTGAGAGAGCGTGGAGAGAGAGCGCGAGAGAGCTGAACAGTGAGAGAGCGTGTGAGAGAGCGCTGAACAGTGAGAGTGAGAGCAGAGAGAGCGCCAGAGAGAGAGCGGAACAGTGAGAGAGCTGCAGTGAGAGAGCGCGAGAGAGCTGAACAGTGAGAGAGACGTGAGAGAGAGTGCGAGAGAGCTGAACAGTGAGAGAGCGTGAGAGAGTGCGAGAGAGCGCGGAACAGTGAGAGAGCGTGAGAGAGAGTGCGAGAGAGCGCGGAACAGTGAGAGAGCGTGAGAGAGCAGCAGAGAGCGCGAACAGTGAGAGAGCGTGAGAGAGAGTGCGAGAGAGCTGGAACAGTGAGAGAGCGTGAGAGAGACCGAGAGAGCGCGGAACAGTGAGAGAGTGGAGAGAGAGTGCAGAGAGAGCTGAACAGTGAGAGAGCGTGAGAGAGTGCGAGAGAGCTGAACAGTGAGAGAGCGTGGAGAGAGTGAGAGAGAGCGAACAGTGAGAGAGCGTGAGAGAGAGTGTGAGAGAGCGAACAGTGAGAGAGCGGAGAGAGAGTGCGAGAGAGCTGAACAGTGAGAGAGCGTGGAGAGAGAGTGCAGAGAGCACGGAACAGTGAGAGAGCGTGAGAGAGAGTGTGAGAGAGCGCGGAACAGTGAGAGAGCGTGTGAAGAGTGCGAGAGCGCGCGGAACAGTGAGAGAGCGGTGAGAGAGTGCGAGAGAGCCGAACATTGAGAGAGCGTGTGAGAGAGCGAGAGAGAGCGCGGAACAGTGAGAGAGCGTGTGAGAGAGTGAGAGAGAGCGTGGAACAGTGAGAGAGCGTGAGAGAGAGTGCGAGAGAGCTGGAACAGTGAGAGAGCGTGAGAGAGAGCGTGAGAGAGCTGGAACAGTGAGAGAGCAGTGAGAGAGCGAGAGAGCGTGGAACAGTGAGAGAGCGTGTGAGAGAGTGAGAGAGAGTGCGCGAGAGAGCACGGAACAGTGAGAGAGCGTGAGAGAGTGCGAGAGAGCTGGAACAGTGAGAGAGCGTGAGAGAGTGAGAGAGCACGAACAGTGAGAGAGCGTGAGAGAGTGTGAGAGAGCGGAACAGTGAGAGAGCGTGTGAGAGAGTGCGAGAGAGCGGAACAGTGAGAGAGAGAGAGCAGAGAGCGCGGAACAGTGAGAGAGTGTGAGAGAGAGTGCGAGAGAGCGCGGAACAGTGAGAGAGCGTGAGAGAGAGTGCGAGAGAGCGCGGAACAGTGAGAGAGCGTGAGAAAGAGCGTGAGAGAGCGTGGAACAGTGAGAGAGCGTGTGAGAGAGCACGGAACAGTGAGAGAGCGTGTGAGAGAGTGCGAGAGAGCGCGGAACAGTGAGAGAGCGCGGAACATTGAGAGAGCATGAGAGAGAGTGCGACAGAGCGCGGAACAGTGAGAGAGCGTGTGAGAGAGCGAGAGATACAGACAGAGTGAGCTAGATGCAATTGGAATTTTGAACTTGACAATTTTAATTATCACAGTTACACCAATTAGGAAATATTAATATATTTGGAGGAAGCCTTAGTAATTAGGGAGTTAGGAGAGGAGCTCCTTATTTTTCTTTTAATCAACAACTTAACTATTATAAATTTAAAATTGCCATTTTTACTATTAAATTCTTAATAAAGCCAACTTTTGATTGTATAAGTCAGTTAGTTTTCAGTGTTGTCATAACATTTGTGCTTAATTGTTATGTTTATTGTTATTATTTATTATGAAATTATTACAATTCTACTGAGATGATAAATTATACAGTTGTATGCTTATTTCTAGACATTTGTTTGTGATCTACATTATAGTTAAAATACATTTATAGCTGGGGGATTCTCTTTTTTTCCTTCTCATGACATTGGTGGTTAAATGCAGAACAAGGAAGCACTAGCTATGGTGTAGCTCATGTAATATTAATATATCATTTAATTATATTTAATTAACTATGATTCTCCAAAAAAATATGTTTAAAACAAACAAGCAAACATGCATTTTTTTATTAATACAGTAGATTATATTACATTATTATTTTGTTTATTACAGTAGATTACCAGCAGTGAAACAGTAAAGACAGGGAGACAGACCAGAGAGAGAGAGAGAAAAGGGGGGACTGAAAAAGACAGAGTAGACCTCAAACAGCCATCCACCCAGTCTGCCCTGCTGTGTGACACCCTGTGATCAGAGAAAGGGAGGGAGAATAGTACGTCTTCAGCTAACCACCCACCTAGGGAGCCTTTTCCACACTAACACCATCAACCTGTGAGCTGGTCTGTGACACACTTATATACACAGGTAGGCTCTGCTGACACACACCAACACACATAAGAGTGCCATACAGTTGGGTCCAGCCACAACTCAAACTCACTAATTCTCCACTCGTGCTCCCGCCTCCCCTCCCACAGACCTCACCCGCCACCACTGACATAAATCTGGTTAGTTATTGTTTTGTTTTTTCTAGTGGTGTATGGATATCAACCACTGATTTGCTGTGTTATTAAGTATGCTAAACGGTGTCTGGAATAAAAGTCATGCATTCAAGGGAGATAATTAAAGACTTAAAAAATATGCCCCATGGGGTTGTAAATATGTGTATTTGTTTCTAGTAATTGCTCCCGTTCATTGTATTGTGATTGTCTAATTCGATTGTCACATTTTAATATAGTTTTTATTCTAACATGTATTTATTTATTTTGTGAAGAATGATATTCTTAGAGATGTGTCATGTATTAATTCAATTTAAAAAAGAAGAAAAAGAAAAGTAAACATTGTTTCTCAAAATTAAGGAGCTTTTAGCATTCTGAGCACAAGTTATTGATATTACTTAGAACATGCATTTCTATTTCTTTCATTGTTATAGAAAGTTTACTTACAGCTGGGTTGAATTCTATAGTGTTCTGCCCTGAAATGACAGTATTAAATTTGGACCTCTTTGTCATTTTAATAATACCCTTTTTATTATAAGGGCTGCAGGCCAGTTCATTTTCTCTTCATTTTAATATACTATAGAAACAGACAGTAGTGGTTTATCAAATATGATATTTCTCTTCAGGCCTCTCTCATTAACGCTAAACCACTGCTTTAGTCAGAGCTTTTTGTTGGTGGAATTCTTTAACTCTATTCTTTAACCCTTGGAGACTTCAAAATAAACTACAGAACTGACCCATGTGGCGGTTGTTCTAAGTTGAATTGAAACGTCAACAGGACATATTAATTGCTTTTTGATGCTGCATGGCTGCGCTTTCCAGTTTTTCTCTCATAGGACTCCCTTGCAAATGAGATGAAGAGAACTTCAAGGGGACTTCAAAGCAAAAGCAATTTGAAAAACATTTTAAAAACATTTTGAAAAATATCTACTTTCTGCTTGATAGTTAAAAGGTATTTTGCTTATTGGTTTGCTTGTTTGCTTGCTTGCTTTTATGTGGGAGAGCACAAAACCAGCTCCTCTAGAGTAGAAGCTGTCCCAGCGGAAGCTTTGCAAACCGTTGAGTGAAATGCCAGGCAAATGAGGAATGATGTTGGTAGCAACCCCTGAGGAGAACGCTTTCACTTATGAGGCATCCTCCCTCCATAAATCTACCCAAGGTCCAACCACGCTCCCTTGAAGTGTTACAGAGGGGGGAATTTACTGCCTTACAAATAAAGGATACAGTTCTTTACTGTTTACTTTCACCCCAAACCAATATTTATCGCATCACCTGCCTTTATGTACTGAACATTAGTACTTCAGAGTAGGAATAACATTACTGTTATTATTAATATGGGGCCAAGTGCTCTCCTTTAATTACCTTGGCTCTCTTATATCAGCTGAGATTGTTGGCGGGTGAAACTGGAATCCACCATGGAATCGCCCACCAAAACACTACTGTGGGCAGATAATAAATTACTTTTGATGGTTCTGCTTCGATTAAATAGGGCAATTTGTATCAGGCAGGTTTTTCAGTGTGCAGTGTTAGCATAGGAGATATCAAACTATATACAGGTATATGTAACCCACCCCACTGACTGTATTTACTATGTTAGACCCAGAATTGGACCATGTATTAGGTTACATTGGCAGAGGTAGTTAATACAAAGTAAATAAAGGAATATTATTGTGAGTTGTTAGAAATCACTGAGTATGCTGTGTATACTGCATTACTGGTTATTGTGCCACAGGATACTATTGCCCTTGTACACCAGCCAAGATAACACAAGGTTTAAGGGCAATCTACAGTGAATGAGAATTAATGTGTTGGAAGTGATTATGCATGTGCCATTTAAACCTTGCCTCAAACTGGCTTGCACTACCGAAGGCCTATTGCCTGTCCATTAGAACACTCCCCACCCCCCCATCCTCTGCCCCCATTTTGGGTATAGCTGCAAGGGTGGAAAAGGGAGACAGTGGCAAATGAGCATGAAAGCTGTAAAATGAACTGAATGTTCATTGTGTACCAGGAATTACCACATACATGAGTAGGAGGGCTAATAACCTCCTAACACAAGTCTTCTTTATTTACGGACATGCCGGATAAATACAGAATATGTATGTGAAATGAAAAGAAATGGTGCAAACTGGTTTATGACCAGGGATGCAATATGTTAATAAAAAATCTAAACAATCACGATTATGTTGAAAAAGAGATTGCAGAAATAAATACAACAAAGCAGGAAACTGGGGAAAGTAATGTGTTGTGTTAAAAAGTCTACAGCAGTTGCATTTCCCAGTTCTTACCATTTCAGTAGGTTAACCTTATGCTTTTTTTAAACTGAATTCTGGGTGACTTGAAGGCATGATTGTAATTGCATACTTCCAGCTAAAAGTGGGGTGTTTGGTTGACTAGTCAGTTCATAAGTTTGGTGTTCGTAATTCTGAGGCTGTACTGTACATATGTACATACATACATGCATACTGTGGTAGCATGGCCAGTGCAGGTTGCACACCCCTGTATATACATACATACATACATACATACATACTGCGGTAGTGTGGCCAGTGCAGGTTGGGCATGTTAGCTATAACACGTCAGAGTCTGTAGTCCAGTTCTAAATGGACAGTCAATTTTATTATTTACACAGTGACTAGAACAAAAAACAAACAAAAAACAAAACCTAACTTCACTTTGAAGTACTAACACAAGAATGTTCCCTAACTAATACAGGACGGCTGAGCCGTTTTCCTGTAACAAAATACAAACAGTGATAAGTTTGCACTTACATCTATCAAAGTTCCAAAAACACACAGTTTAGTTTTTTCTCTTGTAATACCTCAGTATCATCCCACACAGTCTTTGAACAAAGAACAGTTTTTATCCCTGTGATGCAAACATTTCAACCAAGCAATACACAATTAACAATCAGTGAACATTTAGAACAAGGGTACACAGCTGTTCCTCATTTGTAGACTAAGTGCCCCCAGAGGCTTCTGGGAAATGTATTTTACACTTTAAATAATATAATATAATACCTTTATTTATATATAGCGCCTTTCATAGTGGACCACCATCACAAAGTGCTTTACAGAGGTAGGCTGTGAACTGTCCGTTATATGTAGAGTCACTTTCAAAAGGACATTGACTTAACATCTCATCCGCAGGATGGAGCACACGGAGATTAAATGACTTGCTCAGGGTCACACAGTGAATCAGTCAGTGGCAGAGGTGGGATTTGAACTGGTGACTTTCTGGTAACAAGCCCTGGACTTCAACCACTGGACCACACTGCCTCCTATAAATGGGGAACAATGCTTTAGCCATTCTAAGGCTGACAATATTTACCACAAGTGACTTTACCACAATACACACATACCTACATACATACATACATACACACGTTACCCAACTTGATCCTGGATTCCCAGTTTAAGGCCACATACAGCGTCCACCTCCACCATGAATCCAGTCCAACAAACAATGTCTGAGAATATTCGCAATATTACAGGAAAATCAGAGCTACTTAATATGTTATCAAAACTGTAAACATTTTAAATTGCACAATGCACTATTCTTCAATCATAAAACCAAACTATTCAAGTATTAATTATTCAGTGCATTTTGAATTTGTGTATTTCGCTCCCAGCTCATAGAAGAATGTATTACAAGTATACAGCTTTAAAAGGATTGTGTTGTTCAAGCACCTCTTGAAAGCACTCAACCAGTCACATAATTTCACAGCAATGTAGAAAAATGTGAGTTTCACTTTTGAAGTCAGCTGGAGAAAATCTTAATTAAGATCTGGAGATAAAACATGCAGTATCCACGATAAATTAGAGGGGCGAAATTAGCTGACTAAAAGCTGGTATTATTATGGCATGTAAAGATGGGCAAATGTGGTCTTTTTTCAGCATGAGTTTTTTGCCTTGGGCATCATATTAGTTAAGCAGATCTCATTGCCCTCATAAACAATCAATTAATCAGCCCATCATCACGCAGCTCGAAGACTCCTATTTTTGGTACTTGTTGTTTTCCCTACTTTTTCTTTCCCTTTTGAAGATCAATTCAGTTATAAAATGGCTACTCACACACTGCGCTTTTTCTTTCTTTTTGGAAGCTGATGGTGACTGTATTTTTCCTCCCTCTGGACATCATTCAACTCAAATGCAGCAAAAGGTTCCCAGGGGAGTCTGTCTGTCCTGTCGCTCCTCCTCCATCTCCCATTGCCTCCGCTGACCCTGCCGCCTCAGCCCCACCGATCAAGGTCATTTAGGCTCCACACGCTCCCAAATACGCTGCTTCTCCTTCTCCCCCAAACCTCTCATTTTCTGTTGTCTGTATATAACCCTTTCGCAGGTGTAATCACGTCTAGGCCAGGCTAGATGGCATGTTGCGGGTAGTTTAAAACAAAGGATTATACAATTACTGTTTTCATAATTATTTATTTTCAAATTAAAAGATATAGGACTGTTGCGACCACTAAAACCAGTCCCCTACATTATATATTGCATCCTGGATTACTAGAAGACTCATGGCCACTTCCCTCTCTCCATCTGCTCAGTCTGTTACTTCCACCTTTCGCCCTGCCTGCCCTGCTACACAGCTGCCAATATTCACACTAACAATGTCTTCTCGTTCTGGTTTATAATGCTTCCCTATGCAACTTTTTACAACAGACGGGAAGGTTCATGCAACTTTTTATTCCTGAAGAATAAACAAGACAGCGGTTGGAACAAGCAACTTCATTCAACAATATTCTCTCTATCCTTCAGCAGCAGCAAGCTTCCAACTGAAGCCATAAAGCAAGCTACGCGATCACTGTTGCAAATCAATTAGTTGACAGTTTCATCCACTTGGGGTATCCTCTTTCCCAATAATAACACCTACCAGTCATAAATCAAGATCTTACACATTTTTGTGAAATTCATTATTTTTCCCTTTTGGGGTCTGTAGCTTAACAGTTTGCTATACCTTGTTACACATTGCCATGGTTAGTTTTTAATATGCTTTACCAAACCTCCCACACTTCAGTGGTTCACAAACACTAACTATCCTTAGATTAGGCGTAATATTATCGAAGAAGCCAAAGTTGTCTACTCGCTCTGTACACTACAGTAAAAAATTAAGCCCATCAGAATATTGTTAGTATGCCTGGGTGGGGTCAGCTCCACCAGGACCAGAGGTTTCCTCCCACGGGGGTTATTTCTCTCCTCTGAGCGATAAGTTTAGTCCAACCCCCAAAGAATGAATGCGGAATAAGATGTCTGTGTTATAAAGTGCCAGCACAGCTTTTCTTCAGTTCAGATACTGTATCAAAAGGGAGACAGAAACGGAAGTTAGACTGAGAAGTTGTTTACAGTTTGAACAACACCAGTACTGTATTTACTGTAGAAATATTACATGAATCACTAGTATATGGAATTGGGGGACATGCTGTAGGAGCGTTATATCCGAGGCACATTATAACCGAGGGCCTTATAGCGAGGGAGCACTGTATACATATTGCATTATTGATTATTGTATTTGATTATTATCAATTGTCAAATTCACTAATTAACCTCTATTTGCTTTACCAACCCTTCTTCTGTGCACTGTTGGTGCAGATGCAGGGAACTGGGGATCAGGCAATGAAGCATTCTTCACAATTTTACAGGTTGTCTGTTCCCAAATGCCAGAGTGGACCCCTGGCCAAATCTATCTTAACATTATTCTGTTTTCCCATTCTCTATCATTCTAGGTTCCCCTTTGCAAGAAAGGGGGAAATCCTATCCTCTTTCTAAAGCCACAATAACTTAATTCCTATTTCAATTCCACTAAACTGAGACCACCAAACTAATTTAATCTGGATCTGAAGTGATCTTATACCATTACTTACTTTTTTTCAGAAACATGTTATGGATGTTTTGTTTGCACACACACACACACACACACACACACACACACACACACACACACACACACACACACACACACACACACACACACACACACACACACACACACACACACACACACACAAACTGATAGTGGTTGTCCAGCCACTGCCACATAAAATAATACTAATTAAAAAAATGACAAATGGGCTATTTAACCCATCACAGTTTCTAGTAGCTAACTGATAGCACAACTGTGTCGTGTCTTAAAGAATCCCAATGATTCAGCATCAACACCATGGCTAGGTAACCCATTTCATACCCTCATCACTCTCTGTGTAAAGAAGTCTCTTACTCTCTGTTCTAAGTCCCATCTTTACTTCATTTTCCACTGTGTCCACTTGGCCTTGGTCTTTGTGCTATGCTTTAAGTATTGGCTAGCCTTAACTTTGTCAATCGAAGTCACCCCTAACCCGTCTTTGTTCCATGCTTGATAGGTTCAGTTTACTCAATCCATCTTCAGTCTGACCTATCCCAGAGGATACTGTATGATTGGTTAATATTTTGAACCAGTCATTCTTTATTCAGTTAACCCGGAAATGGCCCTTGAAATCTACATTTTATTTCCAATGGGATCCTGACATGGTCTAATATATCACTTGCCAATACTGATAATTTAAAAGTTATAATATAGAGTGGTGCCCATAAGTATTGACATCCTTTAATAACTGCAATATTATTTCCCTGAGTAGCATGTAATAACTGATTTTTTTTTTAATTAAATGTATTACCACTGGAGAAGAAACATCAGTTGATCTATGGTCCACATCTCTGTAGCCCAGAGTAGGCCAACTTCACAATTCGTCTCAGACGGGAAGTCATCATAAGTACAGGCCACGCAGAATCAGGGTGCCGAACCCAAAACACAGCTTTATAGCAGGCAGGCAGTATCAACGAGTAGGCAGTCCACTACAGGTATACAGTCTAGAATGCGGATGACATGTACTTCATGAAGGGATTTAAACTTCTCAGTGGGCAGAACACATTTTTCTTAATATTACTGTAAAAATACTCAAACATTTCAGATTTCAGAAAATTACTTTCAGTTGCTAATAGGAAGGAAGGATAAGAAAAAATTGAAATTGCGCTGTTATGTTTTTGCAGGACACTTCTCATTTTATGAAAAAAAACAGAAGACATGGAAGGGAGAAAATCACCAGGGGAGAGAAAGGGGTAGCCACATAATTAGCTTACATTGCCAGGAAAAATACACAGAAAAAGATTTGGACCTACATATCAAATTTAGCTGTACCTTGCATGTTTTTCCAATAAATAGTTTAATTTGACAAGTGCGCCTTACAGCATAAAGATACAATTACCTGATGAAAGGGTTTGGTCTATAAGGGGAAAGGTACAGCTTTCATTATACATCAGTCCTTTTAATGTGGCTGTAGTTTCTTGTACAACATTTGACGCAACAAATTCAGCACAATTCATTTTTTTTCCTTACCCTCTCTTATCAGCCCAAAGATATGGGGGAAAACCTTCAAGGCAAATGCTGAGGTTGCTGATGATGAGAGGGAAGCAGATTCAGACACAGTATCCATTGTGTCATGACAAACATTTTTGCCATTCATTGTAGGATGTGTAACGGAACACCATTTGAGAAGTGCACAGTTTTGCCACAAAGCACCAAGATCATGACTGAGTCAAGCCTGGACCACAGTGCACAGGAACATGATTCAGGCTGACACATCCCATCAGTTATTTTTCTTTTTTCTTTTAACAAATTGATGTTGGGAAACTCAAACAACCACAGGGATATTAGGATGGACGTGCTGTAAGGTTCATAAATAATTACTATAATTAACTTGTACCAACGCTACAGTGGTCTCAGTGAGCTAATGACCTTCACTAGCATGCTATGTGGCTCATTAGTTTTCCCTTTTTTCAAGCCCTGGAAACAAATCCACCCACTGACCAATCCATAAAGACAACCTTTAAGAATCTGGAAAACACCCATTCTTCAGTGATATATGATGGCCACTTTCTGCTCTATGGAAGTGCTGGTAAAGGAATCAGTGTAATTATATATCCTGGAAACATGCTGGGGTAACACTTTAAAATAATGGCTGCAAATTCACAATGAATTCTGGCTAAATACCACAGGAATAACACCGGAATATCTTATGCACTTCCTCTAAGGTCCAGGATAATGTATTTGCAGGCTTGAAAATATACCCTTTGAGGTAACTTCATGAACACCGCCTCTTTGCTGTCACTTGATGTTGATGGTAAATATTCTTCACTTCTGTCCTCACTGACACCCTCGCTGACATCTGATTCAGTGGAAGAATTGTATGTATTTGAATTTAAATTGGAATCTGAATTCAGCATTATTACTAATACTTCTTTCTCACTGAGCGATTTTCGCCGGTTTACAAACACTGTTGACATTTTTGTAACTGGGGTAATTATATGTCATTTAGTCAATATCTGGCAGAGGGCGCAAGAGACCAATAAAAGGTGTTACAGAAACCTAGTGTTACAATATTATGTGATCAGGGGTTTTGTAGGCTAAGTAATTTAAGTTTAAAGTTGCAGAATGTACATTCATACTCCCTGGGTACCAGCGAGCAGCAAACTCACCGGTACATTCGTACTACTCAAAGGGTTAATAGTCCTATACTTGAGGGGTAAACACCAAATAATATACATATAATATACCCCCTTGGTGACCACTGGGCTTGTATGAGGGGTTGCCCATTTAACCCCCTTTCTACCCCCTAAGGATGAAGGGTCACTTTTCCCCTCTTGGGCCTCCTCTGGAGGGTGGCCCTAGCATAGGTGCGAGGCCCCGACTTGCTGGCAGTGGCACTGCTGGCAGCGGTGCTGGGGCTTCTGGCGGTGTCGGTGGCACTGGCCACAGTGCGGGGGACCAGCAGGTCTGATGCCGGACCCTCCGGACATGCGGCTGGCTTTTACCATGCTCCCTTCAGCAGCAGGTGCAGCGGCTGCTGAGGCAGGCCCAGTGGTTGCCCTTCTGAGTCTGGAGTCAGCGGGAGTTCCTCCCTCTCTGGACATGGAGATGGCAGAGGCTCCTCCACATTTTGCTCTGGAGATAGCCGGTGATCACTTAAGCTTCCCACCACGTTTGCTCTTTGTGCCAGTCTTCATTTAGGTCAATTTTTTGCATTATTATTATTTGTTTATTTATTTGGCAGACACCTTTATCCAAGGCAACTTACAGATATAGGGCACTACAGGGTTACAATGTAAGATTAATATTAAAATACACTATAGTTTACAGTAAGTGCAAATAATACTGCTAAAATACAATATAAAATAGGATGCCACAAGTTAGGATTACAACCAGTTTTATCTATACATATACACTGTATATATAGTAAATATGGACTGAAGAGGAGGGCTATAGTAGAACATTATTGTCGAAATGCGCCGATACAGTGAGGAAAAGGTGATTGCAAGGCATGAAGATCCACTACAGTGGTGGAAGTCCAATGAATCTACATTCAAGAATCTGCGCAAAATTACTCACAAATACCTGGGAATAGTTGCCTCATCAGTCCCCTCAGAGTTTTTTTCAAAAGCAGGGGAAATAATTAGTCACAGGCGCAATCAGATGAAGCCAAAGCATGTCTACATTATGCTGTTTTTAAATAGTAACAAGAAAAAAATAGTTAAATCTTGATAGTTTGTAAACAGCCCCTTTCTATTTTTTTTATTATTATTTAAATGGGTTTCCAGAGGTTTATAAGCACACCTAAATGCTGTAACAAATTATTCTATAGTTTACGGTAGCAGGTGAAAAAAAACTAAACTTTGTTGATTGTGTAGCAGGCAGTGTTCTGTATTGGTGAGAAAGACAAAAAAAAAATCTCTAAAATCATGACTGCAAACACATATACAATATTGTAAATAAAAGAAAGTTTATCTTTGATTCTGCTGTTTTAAGTTATTTCTTTAATAGGCTTGCAATAAATGATATCTTTGCTGTATAAAACGTGGCTGTTTATTATACCAGTACATTTGCTGTTTCAGGGGTTATTAATTATAAAGAATAACCTGACCTGGATTAAATCAAAACATGTGACTTTATATCTAGCCTCTTAACATAATGTGGAAATATTTTAAAATAACCTTGAAGTAAAGTGAATGCTTAAATCATGATAAATATTCAGATGCAAATCATCAATTTTATTGTAATGCAACATAGCTACCAAGAGACATGTTGGTAGTTATAAAAGGTACAGTCTTATGATGGTTAATTAAAGTTAAGTTTCAGTCCCCCAGTAAAACAAATGTCAGCAGTATTTAAATTAAATTTAAAAAGTAAATCAGTATCAACGATATTTGCCCAGTACTACTTGGTATCGTATCGAAGTACAAATGGGCAGTATCGCCCATCCCTAATAGAATGACAGCATCTAACACAGACATTTTTGCATACGAGATGGCTTTAATATTAACAGAATTAAAACCTTTCCTGCATATACAGGTGCTCATTCACAGCAAGGGACAAAATTTGTATTTGAGATCCATCTATGGCAAAGTTCTAATAAATCGCACAAATTACAAAATGCAGCACACAATTTTTTTTTGGTTATTTGAATTGATGTTATTTTGTGTGTGTGTGTGTATATATATATATATATATACAGTACTGTGCAAAAGTTTTAGGCAGGTGTGAAAAAATGCTGTAAAGTAAGAATGCTTTTAAAAATAGACATGTTAATAGATTATATTTATCAATTAACTAAATGCAAAGTGAGTGAACAGAAGAAAAATCTAAATCAAATCCATATTTGGTGTGACCACCCTTTGCCTTCAAAACAGCATCAAGCATCAATTCTTCTAGGTACACTTGCACAAAGTCAGGGATTTTGTAGGCATATAGTCAGGTGTATGATTAAACAATTATACCAAACAGGTGCTAATGATCATCAATTCAATATGTAGGTTGAAACACAATCATTAACTGAAACAGAAACAGCTGTGTAGGAGGAATAAAACTGGGTGAGGAACAGCCAAACTCAGCTAACAAGGTGAGGTTGCTGAAGACAGTTTACTGTCAAAAGTCATACACCATGGCAAGACTGAGCACAGCAACAAGACACAAGGTAGTTATACTGCATCAGCAAGGTCTCTCCCAGGCAGAAATTTCAAGGCAGACAGGGGTTTCCAGATGTGCTGTCCAAGCTCTTTTGAAGAAGCACAAAGAAACGGGCAACGCTTGAGGACCGTAGACGCAGTGGTCAGCCAAGGAAACTTACTGCAGCAGATGAAAGACACATCATGCTTACTTCCCTTCGCAATCGGAAGATGTCCAGCAGTGCCATCAGCTCAGAACTGGCAGAAAACAGTGGGACCCTGGTACACCCATCTACTGTCCGGAGAAGTCTGGTCAGAAGTGGCCTTCATGGAAGACTTGCGGCCAAAAGCCATACCTCCGACGTGGAAACAAGGCCAAGCGACTCAACTATGCACGAAAACACAGGAACTGGGGTGCAGAAAAATGGCAGCAGGTGCTCTGGACTGATGAGTCAAAATTTGAAATATTTGGCTGTAGCAGAAGGCAGTTTGTTCGCCGAAGGGCTGGAGAGCGTACACGAATGAGTGTCTGCAGGCAACAGTGAAGCATGGTGGAGGTTCCTTGCAAGTTTGGGGCTGCATTTCTGCAAATGGAGTTGGGGATTTGGTCAGAATTAATGGTCTCCTCAATGCTGAGAAGTACAGGCAGATACTTATCCATCATGCAATACCATCAGGGAGGCATCTGATTGGCCCCAAATTTATTCTGCAGCATGACAACGACCCCAAACATACAGCTAAAGTCATTAAGAACTATCTTCAGCGTAAAGAAGAACAAGGAGTCCTGGAAGTGATGGTATGGCCCCCACAGAGCCCTGATCTCAACATCATCGAGTCTGTCTGGGATTACATGAAGAGAGAGAAGCAACTGAGGCTGCCTAAATCCACAGAAGAACTGTGGTTAGTTCTCCAAGATGTTTGGGCCAACCTACCTGCCGAGTTCCTTCAAAAACTGTGTGCAAGTGTACCTAGAAGAATTGATGCTTGATGCTGTTTTGAAGGCAAAGGGTGGTCACACCAAATATGGATTTGATTTAGATTTTTCTTCTGTTCACTCACTTTGCATTTAGTTAATTGATAAATATAATCTATTAACATGTCTATTTTTGAAAGCATTCTTACTTTACAGCATTTTTTCACACCTGCCTAAAACTTTTGCACAGTACTGTATATATATATATATGTAGTAACACCGACAGAGCTGGAGCGGCTGATTCAGAAGCCCTGCTGTCTCCTGAGCAAGAGGAGGAGGAGACATTACCATCTCCAGAGCAATGGACTACAATCAAGGGAAAGGAGGTGATAATTGCACCTCCACCTCAGCTCAAACCTCCACCCCTGACAGCTCGTCTGGCACCAGAAAGTGGATGGACCCTTGCCCTGTGCTCCGGGACACCTTGCCTAAGGCTCCGGATCTTCCGTCACTGGATCTGGAGCCCAGGAATGTGCTTCACCAGGCACAGTTCCTCGCCTGGTTCCCCACTACGCTCCCCCTGCAATCCCAGATGTCGCGTTGCAGATGGCAGACATCGTTTGGGCTCCCCCTGCCTGTTGCTGTGCTCCCCCTGGCAGTTCAAAGGTCACTACGCCGGGACCCATCCTTAAACCTCTGCCTGCTGTACCAACCACCAGGTCTCCGGTCGACATGCCAGTCGCTCCTGTCACCACGGTCAAGACCCACCCTCAAGCCCGCCCGTGGAGGAGGGCGATGTTCAAAGAGATGGGACTTGAGGGTGGGTGGTCCTTTAAGGTTGGAGGGAAGTGGCCTTGGAATGGAAGATCACTGCTGTGCACTTAAGGGGGAGGATGTGTAGCAAGGCAGGGAGGAAGTTAAAAGCATCACTGCCAGAACATGTGCAAATGCACATCTATTTAATTGTTTTATTGTTTTGGCAGTTGGCTTGTTATTGTAAGTTAGATCCAACTGCCAATATATGAGGAGAGCTGTCAGTCTGCTCGAGGACTCTGCTGTGTGAAGGTACGGTGTAAACCTTTTTGTTTTGTGTTGTGCTTATATATATATATATATATATATATATATATATATATATATATATATATATATATATATATATATATATATATATATATAATTTTTTTTCTTTTTGGCCAGGCATACTGCTGTTCAAATTAAAAACAGCAGGTTGAACATTATGTGGTACTTGCCACAAGGTACCAAACACTATTTGCAGAGGTGGAAAGTAAAATACTTTAAACTACTTACAGTAAGTATTTGTTTTCGGGATCTGAAATTTACTTAAGTACTTTATTTTTGGGATACTTTCACTTTTACTCAAGTTTGTTTAGAAACTATTGTACTTTTACTCCACTACATTTCCCAGAAGCATCTCGTTACTCATTCTTTCAGCACTTTCACGGTGCGTTCACGGAGATCATTCTGTGCAGAATCTGACCAATTTAGCCAATGATAGTCTAAGAATGATCTCCGTGAACACACCCATTGGCTAAATTGGTCAGATTCTGCACATAATCTGCGCAGAATGATCTCTGTGAACACACCCATTGGCTAAATGGGTCAGATTCTGCACAGATTCTGCGCAGAATGATCTCTGTGAACACACCCACTGACTTTTGCGATGGCCAGGATTCTGATTGGGTAAAGCAGAGCCGCATGCGCAAAGTGTCTGCTCACTTTGATGACATAGTATGTGGATGCCCAACCAGAGACTGTTTTGATTTTTAAAATAACCAATCAACAAACACAACGTTTAGCTGTGGAGGATGCATTTAGTAGTTTAGAACAGCGGTTCTAAACTGGACGTGGAGAATGATTTACGAGTTTGCTTGTCAACCATCACACCGAGGATAGACAGACTCTGCAGTAAGAAACAGACACACCCATCTCCCTGACTGTAAGTACTGTATAATCTTTTTTCTTAAAGCATCAATAACAGTATGTGTTTATATAACGTACATGTATATACTTTTGTCAATCAGTTTCTCATTTGGGGGTCCGTGATTAATATTGCATTGGAAAAAGAGTCCATCAACAAAAAAGTTTAAGAATCCCTGGTTTAGAATAGTAACAGGAATCTACAAGCAGTTTCAAAACAGGATTTCACATTTTTAACATTTGATCCTAGAATTGTTTCATGGCTCCTGAGGGCTCCTGAGGTACTTTTACTCAAGTAACACGTTTGAATACTTTTTCCACACCTGACTATTTGCATGTTGGATTAACACTAGAAATTAGCATTTTCTCCACTGATTTGGCAGCTAGGTGTCTGTGCTTTTTTGACTTTTCCTAAATACTGTATATATATTAAACATCTCAAAGCATCAGTTAACCCAGGGTTGCAGAAAATTATGGCGATATAATACGTTTTACCTAGAACTACCGGAGCTGTCATTTTGACCGCCATAGTCGTGATCGAGCTGCTGAACTTAAACTTTGTGTTTATTTTGAACAGCTACAACAGGATACTTTTTCAGACAAGTGATTTATTTTTCAACAACTGCAGAAGTACTTATTGTCTCATGAAAACAAATAGACAAATACACCATAGGACTGCACAGCAAGTCTTGCAGTACTTGAGTTATTGGAAGACGAATCTGGACACGAAAATGCGCCAGACCAAGGGACAGTGATGAAAATTACTGTGATCACAATTAGGTTACTGATAGTGACAGTGAAAGTCAATTTGACCAGCGTATTAAAAACAATATAAATGTTACAATGAAAGGACAAACAATTGAACAGAAGTCATGGTTTTATTCAGGAACGTCATATAAAGCATCTACACAACCGTAACATTGTAAATAAAACATATGAACAGAAATGTGTTTATATACAGACATATTACATAACGTGCAACCTCAAAAACGGTAAAAAATTAAATAAACAAATATTTGAAAATAGATTTGAGTATATACAGGTATATCCTATATATATATACACTACCGTTCAAAAGTTTGGGGTCACTTAGAAATTTCCTTGTTTTCGAAAGAAAAGCAAATTTTTTGTCCATTAAAATAACATCAAATTGATCAGAAATACAGTGTAGACATTGTTAATGTTGTAAATGACTATTGTAGCTGGAAACGGCTGATTTGTAATGGAATATCTACATAGGCGTACAGAGGCCCATTATCAGCAACCATCAGTCCTGTGTTCCAATGGCACGTTGTGTTTGCTAATCCAAGTTTATCATTTTAAAAGGCTATTTGATCATTAGAAAACCCTTTTGCAATTATGTTAGCACAGCTGAAAACTGTTGTGCTGATTAAAGAAGCAATAAAACTGGCCTTCTTTAGACTAGTTGAGTATCTGGAGCATCAGCAATTGTGGGTTCGATTACAGGCTCAAAATGGCCAGAAACAAAGAACTTTCTTCTGAAACTCGTCAGTCTATTCTTGTTCTGAGAAATGAAGGCTATTCCATGTGAGAAATTGCCAAGAAACTGAAGATCTCGCATAACGCTGTGTACTACTCCCTTCACAGAACAGCGCAAACTGGCTCTAACCAGAATAGAAAGAGGAGTGGGAGGCCCTGGTGCACAACTGAGCAAGAGGACAAATACATTAGAGTGTCTAGTTTGAGAAACAGGCGCCTCACAGGTCCTCAACTGGCAGCTTCATTAAATAGTACCCGCAAAACACCAGTCTCAACGTCAACAGTGAAGAGGCGACTCGGGATGCTGGCCTTCTAGGCAGAGTTGCAAAGAAAAAGCCATATCTCAGACTGGCCAATAAAAAGAAAAAGATTAAGATGGGCAAAAGAAGACAGACACTGGACAGAGGAAGATTGGAAAAAAGTGTTATGGACAGACGAATCTAAGTTTGAGGTGTTCGGATCACAAAGAAGAACATTCGTGAGACGCAGACCAAATGAAAAGATGCTGGAGGAGTGCTTGATGCCATCTGTCAAGCATGGTGGAGGCAATGTGATGGTCTGGGGGTGCTTTGGTGGTGGTAAAGTGGGAGATTTGTACAGGGTAAAAGGGATCTTGAAGAAGGAAGGCTATCACTCCATTTTGCAACGCCATGCCATACCCTGTGGACGGCGCTTGATTGGAGCCAATTTCCTCCTACAACAGGACAATGACCCAAAGCACAGCTCCAAACTATGCAAGAACTATTTAGGGAAGAAGCAGTCAGCTGGTATTCTGTCTATAATGGAGTGGCCAGCACAGTCACCGGATCTCAACCCTATTGAGCTGTTGTGGGAGCAGCTTGACCGTATGGTACGTAAGAAGTGCCCATCAAGCCAATCCAACTTGTGGGAGGTGCTTCAGGAAGCATGGGGTGAAATCTTTTCAGATTACCTCAACAAATTGACAACTAGAATGCCAAAGGTCTGCAAGGCTGTAATTGCTGCAAATGGAGGATTCTTTGACGAAAGCAAAGTTTGAAGGACACAATTATTATTTCAATTAAAAATCATTATTTCTAACCTTGTCAATGACTATATTTCCTATTCATTTTGCTATATTTCCTATTCAAACTCATTTCATGTATGTTTTCATGGAAAACAAGGAAATTTCTAAGTGACCCCAAACTTTTGAACGGTAGTGTATATATATAGAGAGAGAGAGAGAGAGAGAGAGAGAGAGAGAGAGAGAGAGAGATAAAGAGATATATATATATATATATATATATATATATATATATATATATATATATATATATATATATATATATATAAAATCTAGATAGATAGATAGATGTATGAATCAGTCCTTAGAAATTCTGGCATGATTGGTTAAAACCTCATCACATGACCAAAAATGGATTTTCAACTATTGCCCCCATGACACTGATATTGGTCAATGTTTTTTTTTTTACAAAACTACCTCAAATTATCACGCATAGTGTGAAACTAAAGGCCCCTCGAGAAGAACTATAGTTACCTCCAGGGGACAATGCTGTCAGCCTACGGCTTATAGTCCCCTGTTGGGGGCCATAGTTTTCTGTTATAAGCTGTGATGGAGAGCTGTAAGTCTGCCTCCCGACCAGGAAGGACGTTTAGTAAGGTTAGTGTTACGCTGTCTCTGAGATGGCCGAACTCTGGTTTGCGGCAAAACCAGAAGTCAGACATCTTGGGGAGGGTACGTGTCTTTAGTGCTGCTAAACCAATCCATTCTGATCAGCTGGGGGGCCGCACAGTGATTGGATAAGGCTAGGCGCCGGGTTGATTATGGGGTGGAGTTTGGCAGCACAAAAGGGGGACAGCTACGTGAGCATGACCCTTACGTTGCTGACAGATGACGCGCCAAAGCGCTCTGTGTTTGTTTTTGTTTTCATTGCAGAGGATTGACAGGGGATCTGCAGCTATACAGCCAGCAAAAGGACCCAGGACACTATCTACTGCACAGCTCACCACAGCACCACACCATAACCTGGTTTTGAGCGCACAGCTTTTCATGCACGGAGGGATCCAGGTGGCACCGCTGTGCTGGATTAATTATTGTATTTTTGTTTGAAGACTTTTCTTTTTCTTTCCCCCTGATACCATTGTTGGCAGCAGGGGTGACTTTATTATTTTGACCAAAGGCTTTTTAAAATAATAAAGCTTTTTTTTTTTGTCTGAACTTGGTGTGGACATTCCCTTTCTGCACTTTACCACACACATCCTGACATAGGCCTATAAGAATTTTAACTTAAATGAAGGCATTTTCAACACAACTTAATAAGGGTAAGTGGAACATCCAGGTCACCATTCCCTATTTTCACCATACCTTGCACCCAGTGACAATTTTGAGCAAACAATTTATTTTGATCGAAGTTGTAAGGGAATAAAAGAAGGGCTCTCGGTCTGTGTTGGGAGTGGATCTTTTTAAAAACTATTATGTTTTTTTCTGTCTTTTACACCTTGGGCTCCAACTTTGCCTCGATTCCCCTGATCTCAGATGCTCTGCCTGCCTGCCTGTTTTTGACTGCAACGTTCATTTTAATCCGTGACAGCTTTCTCTTTGAAGCTCTCATTTTCTTTCTTTGTCTCTCTGACTCACTCACATCATTAGTGCTATTTACATACCGACACTTACAATGTCACTGAAGTCAAGACAGAGTTCAGAAGTGAATGCATTCCTTTCTTTTACTTCACTTTTCCCTCCATTTACATAAATCACTGTCATTATGCAAAAAATATGATAATGCATGGTAACAGTAAAATGCATCATGCAAGATGTTTTGCCGTTTACATTGCAACCTGGAATCACTCCAACAACTAATATGCAGTGGGTTGCTTTACCCTTATGTTAGAAATTGAAATCTTATTAGCACAGTACTATAGTGTGTTTTTTTCATGATTCGATAATTCACAAATTCATGATTATTGACAGTAAATTGTCATGCACTGTACTTTATTGTAGAAGGTCCCTTTCCCTAATTCATTGTTTTCAAGATTTTAAACTTTTTGATGTGTAACTCAATGAAATGAAGAGGGATTACTGTACATAAGAACAAAAAAATATATGAACGAGAAGAGCCAATGTGGCCCATTATGTGCTTGTCTGGTTCCTAGTAACTTTGTAATCTCAAAATAATATCAAGTCAGGTCTTAAAGGATCCCAGTGATTCAGCACCAGATTTTCTTTCTTGCCTTTAATGGTACCAGTAACATACTGTATTCCACATGTGCTTTTTTCTTTGGTGAAGCTGATATAGAACCTTATGATCTACTGGGAGAAAGGCATTTATTATGCAGAGTTAAAGAGAGTTTGGAAGTCATTCTCATATTTGGCCCTTGACCTATGGATTAGTTGCTTCAGTCTCTTAAAATAGAAACTGGTTGGATTGTTAATTCAGAAAGGAAGACCTGCTTCCATTATGTTTTTGAATGTTTTCTGTTCAACACTTTTTTATATTGTGTATTGAAACGTTTCTACACACTCCCTCTGAGAAACACACCAAAGATATAAGATGTTTTTCTGTTAAGCAGAAAAAACATATTGTATCTTTTAAGTCATGCTTGAATTTCGGTGCAAATATTTACACAAGTCTACAGGTATTTGCAAACTGGGAAAAATAGACAAACAATATAAGACACCACAGGGAAACAGTCGTCTTCAGATAGGTAGAGCTGGCCCAGTCAATATCCACAGTCCACCGATTACTCCTTGGTCACAAGGCTTCCTGGATCACCAGTCCAGGTCACACAGACAGTGTAGAATAGTCAAGAGTCTCTGGCTGTCCACCCCTAGCACTAACTCCCCTGGCTTAACACAGTTCGCTAAATGCTCCAGGCTGTGCCCCGCCAATCCTGCAGTAGACAATCATTTAATTGATTGGGCTGCTGCTAAGCGGTGGTTCTTGATGAGATTAAACCTGGCGCACTTGTGAAGCTGCCTTAAATTATTATTATTATTAATTTCTTAGCAGATGCCCTTATCCAGGGCGACTTACAATTGTTACAAGATCACATAATTTTTACATACAATTACGTTATTTTTTTACACATTATTTTAAATACAATTACCCATTTATACAGTTGGGTTTTTACTGGAGCAATCTAGTTAAAGTACCTTGCTCAAGGGTACAGCAGCAGTGTCCCCCACCTGGGATTGAACCCACGACTCTCCGGACAAGAGTCCAGAGCCCTAACCACTACTCCACACTGCTCCTCACTCGCATTTGGCTATGAGCCAAATGCGAGTGCATTCTGACAAGGCAGAGAAGCTGCGCCAGGTGTTCATCTGTCGGGTGTCCACACTTCACTTCCCAACGTAACCTTCACCCTGCTACACCCCCCCACCACTCCTCAGAGTGGAGCTGTATTGACACCTGGCACCTACCTAGCACCCTCCTCCTCTCCTTAAAAAAAATCAGCATTGCTTACCCGGCCAATGTTTAATTTGAAAAGAGAAGGGTTGCAGGGTAAGATACCAGCGTGTCACTCGGGTGTTGGTAACTTTCACAGTGTTTGGTCATTTAAGGGGTGTTACCAGGATGAAGGGTCATCCCAGAAGGTAGTAGCACAGGGCATCCACTGCCCATTTAACCACAAAGCACTCCTCACTGACAGTGGGCCGAGTCTCCCTCAGGTGAACCTTGCAGCTGATCTACAGTACCGGATGCTCCTCCCCCCCTCTCTCCTGGGACACCACCTCTGAAACACCAGTCTGCAATACATAATATTTTGTGAAGTCTGGACTTACTCATGCAGGGGTTTGATTCAGACAGTTGACCTTTTCTAGGCCAGTTTTCTTTGTTAGTTTAGTGAGGGGTAAATATTGAAGAGGTGTAGCATACAATATAGCATACAATTGCAATGATTAACCAAATGCAGGCACAGACATTCCTCACATACATAGTCTAAGTTTGAAAATGACAGTAGATCCGATGTGCAGATAACAGTGTACCCTTTCTTGACCAGGAAAAGAAAAGCTCTGTTCGGTTTTCTATTATTTTGTTGCAAACCTGAGTTTGACCATATCTCCAATGCCATAATGGTAGAATGGAATAAAATTGCATTACAGACATTTTACAGAGGTTGATATTAAGGGGTTATGGGTTGTCAAAGCTTTTAAAAATGTGAAATAAATCTAAAAAGCATCCACAAAGCTTTCCACTCTTAATTAAAACCATAACCGTAAAGAAACCAAAAGCATCCCTTGGCTTTTTCCTTCTGTCAGGAGAACCTTATCTAATACAGCACACATAAGCACAATGTCTGAACATAATAATGTGCAATAAGGGCCCCACTAACAGAAATCAATTTGCTTGTGGCATTTCATAAAATTATGACAGGTCTGTAAAACAGCTTAATGAAGAAAAAGGAGCTGCTGTTTTTTTTAAAGGAAACTCATGCCCAAATTTATAAAGGGGAAAAACAACCGCAAAAAGCCACGTAATGTGCGTGTTCAGTACGGCCGCACTCTGCGTCAAAACAACAACCTATTTTATAAGACTAATTAGGTAAAGCAGGCGATTCCGCAATCAAACAATTTAAATACCCCTCACCGCAATTAGCGGTGGAGAATTACACACCTCTCACAATAAATAGCAGATTTGGGTCAACCCTGCGTGTGTAGGCTACACATTCCAAAAGAAAATGAATGGCACACAAAGACCTCAGCCTGGTACTAGCCATGGTGATGAGGATGCTCGGAAGCGAAAACTGAAATTTACCAATATGGAATTGGAGATTTTGGTACAAGCAGTACTTGTAACACATGAAGATGTGTTACAAGCTCGAAATACATCACCAGGACAAAGGAATAAAATATGGAATGTGCAGTGGCTTCTTAATAAACAAATGTACCACTTCAGAGTTTGTAGTCTAAGTTGCTTATACATTACGACGCATCATCCAGTTACTGTGCTTCACAATATTAGTTCAACTTCTTATTTCATATAGAATAATTCCAGGCGTATAGATGTTTCAAACTTCAGAAACAATATGTTTTATTTACTTACATCCATGGCAGTCAAACGGGTGGATAATCCTTCCATTGTTGTACAGCAATATGTTCAACAACAATAACTCCATACAGCTTCATACGAACAGTCTTCAGTTTAACTATGACTTATATCTTCTTAAAGTCTTATGCAGTTACAACTCTCCTATTTCTTATGTTTGTCTGTATTTCTTACTCTATGTATGATTTTAAAGCATATCTGTACGGTATATATGGTCGAAAAAATGTACTTGCTCTAGCTACAGACTAACTGTGTCATCTGTCCCTCTGTCCTTTTTTTTACCGTTTCTTTCCAACTCAAATTTAACAATACTGCCTGAACCGGTATTGTTAAAAAACAGAATGCCATATTACAAAAAATACATTCTGTATATTCTCATATACAATGAGGAGCCCTCATTGTATATGAGACTTTTTCTTTCGTGCGCCTCGGAATATTGTTCCATCTTTTCTTAATCTCCTCCACTGTTCTTTTAATAATGCCTACACTAAGAAGGCTCTCGTTAGAACCTTGCTTTGCCACTGTGGGGAGACCTTTTTAGGTGCTTCTAAGACCCCTTTTTACATGGACACTGTATTCTCTATTTGCAGACTTTCTGTTTTGTCATGTAAGCTATGAAACATGTATTGAAAATTGAAGTTTGCAAAACAATACAGTACCGGTATTATCAACCATAATTTACAAACTGACTTGATCAGAAGGGTTAAAAAATGAGCTTTTTACAAAATGTTATTAAATGTTTCTTTGTCCTTGAAAACGATGTCTCCCACATCACCTTGCCTTTTATATAGCTTAGTCTGACTGCGGCAAATTAACGCCTGCTTTTCACAGTTCTTAAAATAATCACATAAACATGAGGCCCGCAAATACCGGCAGCTTTAATAAATTAGACGGAATATTTAATAGACCTCATTTGCAAAATCCCCTCCCAATTTTAGCGGTTTCGTTCAGAAACGCCCCAGAATTACATATGCATATACAGAATTACATATGCATCAAGGGCTAAAGCGCACAGAGACATTGCCCCCGCAAATCACGTCTTAATTGCTTGTTTATGCATTGCGTGTGTTTTAGAAATCCCATCCAAGAATTCAGAACCCTCAGCGCCCGTTCTACGGTCGTAAAACATGTGCAATCCTTTTATAAATCTGGGCCTCAGTGTTTTTTATTTATTTTTATTTTAGATGTAGTTTCCTAACAGTGCTTCAAAGATCTCTAAAGTAAGCTGGTGCCTTTTTCAAAGACTAAAAGCCAAGGCTTTTCTTACATCATTATTATCCTTTCCTTGTTTTTTTCCCCCCATAATATTGGGGATATGTAGATTTTTTTGCACCACACTAACAAAAGAAAACAGTCTGGCCAAAGGGTCGATAGGGTGTATATTTTTTAAGAACCACTGTGAAAAACTGTTCTTCCCAGTACACTCACTAATGTAAAGTGTTACCATTAAGTACATTGTACCCAGTGGTGGCTCATCATAAGAGGCTGCGGAGGCTAAGCCTACGTGTAATTTTGTAAAAGTAAAAAAAAAAAAGCTTACCTACATCATGCTTTCCAAGGTCTACTGTATTGCTATTGGCTAAGGTAGCCTCAAAATGGGTGGGATTCTGTGTGTCTTCCACCTGCAATCACCCTGTCTGTCAAGTTTTAATGTATTTGTATTGGCTACATGATGCAAGCTTTGTGGCTAGCCCCATAATTATTATTATTTATTTCTTAGCAGACGCCCTTATCCAGGGCAACTTACAATTGTTACAAGTTATCACATTATTTTTATATACAATTATACATTTAGGCTTTTTACTGGAGCAATCTAGGTAAAGTACCTTGCTCAAGGGTACAGCAGCAGTGTACCCACCTGGGATTGAACCAACAACCCTCCAGTCAAGAGTCCAGAGCCCAGAGCCCTAACCACTACTCCACACTGTAAAAATGTAAAAATATTTTTTCTGCAAAGTACATCACTCAAGATTCATCAATCAAGTAAGTCCACAATGTCAATGTTTTTATTATATTCAGTTGCTTGCCTTATGTTCTGCATATACTATTTTACTGTATTACATTTCTTATTAAATTACAAAGTACCTTTTGAAACGTGCAACATTTTATTGCGTATAATTAAAAAAGTATATATATATATATATATATATAGCCTCCCCCACTTATTAAAGTCAGGAGCCGCTACTGATTGTAACTATGCATAACGACATTGTAGCTATGTGTACGTACACATGTATTTACTATTGAACTACTGGGTAAATGCACAGAGACACTTAACGTAAAGTGTTACCGAATAAATAAGGACATGTAGTTGCATTCAATGTTTAGATTTGTATGAATATTGATTCATGCCTTCAGATGCCTCATCTGTCTTACCCTATAGTATCTGTCACCATGTGCTTCAGCCTGCAGACTTACCAATCGACTTTTACCATTTGATTTCCGGTTGCAATTGCTGGGGTGAAATGGAATACAGATGCTCTGTAAAGTTGGTTTTGAGGCCTTCTAAAAGTCAAAAAAGGCTACAGGAACTTCCACGCTTCCGGAACCTCTTACACGTCTGTAAGTTGGGTTACTAAATTGATATCCCCTGATTTCTTGATTCTTAGAAATCACGAAAGCAACTTAATCATGATAGGAGACACAGTGATTGGAAGTGAGTTTGAAAGGGAATTAGGAAGTTTAGTTTCTGGGATCCAACTGGATTCCCAAGTGGTGAGGTTGCAGGGTCTCTTGACTCCCAGACCTTGACTCTTAACAATCACACTCACTGCATCCTTGACACGGATAGTGTTGCCAGAAGTGACTCAGCAATTTTTTTTTCTGAACAAATATTCCATATTCCATTCCAACAAATATTTCATGAATTTCCTACCACCGTTTGAACAGTTTTTAGCGAGTCTAAAAGATAGTGCTTTCACTTATGAAAAGCTTATCTTGTAAAAGCTTCAGTTTTTAATAGGCACAAAGGTCAGCTGGCAGTTCTGCTTTTGATTAAAGATGAACACCAAGTGGTCATACAGTATAGTAATGTGTTCCACAATTCAGCTTTTTTCTTTTTTTCCCTTTTATTAAAAATAATTTACAGGACAGGACAGGACATTCTCCTTGACCCCATTAAATTAAGTCATGTCTCACTTTATAGACTTTTTTTTTGACTAATTCACCCAAATAGCTGAGATTATGCTTCTATTAGGCAATGTGGTGACGCTATAAAAAAAAGGCCAAAAAGATGCTTGGATATATAGTGAAAAGTGTTGAAATTAAATCAAGGGAAGTAATGTTAAAACTTTACAATGCATTAGTAAGACCTCCTCTTGAATATTGTGTTCAATTCTGGTCACCTCGCTACAAAAAGGATATTGCTGCTCTAGAAAGAGTGCAAAGATGAGCGACCTAAAAGGCATGTCATATGCAGATAGGCAAGACTATTCAGTCTTGAACAAAGAAGACTATGCAGCAATCTGATTCAAGCATTCAGAATTGTAAAAGGTATTGGCAATGTCGAGCCAAGGGACTTTTTCACCTGAAAAAAGAAACAAGGACCAGGGGTCACAAATGGAGATTAGATAAAGGGGCATTCAGAACAGAAATTAGGAGGCACTTTTTTACACAGAGAATTGTGAGGGTCTGGAACCAACTCCCCAGTAATGTTGTTGAAGCTGACACCCTGGGATCCTTCAAGAAGCTGCTTGATGAGATTCTGGGATCAATAAGCTACTAACAACCAAACGAGCAAGATGGGCTGAATGGCCTCCTCTCGTTTGTAAACTTTCTTATGTTCTTATGTTCTGTTTTTCGTTTTCTTATTAATAGCATTTTTTGGTGCTTATTTTTTAGCTATTTTCTTTGAGGGGGCTTTCGCTATTAACAATAATTTGAAATTATTGTGTTCAGTTACTTTCCAAAATGCTAGCATGGTTTTTACAGTACTTGCACACTTAAGTTGCACCGTCTTTACTTTGCTGTCTTCCACAACTAAATTCTGATGGTCACGAGCACATGGGTTTTTTGTGTGTAATCGTTTTTTTTTTTTACATTTCGCCACAATTGGCAATTCTGTTTTAAATAATCCGTATCTTAACTGTAATACAGGATCCCATGAACAAGCCTCCATTCCTAATTGTAATTTGCTTTAAATCTCTCAAGCAGAGTCTCCAGTAGAAATGTAGGAATTTGCCTCCACTCAGTAGCTGGGGTGGGTTTAAAGTATTCAGATCGAATCAATGATAGATATAAGTCAGGAAGGAGGGACATTGGCCTGCTGCACTGGGAAAGGTAGTTTGTTTGGGGGTTTTTTTGGAGTTTTTTTTTTTTTTTTTTTTAATGGGAAAGTGTTTAAGTCAATGTGAACTGAGTAACCATTCCCAGTGTTTTTCCTGTGTTTATTGGCTATACACAGATCTTTTTTTGTTTGTTTCAGGGGTGTTTTATCTTTTTTCTTTATCGGTTAAAACCAAAAATCAGAAGCCCTAATTATATTATTCTAGTAATTTTATATTGTATATATTATATTGTTTATGTGTATTGTATGTGTATTATGAAAGCATATATTAAAAATAACAGTCAAATATAAACCTGTATGCTAAGGGTACGCAGACAGCTGATAGGTCTGGAAGGGGGTACGTGACAATCAAAGGTTTGGGAACCTCTGGTCTACTGGATCACATGACATGTCACCTGACCACATACTGCACATTTGCATACGGCTGACTCAGAGATTTTCCAGTTTTACTCACATTCTCATATTTGTTGGCCAGTCAATGAAGCTGATTGCTGGACACCCAAGTTGGCCAATCAGGAGAGGTACAATTCCAATCAGAGGACGTCTTGAAATCAGCATGATAATCAGGCTGTCCATTGTAGGCTTTCAACTGGGAAGTGCTGATCAGCGATTGCTTGTTGCACTTATCCTAAGCTCTTCATTAGGTGAACAAACTTTTGATTTTCAGCAGCTGTTCTTCTGGAAGAATTAACCAGCATTTTCAGAATCAAGCAAGCATGTTTAAGAGAGGTGTCAGTGGAAGCAGATGACAAATGTGCTGATTTTCAATCTGTGCGCAATCTGTCGGCCAATGATGAATGCAGAAAGGATACCTCTGCAAATGCTTACATAACATACAGTAAAGATAACAATCAATCAAAAAAAAAATAATGCATGAGAAAAGATATATCTACAAATCAACAGAATTATAAAAATATTGACCTCTTAATGTCTGTTTTTCAATGGAAAAGTAGTTATAAAAGGGCTACACTATCACAGCAATAAAGAACAATATTTTGAGATATTAGATTGGGTCAGTGAGTTGAATATGTAACCCTGAATTGTGCTGTTAGTATCGGTTACTACTACTTTTCTATTGGGGACCATCAATTATAGGTAATACTAAGAATGAGCAGAACTGAAATCTCAAGGCAAACACTTGTGATAGGGTAGATGAATTCCATGCACTAAAATGTTCACCTCCTACCAGCAGGGGGAACAGGAGGAACTTGTCCAACCTGCAGGCTCTGGCAACTACAGGGTTAACATTCCATAGGAGTTGGCTTGCTGGGAGGCTGGTGGAGGGGAATATTTGCACCCGGCTCCAATCCCAGGTAATGGGTAGGGGGTGGAGCTAAGGTGTACAACAGGGGCAGCCTCTCAACTGTTCAGAGCAGTGCTCCTGAGCAGGCAGCGTGTAAGCAGGTACATTTTTATGAAGGTAAAACATTATTGAGAGGCACCAGGTACTTTGCTTTCTTTTCAGAGAGAGAGAGTGTAGTGACACTTGTGATGATTATGTTTTGAGTGCTCTAACTTTAATACAGTGCCTTGCATAAGTATTCACCCCCCTTGGACTTTTCCACATTTTGTAGTGTTACAACCTGGAATTAAAATGGATTTAATTGGGATTTTTACCATTTGATTTACACAACATACTTAACACTTTGAAGGTGCAAAATATATTTTTTTATTGTGACACAAAAGTTAATTAAACAAAAAAAAGACATTTGTTTGTTGCATAAGTATTGACCTCACTGAGTCAATACTTGGTAGAAGCACCTTTGGCAGCAATTACAGTTGTGACTCTTTTTGGGTAAGTCTCTACCAGCTTTGCACATCTGGATCCTGCAATTTTTGCCCATTCTTCTTGGCAAAATTGCTCAAGCTCTGTCAAATTGGATGGGGACCGATGGTGAACAGCAAATTTCAAGTCTTGCCACAGATTCTCAATCGGATTGAGGTCTGGGCTTTGACTGGGCCATTCTAAGACATTCAGGTTCCATCCATCTTGCCCTCAATCCTGACCAGTTTCCCAGTCCCTGCCGATGAAAAGCATCCCCATAACATGATGCTTCCATGCTTCACCGTGGGGATGGTGTTCTCAGGGTGATGAGCTTGTTGGCTTTGCGCCACAAATAGCGTTTTGCGCTAAGGCCAAAAAGTTCAATTTTGGTCTCATCAGACCAGAGAACCTTTTCCACATGTTTGCTGTGTTTCCCACATGCCTTTTGGCAAAATCCAAACGGGATTTGATATGGGTTTTTTCAGCAATGGCTTTCTTCTCGCCACTCTTCCATAAAGCCCAGCTTTGTGGAGTGTCCGGGTTATAGTTGTCCCATGGACGGTTTCTCCCATCTCAGCTGTGGATCTCTCCAGCTCCTTCAGTTATCATTGGCCTCTTGGTTGCTTCTCTGACTAATGCCCTCCTTACCTGGTCACTGAGTTTTGGTGGACGGCCTTTTCTAGGCAGAGTCGCGGTTGTGCCATATTCTTTCCATTTTTTAATAATGGATTTAACGGTGCTCCGGGGGATGTTCAAAGTTTGGGATATATTTTTATAACCCAACCCTGATTGGTGCTTCTCCAGAACTTTATCCCAGACTTGTTTTGATAGCTCCTTGGTCTTCATGATGCTGTTTGTTTAGATATGTTGTCTAACAAACTCTGGGGCCTTCTAGAAACAGGTGTATTTAATCTGAGATCATGTGACACTTTAATTGCACACAGGTGGACTCCATTCAACTAATTATGTGACTTCTGAAGGCAATTGGTTGCACCAGAGCTTATTTAGGGGTGTCACAGCAAAGGGGGTGAATACTTATGCAATCAAGATTTTTCAGTTTTTTATTTGTAAATAATTTTGAAAAATATATAGATTTTTTTCCCCACTTCGACATTATGGACTATTTTGTGTAGATCAGTGACAAAAAATCCTAATTAAATCCATTTTAATTCCAGGTTGTAACACTACAAAATGTGGAAAAGTCCAAGGGGGGTGAATACTTATGCAAGGCACTGTATGTCTCATGCGAGAGGCTAAAAGTCATGCGAGATTCTAATAAGTGGGAGAGGAAGGGAGTCCTGTGTAAATAGAGGATGTGTGTTTTGTTGCTTCGTTCCTCCTTTGTTATGTTATTGATGTAGAGACATTATGCATGACACCTATATGTGTGTAGAATTGATACTGCTACAGGAGGCAACAGAGTTCTGTATAACTCATGAGACCTAATACAAGTCTTGAGTTGAAATACCTGAAACGTTGCGTATCTGTGTTTGCCACCTCTCATCGAACCTGCAACCAAACCTCCCGCTGATAGATGACAGCCAAGGACCACTCGCAGCGACTGAGGGGCGATTCATCACACACTGAAACTGTGGGACAGGTGAATAGCACAGTTCAATACCATATGTTCTCTGAAAATAAAGACAAATGGATCATTCATGGAGACTCCTACATCAGCAGACCAATATGTGCGAGAGAACAGCTCTATTATGAAAATTAAAAGTTGCACTAAACAATGATACACTGAAAGGGGCAGAGAAAGATACAAAAAACAAATGACCTGCTCCAGTGTCACCTACACATTATGCTGAGGTTCTGTAAACTGAGGTGTTGCAGAGTTCCAGAGTGGCCCCATACCAAGTTCCAGGACTGACCTTCTTGCCTATAGGTGGGGTGTGTGTGTGTGTGTGTGTGTGTGTGTGTGTGTGTGTGTGCACGCTTATCGAATCACTAAACCCGGTGAAGAAAACAAGCAGGTCCCTCTAAATGTGAGAAACAAGCTTCGTATCAGAACTATTTACTATGAAATGGTTTCTGCAGATTGCTTCCATATGGTGCTTAAGTCAAGGTGTGATAGTTACTAAGGCAATAAAACAAGAACAAACATAAATGACAGCTCTTGGAAGTGAATGTGGGGCTACTTCTTTTTTATATAGTTCCCTGAAACAGAATTTACACTGTTAAATCATTCTTTTTTCTGCCAGTTTTTAGATCAAAGAGAAAAAAATGCCCAGCCATTTGTTTGTCCCAGAAATAATAGCAATAATAATAATAATAATAATAATAATTATTATTATTATTATTATTATTATTATTATTATTATTATTATTATTATTATTATTTCTTAGCAGACACCCTTACCAAGGGTGACTTACAGTTGTATACAAAAAATACATATTGTGAGACAGCAGGGAGGGGGTTAATTCCTCCCTAGAGGAAAACATGTGCGTAAGGCACATTTTGGTTTTGTTTTGTTAATTGTTTAATTTGTGTTAATTGTTTTGTTTAATTGTTTTATTTTATTGTTGATCATTACCAGCACCTGGCTACTATTGAAAATTGGAGCCAGGTGCCCGGTATTAAAGGAGAGCAGTCAGTCTGCTCTGGGCAGCTGCTGAAGAGGGTAGAAGCCCGACTGTGCTGGTGTGTGGGTACAGCCGTAATTTAAAAGAAAAAAAGGTAGAGTGAGTCCTTTTTTGTGTGTGTGATTTTGTTTGTTTTTGTTACAGGTAAACAGCTTAGCTGTCCTGTCTTTAGTTTAGGTTCCTGTTTTGTTTTAGTTAGTGCTCAAAGCGAGCTAGGTGTTTGTTTGTTTGTTTATTTTGATTTTGTGTGTTAATTAAAAATAGCGCAACCGCGCTTTCAAAAAAATCCATTTGTGTGTTGGGTCCGTGTTTTTAAAGGGGCAACGAACCGCGGAAGAGGGTCGGATCTTTTACATATGGTGGCAGCGAGTGGGGGCGCCCCTAATGACCCAAAAATGGATTTTAAAGATTTAATTGAGAGGATTAATAAAAACACCGCTGCTCAGGAGGAGCAAACAAGGAAGATGGAGAGGCAGAGGCAGGAGCTGGGCGTGGCCTCGTTGTTAATACAGGAGCGGGAGCCAACTGAACTGGAGCTGCTGCTGCAAAAGTGGGAGCTGCCGTCCCGAGAGCCAGAGGGGGTGGAACTGCCATCCCGAGAGCCAGAGGGGGTGGAGCTGCCGCTTGCAGAACAACCAACCGTGCAAGTGAGTCCGGCGTTGCTGAGGGAGGTTCCCTGTCCCGTCATCGTGGACACCTGGCGGAATGCCCAGACCTCCCTGCGCTGGACCTTGCTCCCAGGTCGCAGTACAGCCAGGCACAGTCGCTTACCTGGTCCCTTACTCCACTCCCCTGGAATCCCAGACGTCGCTGCGCAAGAGGCAGACGCCGCTACGCAAGGGGCAGAGGTCACTAGCGTTCCCCTGCTGATTGCTCCGCTCCCTTGCCTAGTGCTGCGCTCCACCTGGGATTCCAGAGGTCGCTGCGCAGGTCCACAGGCGCACGCCTCTGCCTGTCAGTCCTGGCTCCCGCCACCGGTCTGCGCTATGGTCGCCTTGGACAAGCCGTCTGGGTCCCTCCTCGCCGGTCCTGGGTCCCTCCCTGGAAACGCGGAGGGACCAACCCACCCTCAAGCCCGCCCGTGGAAGAGGGTGAAAATTGACATTTGTGGACTTGAGGGTGGGTGGTCTTTTAAGGGTGGAGGGAGGTGGCCGTTGTATGGCCGATGTCTTGAAAAGACATGGGGGGGGATGTGTGAGACAGCAGGGAGGGGGTTAATTCCTCCCTAGAGGAATACATGTGCGTAAGGCACATTTTGGTTTTGTTTTGTTAATTGTTTAATTTGTGTTAATTGTTTTGTTTAATTGTTTTATTTTATTGTTGATCATTACCGGCACCTGGATACTATTGAAAATTGGAGCCAGGTGCCCGGTATTAAAGGAGAGCAGTCAGTCTGCTCTGGGCAGCTGCTGAAGAGGGTAGAAGCCCGACTGTGCTGGTGTGTGGGTACAGCCGTAATTTAAAAGAAAAAAAGGTAGAGTGAGTCCTTTTTTGTGTGTGTGATTTTGTTTGTTTTGATGCAGGTAAACAGCTTAGCTGTCCTGTGGTTTAGTTTAGGTTCCTGTTTTGTTTTAGTTAGTGCTCAAAGAGAGCTAGGTGTTTGTTTGTTTATTTTGTTTTTGTGTTTTCATTAAAAATAGCGCAACCGCGCTTTCAAAATCCATTTGTGTGTGTTGGGTCAGTGTTTTTAAAGGGGCAACGAACCGCGGAAGAGGTTCGATCTTTTACAATATCAATAATTACAGTACAATTAAGAGCAAGATACGAAATACAATGACTTCAGTCCTAATAAGACCAAATGCAAAACACAGTACAATTTGATATCGGGGCAGTTCAAGAGCAGATAGATAACAGTGTTGATAGTTATATCAGGGTTAGATATGAGTGCAGGTGAAATCCAATATACTACATTGGGTGCAGGACTATACAGTAAAATAGGGAGCAGATTAGCGCAAGTTAAAGTGCATTAAAAAGGCAGAGTGCTATATTGTCCAGAAGGGAAGAGTTGAGTTTTACAGGTGTTGTCTGAAGAGGTGTGTCTTGAGGAGGTAGTCAGGGACTGGGCAGTCTGGACATCCTTGGAAGGTCGTTCCACCACTGCGGGGTGGCTGCCACTAGGGTACCAGCAATGGTAGTGGGAAGACGTACACAAACAAAGTGTAATGAAAATAAGACATGCAAAAATACAAAACAAAACACAGCGGGTTAAACAGCAAAAAATGTAGTTTGCCAGGAAGAGGCTCAGCGTTGCTTCCACTTAAAGGGAGGTCCCGCTACAGGAACCTTCTCCTTAACACACAGGATTTGTTATGTTCCCCTAAAGTAATCACTATGCTAAACACTAGCATCTTCAGCCCTCCCACAGGGTTGCCTTGCGATTTTGTATTTTTCACTTAACTCTTTTTGTGTTGTTTTTGGTAAATGTTCAGATTTTTTTTATAAGCGCAAATTTTCTTTCAAGAACTAGCTTGTTGTGTGGACGTTTAGACATTTATTTGCTGTTCAACAACTGCATACTTCAGAATGGCACTGATGGGACATGTGAGTATATATGTCAGGGGCTAACAGCCTAATACTGTTAATTCCAGATAAGTGTAAGTTTTTATAATTATCTTTATAACCCTTTGCCAACAGGTTGCTTTGGATTTCTAACTGACCACCCGGACCTTCCCAATGAGTGAGTAATGGCATTGGCAACAAATGCAGCTTCCATGATGGAAACAGAAACAGAAAGAAAGCATTATAGCAATCAGCCTTTTGGTGCATTCCCCTTTAAGAGAGGCAGGCTGTGTGAGTGTGTCAGTCAGCTGCGTGTAGCAGTGACGTTTCAATACACCAGTCGAGAAAGCTTTTTTTTGTGCAATGTGTTTATACGATAGAGCGCACGCTTGCAGATATTGGCAGCGTGTTGTTGTAGCTTTTAAATCCATCTGAATTAAACAAAGCAAGCTTCATAAACGCACTGCTTATCGGTCGTTTATTTTAAATAGCCGAAGCAATATTCAAACCGAGCTGCTTATCGGCTATTGGCAATATCAAGAAACAGTGCAAAGTACCATGACAGAGCTATTAAGAAGGCAGAACCAGGGAGGCAGGGACTTCTAGAGTTAAGAAAGAAGCCATCAGTTGCAGGTTACTGTACATTTACCGTTTTTTTTTGTTTGTTTGTTTTTAAAAAGCTTTGCATGGAGATGGCTTATAGCAAACCGCATAGCAACACTGTATTTGTAGCCTAATTAATCTTGTTTACATTTGCTTACTTCTAAAGCAAAAAATGCCCCCAGGTTTAAAGCAGTTTGCGTGTTGTTTTTATTCACTAACCTATTTATGGATGTGTATATGCTTTTTCTATAGATGTTCGCAAATCCGGGGTCGGATATGCAACGTTGTACTGTAAAAATAATGATTTTTTTTTATTACAGGAAATTATGCAATTGAATACAACTTTTATAACACAATTTGCGAAATCCCCCCTTTCAAACCACCTTACACGGTATTTCAAAACCAAACCTATTCTAAAAACACCTAAAACTGTGCACCAAGTAAAACCACTAGAACCTTCCATAAAACATTGTTAGCGGGCTACTTGTGACTTCAGGGGGATATTATTATTACAATTATTTAACTCCACACAATATATTACCACAACACAGTCCAGAACAATATAAGCAGCAGTTTGGTGACATGATAGTTCCAGTCTATTCACCTGGGCCTCACAAGGCCTAGAAAACTCAGTTTGTAGGTTCTGTATTTAATCCAAGTCGCCAAACACTGTCCCAGTAGAAACGCCAACAAGGAAAGGTAAAGTTGAAGGTGACCGATCCAAAAACTTCCTAATCCGTTTGTTTGTCCCGGTGTAAGGCTTGTATTTAGCTCCCTTCAAGCTCGATCCCCCCTCTCCAGCACCACAACACAGGATCCTGCAGTGGAAGAACAAACGGCACTTGATGTCCACACTCCTTCTGTGTCCCTGGTCATTCCCTATGTACACCCCGATCTCAGCCCTCCATACTCTTATTTGGTCTTCTGACCCCGCCAGTGGTACTTAGCTTAAGTAGGGTAGGACCTCGCGTCTTGGTGTGCACGGTGAGCTGGCGATCCGTCCCTCATTTGGTGCCTGTTTTCTCCTCCGGGATGTCAGTCATGGAGGGGAGGGTGCCTTGAAGGGAAGTAGTACAACACCTTGTCATAAACCCCAATTAATTTGGTAAATCTAAATATTGTCTTTACTTCTGAATCATTTGTCAAATGCCACACGGTCCTCTGCGTAATAATATTAAGTTTGAAGTTGAAGTTTCTTATAATCAAAAAACTTCCACAGTATAATCCAATGATAAATACTTAGCTTTGTTATCAGTTTCTGACTGGTCCTTCCTTCCATCGGGCTGCCGTGTCTTTATCCTTCTGTATTCCCTTTAGAGTTCCAAATAATCCTTGTTGTTACCATCCAGGGCGGGCAGGCAGGCAGGCGGGCGGGGGCGGGCGGGCCAACTTTCATGTGTCCTCCATTTGATTCCTCCTGGAACCAAATGCTCAATTCCTGTACTTTTAGTTCCCTTTTAATAATGGATTGTCAATGAGTTAATTGGCACAAATGGAAAACACCTGGCTGCATTTGGAATTGGGGAATGGGACTATTTTCTCCCTCTAATCACCTGTGCTGTATTACAATTAATAACACATACTTAACAATAAATAACTTTAAACACAGCAACACAAAATAAGCAACAACATGCCTCCCTTTGGGTAATAAACAAAATAAAACGTGAACCATAACAAATGTGAAAAATCTAAATATACTAAATACAAAAACAAAACAAAATATAATGCGCACAACCCCGACTAATTATAGTGACTCGTGACATGTACACAACTTCTTACTTTTGTTTTGGTTTTTTATATTAGTTTCAAAGTTAGAAAAGAAAAATCACATAGGCGGATTGCACAGTGATATTTACATTGATTTTTGACAGAAGACTTAGAAATCATGAATCCAGAATAAACAGATCCGGATTGTAGAGGGTATCACACCATTCATTTTAATAGGAATTTAGTCAGGACCCAAAAATCGTGTCAAATTATACAGAATGTAGAGGGGCTGGATTGAACAGATTTTATTGTCGTTGAAAGATAACACATGATTTCTTAAGAATTAGGAAAAAAATAAACAATGGGCATAATAGCAAAGACTTTTAGGCAAGATGGCAGTCAGCTTGATTCAGCAATTGAGAAAAATAGTACATATCTCAATATCAACGTACATATCTCAATATCAACGTACATACCTCAAAATCAACATACATATCTCAATTTCAACGTACATATCTCAATATCAACGCAACAGATTTCATAAGAATATAAGAAAATGTACTAACAAAAAGTAGGCCTAGTAGCTGATTGATTTCAAAACTTTGTCAAATAAAGACTTAAAGATCTTAAAGGTGATTCAGCAACAACAATGTGGCTTGGTAATCCATTCACCACTCTCTGTGTTAAAGTGTGTCCTACCCTCTCTCTTAAGTCTATCTCTATTTCTGTCCTCTTCTGGTCCTGGTTTCTGGGCTGAGTTGAAAGTATTGGCAAGGGTTAACTTCAACTTGCTTAAAAACCAGAACCGTTCAGAATGCTGCAGCAGGAAACTGATGATGATGAATACAGTATGTGCAAATTATGCATAAGGTGTTTTCATCTTGACTGCAATTTATAGAAATTGCAAAGAAACCTTAATCACACATTCACATAGAGGCAACATGTGATCATTTATAATAAGGTCAATTATGACTAATGCAGAAACTGAATTTGTAGTTTTGTTGCCTTTCTGAATATTTCTACCTGGTATTTGCATCAAAGATGGATGAATTACCTTCAAATGGGCATCCCAGCATTGGCACTATGAAGCTACCTCCAGGCGTAGATTCAGCCAGCTTGTTAGATGAACCCACTACCCCCTCTTAGTTTTGTGTGAAGGGAAATGGCAGTATAGCTCTCACTTTAAAAAAAACATATTTAAGCCTAGTGTGAAAACAGTACAGTAATTCAGTCTCCTACAGTGAAAAACAAGGATGACTGTTGTGCAACCCTTGACTTCACTACAGGTTTTTCAAATCATACATGATACTGTAAAATTTCACTCAAACAGCATGATTCGTAATTACTTAAGTGCATCCTTTTTTCCCCTTTTTTATTCATAGTGTGAAACACTCTTTATGGGAGTCCCTGAATCCCGCTGTTAAAAAGACTTGAAAAGGATAAAGTCTTCATTCTTTCCCGTTTTGATTGATTGATTTATTTTTTAATCTTCACAACACATGCCTAAGTCTACATACTTTTTGCCCTTTGAACCCTGGCTCCTGCAGTTCTTGTGAAGGCTGCCATGGTAAATGTAAGGCAGACCTAGCTCAGGGTTGACAAAATTCCCTTCTGCTGCAGCAAATATGAAAAGCAAACATTCCTCTATGCTTATGGCTGGAAACACAGATGATTGCATTCATTTAGCATGGACAGAAAGATGTGGGGAAATGTGTTTGAAGTTATTTCTAAAAGGTGTTCCTTGTATGGATTTCAGCCCTAGCTGTAATAACACTGTGGGGCTTTGTCTAGGAGTCGTGTACTGTCTTAAGGGGACCTATTAGTTTCGGTAGGGGTTTATTTGAATTAGACACAATGTCGCTCAAAACTTTTTCATCAGCATTAGCTTTTTTTCAGAAAAGCATTTAATTTAGGGATGTGAAATTAAGCCATTGTGTGGCGGGGTACACCCCACCCCTGTGTGTATTTTGTTTGTGTTTGTGTTGTTATTATTTTAAATGTATGAAAAGCCATCACATACAGTATTTCTATCATTGGCAGATGTGGCAATAACATAAAAATTCTGTATGTCATGGCCTTTAATAAGATATCGTGATTATACCAAGAATGCATACATCAATAATATACTGTATATACATATTTAATTTTTTGTTTTAAACACATGCCTTTGAAGGAAAAAATGTGAAGTCTCTGACTCAGTGCCTGCATTTGTGTGGCTTAATTCATTTATGAAGTGCTATATTCAAAATAAACTGTATTTTAATGTAGTCAGTGTTTTTGCTGTCGCTCGTCACTCTCACCAGTTACAAATGTTTTTTGACGGTGACAAAGAAAAATCAGCCCAGTAGTCACTAGTGACGACTGCTTCTGTTTTGTATAATTTGTTTCATTTTTCAATAATTATTTTATAGGATGTTAGTAGTTAGAACACAACCGCACAATATGATACAGAGACAGATAAAGCAGAAGATCATACTATAATCTCTATGGAACTATAACAATGTTGCTAGTACTACCCGCGTTCCATTGAGCTCAGTGGTTTTTGCTAATTCTGCATTTCTGTCATTTGCTAATTTTAAAAAGGTGTGTCTTCAGGCAGAATGTGTCTATTTTCTGAAACAAGTTGTCTGTACAGTACTGTAATGACTACATCTTCCTTACAGGGAGAGGAAATCAAACAATTTTGTTCAAGGAATGTTTAGCTAGACATTTGTTTTGCACGTTTTATCAATTGTCTGATATTCATTATGTACAGTGTGACAGGGCGAGGAGCCCTGTACAGTGTTTTGTTTATTTATTTTTAGAACAGGGTCTCCCCCTCTGCCCCTGTGCAATTTATTGTTTTGTATTATGGTTTTGTTATTTAAAAATATAACGTGGCTTGCCGTCGGTATTGTTTTTGTATTTATTTATTTATTTAGTTAGTTATTGTATTTAAATGACGGAGAAAGCTGTGTCTTTTTTGGGTATCATTTATTTGTATATTATCGTTGTGTAAATGATGGCGAGCGCCATGTGTTTGCTATTGTTTTGGCAGAGGCAAGAGTGGGTACTCGTCCTCTGCCAGGAATAATTAGAAAACCTCGTGCAGAAGGTGGCCATCTCCAGAATTAATTAAGTAATTTAATTTGTTGCTAAATCGCATAAAAGCCTGCAGCTCGCTGCACTCGTGGTGGGTGTGTTAGAGCAGAGAGAGCGAGAGCGAGGGAACTAGAACAAGAGAACGAGAATGAGAACGAACCTAAAAAGAAAAGCCAGGATCAGTGAAGGCTACTGCCCAGCCTGACCTGGATCATTTATTATTGTTTTGTGTTCGTGATTTTGTTTTGTTTAACTGTTTTATTTTGCTCTGTGAGCACAGTGTTTTTGTTTAAATATTTAATTTATTTTTGCTTAATAAAAATAGCGCCATCACTTCTTTTTGTTTTCAACTGCAGTATTTGGTGTCAGTGTGTTTACCTTCCTGCATCTGACCTGATGTCACCGCCCAGCCACGCTGTCACATACAGTAATTGAGATGGTTTAACAATGGTAATGAAAAGTAATACATAGTTGTAAATTAAATAAGGGTGTTTAAAATAGTAACGGTACCAGTTGTTTTAAATGATATACAGTATGCAATATAATGCATTTGCGGGAGCAGCAGGTAGTCTCCCCTGGCGCGGGCGGGAGCAGTGGATAGTTTCCCCCTGGCAGCGTAGGTTGGGGCAGAGGGTAGTCTTCCTCTAACACTAGAGACTGGTGCGTCTCTCTCTCGGTCGCTGGGGACTGGTGCAGCACTACCTCGGTCACTGGGGACTGGTGTGGCTCTCCCACAGTCGTTGGGGACAGGTGTGGCTATCCCTCGGTCGCTGGGGACTGGTGCGGCTCTCCCTCAGTCGCTGGGGACTGGTGCGTCTCTCCCTTGATTGCTGGGGACTGGTGCAGCTCTCCCTCTGTCGCTGGGGACTGATGCAGCACTACCTCGGTCACTGGGGACTGGTGTAGCTCTCCCACAGTCGTTGGGGACAGGTGTGGCTATCCCTCGGTCGCTGGGGACTGGTGCGTCTCTCCCTCAGTCTCTGGGGACTGGTGCGGCTCTAACTTGGTCGCTGGGGACTGGTGTGGCTCTCCCACAGTTGCTGGGGACTGGTGTGGCTCTCCCTCGGTCGCTGGGGACTGGCGCGGCTCTCCCTCTGTCGCTGGGGACTGGTGCGGCTCTCCCTCGGTCTCTGGGGACTGGTGCGGCTCTCCCTCTGTCGCTGGGGACTGGTGCGGCTCTCCCTCTGTCGCTGGGGACTGGTGCGGCTCTCCCTCGATTGCTGGGGACTGGTACGACTCTCCCTCTGTCGCTGGGGACTGGTGCGGCTCTCCCTCGATCGCTGGGGACTGGTACGACTCTCCCTCTGTCGCTGGGGACTGGTGCGGCTCTCCCTCTGTCGCTGGGGACTGGTGCGGCTCTCCCACAGTCGCTGGGGACTGGTGTGGATCTCCCACGGTCGCTGGGGGCTGGTGTGGCTCTCCCTCGGTCGGTGAGGACTGGTGTGGCTCTCCCTCGGTCGGTGAGGACTGGTGCGGCTCTCCCTCGGTCGCTGGGGACTGGTGAGGCTCTCCCTTTTTGTGTGCTGGCGTGGATATGCCTACTGCCTGTGGAGGTGGGAGCATCACAACACATACAACCTTATGATAATTATCTATTATCGAGATAATAGATAATTAGATTATATATAACAGAAAATAGAATATTGTAGGTTATATTCAAATAAAAAACATGTCTTGTAAATCAAAATCAAAGTCTGCTTTGGAGGTTCTAGGTGGCCGGGATTAAAACTTTGTTGTGTTTGCGATCCTGCCTTTCAAACGCTGTCAGGGTACTTAATACATGTATTTAGGAAAAGTCATGAACGGACAACAGCCTAACTTACAGACATGCAGAGTAATTTAAATCTGAAAACTTCAAACCATCAAAATGACTGCCTTGGCTGTTCTACTGTTAAACATAAAAAACATCGATGAAAAAAAAACATAGTGCATGAAGAGAACTTGCATATATAAAAAAGAAAGAATTCTTAAACCCCTATTCCAACCCAAGTAGCCAAGTAGCTTGTCTCTCTCAGGTATCAATTCTACAAGTTAACTCAACAGTGGTAGCCTAGTATATGAAAGGTGTCTTTGTTGCAACTCATGGAACAAAATCATAGTTTTCCAATTATGTACTGTAGTAGGTAATAGGCAGGGTACTGTAAATAATAGAGTTATTAAATACAGTGCTCGAAACTAATGTGTTATACAAATATAGATGTTCATTCCAAAATTTGGACATTGTCTATACAGGGCTCAAAATGAACCTGTAGGGCTAAATTGGTCATTCTAGAAGTGATACCGGTTTATCGGATATCGGTTTACCCCTGTTCCCAGCAATGGCATTGGGGGAACACAGACAGGGTTTGCAGTCCCAAACAAAAACGTAAACAAAACAAAACAATACTCCACAGTCCCAACAGCACCAGCACGGGGTGAGGTGATCAGCAGTGCGTCCCCTTTGTACTGCTAAACTCCTCCCTGTGATCAGTGTGGTGCCACGCTCCATCCAATTGCCGGACACTACACTGCCGACTTCCGGTTCCGGCCTACCACCAAGTCGGCCCATCCTTGAGAAGGCGTACCACCAACCTTACTCAGCGCCCTTCTTGGTTTGGAGGTAGATTTGCAGCTCAGATTCCTTCTCTCCCTGTCACAGCCTTTCTTACATCTTTTCTGCAAGTGAACATAAATGCACCACTCTCTGTGTGTAGAAGTGTCTCCTATCCTCTGTCCCTATTTTTATAGTATGACATTGTAGACTGAACATTCAGTAACCTTACACTACAACTTTGGAGGCCTGGATGAAATTAGTTTGGTGGATGATATTAATATGAAAATGTGACAGTAAAACGTTCTGCAGGATGTGCTGTCTCTGCAATATATTTTTGTGTTGAATGATTTTCTATTTTTATTTTTTTTAATTAATTTTTTTATTTAAGATTTTCAAGGGTGAATAACGACGAGACTGGAAAAAAAGCATGTTTGGTCGTTTGTCTTTTTCATGCTCTGTCCAGCATTCTTGCTTTTTATCCTTGGAGAGTTGGAGCTATTATATACCATTTATTTGCACTGTCACGTCAACAGTCCCTCTGTTGTTCATAAAGTATTTAATGTAAAAACACAGACTACACTAGGGCTGCAGCCACAGAGTGATGGAATATTTGTATTTAAGTCTAAGTTAGCTACATACTGTATGAGGTAGGTGGCAGAATTGTCTGGCTCAAATGAAATGCTACACCACAAAATGTGGCACTGAATGGCAGACAAGTGTTCACTTTAGGTTTGAGGTGCACTTGCAGGGGAATATGGGAGTCAGTGCTGTGCCTCACTTTTTTATGTACTTAGAAGGTGAATAACTAGCATTAAAAATATGTTTTTATACTCACTACATACCCGTAATTTCTAGAGTATAAGGTGCAGCCTTTTACACATTTTAGGAGAACATATGAATGTTATATACACAGTATGCAATATATTGTGGTCAATGTTTTCCCATGTCTTTCTGTCAATGTGTTCTACTGATTTTTGTATCACCCAAGGCTGTCCCTTATACATGAGGTGTGTGTTATACTTTAAGAATTCAGGAAACAGAGAACTGCTCCAGCTATTCTATTAAAAGAAGCACTAAGGTTTTGAAATCAATCTCCTTACCTGTTACCATTAAAACCACTTTAAATTACTTTTGAGTCAACATGTAATTTTGTAACTGAAGCAAAAGTATATCAGGTGATATGATATAATGATATGGTTCAATTGTGTATATAACAGCAGGAGACTGATAGGAAAGATCTAGTGGAAAGATGTTTCTTGGTGCTGTGTTTTTATCTGCTTCACACATTCTCTTTGAAATTCTTCAGTGCTAGAAAGAATGTTATACACAAGTACAACATTTTATTTCTGATGTACTAAACAGCCATCACCACCATCAAGCTAAGAGAGTGGCTGAGACGTCAACACCAGCCCCAACAAGTTTGAAAACAGAATTTCCATGTAGTGCTGAGTTAGCGGCATGGTGCCACAGACCCCGTTGCCTCAGGCACAATAAGACCTTAAAACTCAGCATGCCAAATGCTGTCAGGCCCCTAAGCAAGCAATCAGTATGAGAATAGATAGATGGAACTTATTCTGCGTTTGATGTCTTCTCTTTCCTTTTGGCTATTCAGCAGTTCTAAAGCACAGAGGCAATCTCAGGCACTGATTGAACTGTGTGCATTGTGTTTATACACGCACCAGCAGGGATTCTAAGGGTACAGGAGCTCAGTGGTCTAAAGATTAGTGATTTGTTGAAGCTTTTCTGTCGATAAGTGTTTGGATCAGTCATTTGCAAGGCATACATGTATTATAAACATAGAACAAAACCAAATACAACATTCTAAGTAAGCCAAGGACCTAGCTTAAAATTCCACAAAACAGTTAATTAAGATTGAATTATTATTATTATTATTATTATTATTATTATTATTATTATTATTAATAATAATAATAATAATAATAATAATAATAATAATAATAATAATAATTTACATAAAGTGTCTCTTACTATGTAGTTACATAGTAGTTACTTAGTAAATACATGCATACTTAAACACATTTACAATGTTATTATGTATAGTTACAATGTAGTTAATTTGCACAATATAACCCTAACCCTAACCATTTTACAATTGTGTACTTTCATATATCATGCAAAAAGATGTACACATTAAGTACATTGTAACTACACACAATAACTTTGTAATTATGTGTAAGTACTAAGTAACTACTATATAAACTAAGTAACTACTATATAAATAATTAGAGACACATAATGTAAAGTGTTATCATAATAATAATATGTTGCAGTAATGCCTGTGGGTAGTGTTCTCTTAGCAGAGACTGATAGCTATAATCCTGAACATCACATTTTAGAAATAGAAAGGAGATGCAGGCACTGTCATCCCAAGAAGACCAGAGAGAATGGAGGACAAGTGGGTCGAGAAATTAAATGCAAATTGATACCTAGCAAACTTCAAATGTTACCTTGAAAACTAGCATCTGGGATAATTTGGGTCTGGAAATAACTTAATCATGAAACATTTCTATGAAGTATCAATTACTTTAAAGATTAATTTAAAATGCATTAACTGATGCACGGGGTTTGTGGAAGAATAATTAATATTTGACTCCCAGCTATTTCAATTTACAGGCTTCCAAACAAACATGTGCATTTGCCATATGAAAGAACTACTGTAAGTGAGGCATGTGTAGCTAAGGAACTGTATCAACTATGGGAAGGTGTCTGGCTCCAGCTGTAGAGTTCTAGTCCAGGAATGGGAATGGGACTACAAGTATGGCTCCCACGAAAAAAGCCATTTCACCATACATATTCCCTGTTAGTAATCTGAGTATAAAACCTTTCCTTTTAATATTTTTAATGGCTTTGCCAGCACCTGCGCACTGATAATACAGTCGTGTCACAGCAGTGCAAGTCTGCCTATCAACCCTTCCGTCTCCAGATCGCATATACTGGGGTGTGGATAAGAGGTGGCTACACCTGCATGAGTCCAAAAGACTCAATAGTATTTTTTTTTTATATCAGCGTACAAAGTGTTTGCATGACAGAAGCTATCAGAAGGTATATGCATAACTTGGTTTAGACCTAAAAAAAAACATTTCACTGATGTTGGTTTTACTACAACGGATAAGGCATGCTTGCTTGCTTACTTAGGGAACAAAAACCAATGTTTTAATGCTGTTGTCTAATCTTTATAAATTCAGAAGTTTGGTTAGGACCTGCTGCTCTGAGGTACAATGTGACATGTCCTGCTGTGACCCCTAGGATCTCACTCCAGCGCTGCTGCAGCACTCTGACACAGCTAACAGCCCTTCAAGAGCCCCAGGTACAATCAGCGAGCCAGCGGAGTTAGACAGGGAGTGTGAGCATGTCAACGTGTCTGTCCTTGTCACAATCTGTACAAAAAGCCAGTGTAATACTATGTTGGTTGACTCATTCCAGCTGAGTTAATGGAGTGGATAGCCACACAAGAGAAGAGTGATTTCACCTATAACAATTTAAAGGTGTAGTGCATCTTTACATAGGGGTTTATTACAGTACTCTCAAGAAATACAATATGCAAATGATATCTTTCAGCAATACTAGGTTTTAAACAAGAACATTAAAGATGGTGACCAGCTGAAGGCCCACTTCCAGCTCTGACCTGTGCTGCATTGTGAGTGGTTCAGGGTTCAAATTGCTCAAATAAAATGTATTAATTTTTCTCTATATCAGTATCCACCATTCTTATCTGAGCCTGCAGAATCCTAGTTTCCAGCTACTTTTTCCTTTTCCCAAAGAAATTCCAAATAAATCACATGATGCAGGGACCTTTTGGCATTTCTTGCCCCATTGTTTATGAAACTTTAAAAAGTTTTTTGGAAATACAGTTCCAGATTTTTCTTTTCTTTTTTTCTTGAATAAATACCGGTATTTCATCAATCAATATAGTCAATATATTATTCTTGCAGCTCCTTTATCTAATATTTAGAATATGTATCTCCTCTATATTTGATTGTACTGCATGCACAATTATGTTCACTTCCCATTCTTATAATTGACGATATTTTGGAAAAAAAAGGCTCACTGCCTTCTCCTCTTGGTTGAATAAAGTTGAAAATGAAGTCTTTGTTCTTGTGAATAAAAAGGGCTGTGCACCCGAGCCCAGCAGGCGCTGGAGCCAAGGTGTCATCGCAGATAAAATCAAGCTTTGAACCCTCTCCCCGGACGCATGGTGTGCCTGACATCTCCTCTTACATAACATTTGCACTGCAAAGCTGCTGACACCACATGTTGCCAGTAGTCTCGGCTATAATAACAGGGCTCTGGTTACAGCTGTATTTCTGATAACCGCTGCCTATGATAAGGACAAAGTGAGAGGTCAGCACCATTCATAGTCCCCGGTGTCTGCAAGTCACTACTTATTAATATCGACAGGGCTGATGGATTATCTGTGTAAAATCTCTATAGGAGTAGTCTTATTTTTAACTGGGCAAAACCGAACACATGTTTGAACTGAAAGAATATCTTTATTTAGCACGACTGTCTGCTAGCTATAACTTTATAATATAATCGTTCCTGGTTCAGACTGTAGTAACTGAATATATAGATGTGGAGCCGCATAGACTTCACAAGGAAGGTGTCTCAAGGGATGGTAATCTATCCTAGCAGTGTGGAGCAGCACACTGCTGTGGGGCAGCAGTGTGGAGTAGTGGTTATGGCTCTGGAGTCTTGACCGGAGGGTCGTGGATTCAATCCCAGGTGGGGGACACTGCTGCTGGACCCTTGAGCAAGGTACTTTACCTAGATTGCTCCAGTAAAAACCCCATTGTATAAATGGGTAATTGTATGTAAAAATAATGTGATATCTGTATAATGTGAAATAACAATATAACAATTGTAAGTCGCCCTGGATAAGGGTGTCTGCTAAGGAATAAACAATAATAATAATACTATCCATTCATTAAAGATTCGTGTTGTTCAAGTTCACTCAAACCCACTGAATTGGATTGAAATCCAGCTATTGTGGTGGCTGTGAAAGACTTGCCACAGTCATGCACCTCAAACCAACTGCACACATTTCTGGCATTTGTTTGCCCTTCCAGAGTAATCAGTGATCAAGGGTATACCAGGAGTACATGCCCCACACCAGGGTGATGTCAAATCCAATTGGGTATCTAGGTCCTAATAAAATGGCCATGCAATGTACAGTGGTTTGCAGAAGTATTCACCCCCCTGCAAAGTTTTCACATTTTGTTGGCACCTGAGCGTACTCCACGACGCTTTTAAATTAGAGTTTACATGTAGAATCTACACAAACTACTCCACATTGAAGAAGTTAAAAAATGCATATAAAATATAAATAAGTAAGATTTACAGAGAAAAACAGATTAATCTCAGTTGCATAAGTATTCAACCCCTTTGCTACTGTAAATCAGCTCAGGTGCAAATGATTTGTTTGAAAGACCACAAAATTAGTGAAATTGTTTCAGCCTGTGTGTACTCAAAGTGGTGATATTTTCCCTTAGGTCTATAAAGACTTTCAAGCTGCAACTCACATAGTGATCCAACAAAGCAACCATGAAGACCAAGGAGCTTTCGAAACAAGTCAGGGATAAAGTGGTAGAGAGGCACAGAGCAGGAGAAGGGTACAAGAAAGGCGCTGATTATCCCTCTCAGCACAGTGAAGTCCATCATTAAGAAGTGGAAGATGCATCATACCACCCAGACACTACCCAGATCAAGTTGCCCTCCCAAACTGAGCAGCCAGGCAAGCAGGAAACTGGTTTAGGATGTCACTCTGAAGCCAATAATGACCTTGAGAGATCTGCAAAGTTATGTGTCTGAGATGGGAGTCAGTGTTCACACATCAACAATAAGCCAGTCCCTACACAAAGCCAGCCTGTATGGACGGATGGCAAGAAAGAAGCCATTACTCAAAAAGCCTCATCTTAAAGCAGGTATGGAGTTTGCGAAAAAGCATGTAGATGATACTGCAGACATGTGGAAAAAGGTTTTGTGGTCAGACGAGACGAGACAAAAATTGAACTTTTCAGTCTAAATTCCAAGGCCAACACTGCACATCACCCGGTCAACACCATCCCAACTGTCAAGCATGGTGGTGGAAACATCATGTTATGGGGATGCTTCTCTTCAGCAGGGACTGGAAAGCTTGTCAGGATAGAAGGGAGAATGGATGGTGCTAAGTACAGGCGAATCCTTGAGGAAAACTTGTTTGAGTCAGCCAAGACTCTGAAACTGGGGAGGAAATTCACATTTCAGCAGGACAATGACCCAAAGCACAAAGCCAAAGCCACACTGGAGTGGTTGAACAAGAAGAAAATTAATGTTCTTGAGTGGCCCAGTCAAAGTCCTGACTTGAATCCAATCGAAAATTTATGGCAAGACTTGAAGATTGCAGTCCATCGACGATCCCCAACAAACTTATCCGAACTGGAGCAATTTTCCTGTGAAGAATGGGCAAAAATTTCACCATCCTACTGTGCAAAGCTAGTAGAGACCTATCCAAAAAGACTCATAGCAGTAATTGCTGCAAAAGGGGCTTCTACCAAGTACTGACTTAAGGGGCTGAATACTTATGCAACCAGTAAATTTCATTTTGTACATTTTCTTTGCAAATTTTGCTGACATTTAACCTCCTCCTCATATAACAGTGTTCAGTTTAACAACTACAGCTTTGAACTTTGCAGGGGGATGAATATTTCTGCAAACCACTGTATATGACAGTCACTGTGTCATTGTATGACTTTTCATACTTTTTAAATTATGTGGTACAGCTTTCAAGATGTTTCACGGCAGTTTTGTCCTAGTCTGGAAAGAATTCTTAAATACAGGCTGCTTTTTGAACATACGTTCGATTATAACTTTTGGATTTCTTATGGGGGAAAAAGTTAAGTTAAGTTTTATTGTTATTATAATTCAAATAACTGTCTTAACTGTGACACAGGAGTTAGTGTATATATATATATATATATATATATATATATATATATATATATATATATATATATATATATATACACTGAGTGTACAAAACATTCGGAACACCTGCTCTTTCCATGAAATAGACTGACAAGGTGAATCCAGGTGAAAACTATGATCCCTTATTGATGTAACCTGTTAAATCCACTTCAATCAGTGTAGATGAAGGGGAGACAGGTTAAAGAAGGATTTTTAAGCCTTGACACAATTGAGACATGGATTGTGTATGTGTGCCATTCAGAGGGTAAATTGGCAAGACAAAAGATTTACAGTAAGTGCCTTTGAACGGGGTATGGTAGTAGGTGCCAGGCGCGCCGGTTTGATTGTGTCAAGAACTGCAACGCTGCTGGGTTTTTCACGCTCAACAGTTTCCTGTGTATATCAAGGATAGTCCACCACCTAAAGGACATCCAGCCAACGGCAGGCCAGTGGTTGAAAACGGCTCATTGATGAAAGAGGCCAAAGGAGGCTGACACGAATTGTGCAGAGCAACAGACAGGCTACAGTTAGTCAACTGACAGTCCAGTATAACATTGGTGCCGAAAGACCCATAAAAGAATGCACAACTCGTCATACCTTGACACGAATGGGGTATGGCAGCCGATGACCTAACAGAGTTCCACTTCTTTCAGCAAAACACAAGAAACTGCGGTTGCAGTGGGCTAAGGAACGAAAACACTGGACACTGGAGGATTGGAAAAACATTGCCTGGTCTGATGAATCCCGGTTCCTGCTGTTTCACGCTGATGGGAGGACTAGGGTATGGAGAAAACCACATGAGTACATGCATCCATCATGCCGCATGTCAACATTGCAGGCTGGTGGTGGTGGTGTGATGGTGTGGGGTGTGTTTTCATGGCACACTTTGGGCCCCTTGATAAAAGTGGAGCAACGTTTGAATGCCACAGGATATCTGAACATCATTGCCAATGAGGTGCATCCCTTCATGGCAGCAGTGTATCCATCTGCTAATGGATTTTTTCAGCAGGATAATGCCCCATGCCACAAGGCTAGGATTGTCCAGGAATGGTTCCACGAACATGACAGTGAATTCAGCTTACTGCAGTGGCCTGCCCAGTCACCAGATCTCAATCCACCTGAGCATCTGTGGGATGAGATGGAACGAGCTATTCGGAGTAGAGATTCACTACCAGCCAACTTGACACAACTGTGGGAAGCATTGGAGTCAACATGGGCCAGCATCCCTGTTGAACTCTTTTGACACCTTGTAGAGTCCATACCCCGATGAATTTAGGCTGTTCTGAGGGCAAAAGGGGGTGTAACTCAATATTAGGAAGGTGATCCTTAATATTGGAACTTAATTGAATTAAACGTAAAATTTAGTAAAGTTTAACTGTTGACAATGTACTATTATTGATTTTTAAGACAGCTCCAGTACTCTGTTTTGCCACTGCTACCAGCGTCATTAACCTTAGAGCTCATATAAAATATTAAAGGTATCTAAAAAATGAAAACAATTTTCTTAAATAATATAAAGCCCTTACCTTTGTGTTTTAGCACATTTCCTCAAAATTGGGCTGTGACGAGGTAAAGCGATCCCGTGCTGTAATCCACCCTTCCAGCCGCCAGGGGGCTGTGAGCCAGCCTAGAAGGCCCCAACAGAGATTGTGTGACGTGTCAGTTCCGCCTTTGGGGTGGAAGTCCCGAAAGGACGGTCGCCTTCTTTGTTGAGAGCAACAACACGGAATGTACTGGAAAGTCCCAGAATTGGATGGCGATTAAAACGCTGATCGCTGATTGGTGTTCCGCTGATTAGGAGGCGTTCCGCGGCACATAAAAGGAGCCGTGCTGTAGCAGTCGTAGCTGGTCTTTGAAACTACAAAGAAATAAGGGAGATGTGCTGAGGGATTTTTTTTGATAAAACAAATGCTAACTGTGATTTTTCGGAGGACCTGAACAAACTGCTCTAGAAGGGAGACAACTAATTAGG